>VZTX01009502.1:54575-267164 GCA_013400915.1 Pardalotus punctatus
TATATATATAAATACACTTTTAGAAACAGTAATTTTTAAAAAAATAGTAGGTTTACTTCATATTTTGAAAGGAAAAAAGAACCATCAGAGTTAAAACATCAGAAAGCCCTGCTATAGATGTGTTGAGACTTAAAGTGGGTATTCTCTGACCAGTGGATAATCATAGTAGTCATGAAATGGAAGTATGGAAGTTAAAATGATGGTAGAGGCCTGACAGAAGCACATATATGTTGAAGAGAGAGCTGGAGGGATAAAGCAAAAACTAAGAAGATTGAGACTGAGACAGGGCAGGACTTAAAAAGTGTAAAATGAACAGTTTCCCTGACCAATTTGTCCTCATGCTGCATCAAACTTCTTATAATTATAATAAACACCTGGACAGTCTGGATAATTACAGAAAAGAGTTATGTTGAAACAAAGGAGAAACCCTTAAAAGACAAAAATACATAAATATATAAACACAGCACTGTAACTTCCTGAAAAATTACCTGTATGTGTATGGAATGTGATTTTTGATGGGGATTTGGATAAGAATCCATGTGTGCTCTGCCTGTGTTCCATACAGTCTGCTTACACAGTCAGAATTGTTTTATTTTCTCTGTTATTGCCCCCGAGTAGTATTAAATCCCTGTGACATTCTTCCTTGCACAGTGTTTGTTAATTAACTCTTCAAACACTGGCATGTGTTAGAGATTAGTCAAACATGATTTGCTTTGTTAATAACTTCAAGGAGAAAGGATCAGACATTTCCATTTAATCATGTTATCTTTTGAGACAGTGCTTACTCTCATTCAATCTATGATATACTTAAAGTATTTTTTACTGGTTGAGAAATTCTGGAATTTCCCAGTATCCTGTGATATTTGTGGACTTCAGTTAGAAATAAAATCATTGATCTTGCTTTGCAAGGCACAACTTGCTTGGCAAAGAAAAAATCATAAATACACGCTGTTCTTCTCTTCACCTAAGGGAACAGAAACCTCCACTGAAACACAACCAGACAGTTTACTTGAGCTGCACTCACACAAGGATAAGTGATTGGATCTGCACGAGGAGAATCCTGTACAGTGGTCAGCCAATTACCACTTCTGTGAGGGGGAAAAAAAAATAGTATTTAGTTACTATCTAATAGCTTCCATAGCTCTTATCCTTCAGCCAACCAGGAGTGTAAATTTATGGGTTACAGGAACTTTACAAAAATCTAGTTCTTCCATATTGCTGGTGATTTTAGGAGTGTCTGTAACTCCACTGTTTTATACAGCTCTCAATTCCCTGTTAAGGACTTGAAGCTATGTTGTTCTGAATTTGTTGAAGTTGTTTCAGTGAAGAACTACAATTTAGTAAATAATTTGCTTGGAAAGAATGTATTTGCTAAATGAATGGAAACTCCGGAGACCAGTGATTGATTACCAGCCATATTTCCTTTTTTTTTTTTAGTGGACACTCTCCTTGTATAAGGACTGCAAGGCTGAAAAAAATGGAAAAAAGTAAGATGGAACTTAGATATTAAAGATTTTTTTCAGGAAATCAGCTTCCGAAACTAGTAAGTTGTTTTACTAAAACTCCTTCCAAAAGGAAGTACCTGTAAATTTCTTACTTTAAAATCTATTTTAATAGGATTATGGAGGAAACTCCTTCTTCCATAATCCTATTAAAACTGACATTAAAAGATGACACCACTTTATGTTATGGCTGGGTGTTTGTTGGGCTGCTGCCACTGCCATGCATCTCTTTGTGAATGCAACGCTGAAATGAGCTGTACTACAGAGCCCATCCATTGTGTGCTGAGCGGTAACTGGGACTGGGGAGGGGGGGTAAAGAGGAAAACTGGACATTAGCTGAAGCCCCTGGTAGGCAGCATAAGGCTCAGGATGGGTAATGTAGGAGGAGACTGAGAAGAATTGAACTCAGGAGGGACATCAGGAGATCAAGCTCTCTGCTCAGATCAGAGTCAGCTAGAGCAGTGTGCTGAGGGCCATTGGCTTCTGCGTATCTCCAAGAACCAAGATTTCATGACCTCTCTTGGTAATCTGTTCTAGTGCTTGACCACCCTCATTATAAAAATGTTTTTACTAATGTTTACATGCAAACAATGCATGTCTGTTGTTGCTTGTCCTTCTCCTGAGCACCACTGAGCAGAGTCTGTCTCCTTTTCCTTACTCCCCTCAGGTATTCACACACCTCAGTGGGATTCCCCTCGGAGCCCTCTGTTCTCCAGGCTGACGGTCCTGGCTCTCCCAGGCTTTGCTCACAGGAGGGATGCTGTAACTCCTTAAGCATCTTAGTGTCTTCACTGACTGTCTCCATCATGCTCATGATTCTCTCATTCTGGGGAGCTCAGAACTGGGCAGAGTGCTCCAGGTGTGTCCCACCAATGTGGAACCGAGGGGAAGGATCACTTCCCTCAACCTGCAGACAGCATTTCATGGGCTCTGAGATGTTCTTGGTGCAAGGGCACATTGCTGGGTCACGTCCAGCTTACTGTTCACCAGGACCCCCAGGTCCTTCTGTGCAAATCTTCTGTCCATCCAGTCAACCCCACTTTGGGGAACATGATTATTCTTCTCCAGGTGGAGGACTCGCACTTCCTTTTTGCAAACTTCATCGCATTCTGTTTGCCCGTTTCCCCAGCCTGCTGGGATACACAGGGTGTATCAGCCATTTGTCCCAGTTTCGTATCATCTGAATGCTCTGTCCCACTCTCCACATCATTAATGAAGATATTAAACAATATTAACCCCAGTATTTTCTCCCAGGATCATTCCACTGCTGACTGGCTTCCAGCTCAACATCACACTACAGATCACAACTTTAAACAGTATTGGAAACATACGCTGTGAAAAGAAGAATCCTTGTACAAGGGGCACAGACAAAAAAAGGGAGAAAGATGAGCTAAAAATGCCAGCTCTCCTATCTGCAATGACAGTCTGATGCTGAAATATTTTGACAGCATCCTGAAAGTGTGTTCATGATCTATAGGTAATCACAGAAATCTTTGGAGTTAATGGGTGTGCTTGCAACACCAAGTGGGAATAAATCATAGCAAAATTAAATATGCATTGGATTGTAAGGGAAGCTGTGATTGGGAAAAAAACAAGAGAGGACAGAAGAGCTGTCCTTGATTGCTCCACTGGCCTGGACATGTATTGGTGGAGCTGCTCAGGACTGCCTGTGACAGGAGGATGTGATCAGAGCCACGGGACACAGGAGAAAAGGGCAGCATACCTGGAACTACAAGGAATCCAAGGAAGATTTTTTTTTCCCTTGGCAAAAAAACAGGTAGAGGGAATGTGACTATCAAAGAGCTAATGTGGGTTTTTGAACATGATGGTACAATGTTAATTGCTCCTGTTATAATCAAGGATTTAGGAAAGATCTATAAGATCTTCTTATAACTTAAAAATAAATATTATGATCTTGCCTTAGACAAAAATGGCAACTGTATGCTTCCTGCAGTGGATTATTCACTGTCACTCTGTTGTACAGACAGAATTCAGTCCTTGCTAAATGAAGTGCAAACACACACCCCTCTTACCAAGAAGTGCCTTGGCCTCACAATTTCATTGTGGTTACATCTCCAGGACTGGTTTGGCAGAAGGGAAATATAGGAAAATCAGTGCAGCAATGGATGTCTGGTGTCTTCCAAAGCCAATTTTCACTGCTCTCTTTATATTACCTAATAAAGAATTCTGGCAGAAGTGGAGGAAATGCTGTGAAAAAAAAGGCTCATGAAATGGAATTGTACTTTGTCTTTGGTAATTGTGCTAATTGCTTGCACACCCAAGGGCCACATCTGGTCAGAACAGAGGGACAGGGTCCTCTTTCCAGTCCTGCAGATATACTGTGCATAATCTCACTGGATTTTGCCTCCTCCAGCTGACATTCTTTATGTTTTGTCACGAGTAAGGATCATTCTCCACTAGCAGAAAGTCACCAGGTCTCAGAGGGAAATGAGGTCCAGTCTATGTGGTCCAAACTGGAATAGAGCACAAAGTAGGCAGCACCTGTCTTTTATAGTTTGTTTTACAACTAAGGAAAAACTACTGAGAGTCCCCAAACATCCACCAATAATTAAAACCCTTGGGATGAGAATTCACATTAAAAACTGTATCACTGCAGTGTCTACGATGTCAAGATTGCTTCAATATTTCATCTCCCCACCCTGTATCCTGTTTTGATACGAAAAAATTTCATTTAATCCCATGTTTACTTTTTGCTTTAGTTCTTTCCTTTTGTCATCATTCTGTGGGCTAGCTCTCACACAGTTGTCTTGTGTGCACAAGCTCCCCAGATTTTCTATTATACACTGGATAACCTGTTTAAAGAGAGTTTTCCAAATCACTTTTACTCTATGTGAGCAGAGTTGTGATCACTTGGCTTATGCCAGAAGAACAGGAATTTAATTATCAGACAAAAGGTAAGGGTGCAGTGATTTTCTTTACTTTTGAGGCCACCAAGGAGGATGAAAAAGATACACACCTTTTCAGTTAGTCAGACTGCTCAAATGTGAGTTTTCAGGTAATGATAGTAATAGCTCACACAGAAAATTTGTATCCATGTTTTAAAGCTGTATAAAGGAGTTTGAGCTGTTACGCAATGCCAGATACCCCCCTTAACCCACGGTTTCTTCCATCATAATCTAACATCTTCAGGTTCTTGCAGTAAGAGGGTAAAAAAGACTTTCACTGAGGACAGATCAATGCAGCAGGGATTACTCTCTCATGTGCTGAAGGTAAATTAGGCAGAGAAATTATACCCTTTTGGGGTTTGCTGTTGTCTAAGTGTCAGACTGTTGTCAGCCAAGTTCCCTTGAACTGCAATTGCTTTGCAATTCACTGGAAAGTGATGCTCAGCCTAGGTCATATCCCTGCCTTTCCCTATAGATGTCCCTTGCACAGAGCATTTCGTGCTCTGTGGGATGCAAATATAATTTCTGTCTTGATACTTTAGCTTATAATATCAGACAGTAGGAGAGCTTTTGAGATTCAAGGTGATATAACAGTTTCTGAGATGTTGAACACTGTGACTCCAGGCAGCTCACTGAAGAGCTCAGTGTAAAGAATGCTTGAGAAATTTTGAAATTCTGTTCAAAAATGTATTTTGGTGGGAAACTGGTTTGCAACATCTACTCCTGACTTACATAAGGGGCATATAATGTCTTGTAGCTGAATCCTCTTTCTCCTTTGTAATCTACAAGACTCAACTCCATTTTTATATGAAAGCGCATTCCCATAAAGCAGATGATGGGAGACAGAATTAGTGCCTAGGAATTTTGAAAGGGATTGTACTTCAGGGGGTCATACCTCTCTCTCAGCTCACTGAAGGGTTTGAAATCATCCTGTAGGTATATTATTAATAGTAAGCATTGTTCATATAGATTTAGATGTTCCACTTCATGCTTCCTAGCTATTGTGCTACTTAAAGCATTATGGGTGAGCAGTAGTTTGAAATACTTTAAATAACAGCTATTTCACACCATTTTCAACTGACAAGCAAAGAAAAATGTCTTGCAAAAGTATCCTGGCAACAGGGCTTATAGCATCAGTGTAATTCTTGTACATGTATTAGGATGCTGTGGAACATCTCTGTGCTCAGAAAGGAGAGCTGCAAATACATTTTTTGTCCTGAAGTGAGTGTTTTCCTGAACTATAGGGGTAACTAACCATCAAACCCAGGTATGTGTCTAGAAAAGACAATAAAAGTCAAATAAAGTCAGGTTGCACAAGCACTTTGTAAGACTTTACCATTATTTGCATTAAAAAGCTCTCCCTATTTTAGAATCAGCAACCCTCCATGTTACGGCTCTTTAAAATGCTTATGAGTGATTTAGAAATACTTACAGGAAACACTAAACATTGAAACCTGCAGTGTTGCACAATTTTTCACAAAGTCCTTCCATTGGGAAAGGAGAGTAGTTTAAGCCCAACCAACAGGGCTTATTTAGTCACAGGCAAAGTAAACAGTAGCCTACAGTGACAGACTGCCTGAGACGGCAGATGAGGACAAGCGGTGCCTTGCTTGAGTAGCCAGTCTCTGCCTCCTACCTGCACAGCCTTCTGCTCTTTCGCTGCTGTCACTGGGCAAGGGATAATGTTTGTGCAGCAACAAGAAAGAAGCAGTGGGAGTAGGAAGCTTAAATTGCTTGGGTTCTTTGCAGCTTTCTGGCCTGGCACTGCTCCTTCCCCTCCAAAGTGCCTTGTCCTCATTTCTGTAGCAAAATGTCAGTGCTGTGTACACTGTCCCGAAGCCTTGAAATCAAGGAAAGGAGTGCCCCAAGTGACCCCAAGTGTGGAATCAGTTCCAAACAGCAGAGCACCAGGGAGTGCCATGGGGTCTGCTAAGGGCTCTACTGACTTTTAAGTAAAACAGTTTCAACTGCAATGGCAATAGGCAGTGATATGAAGCATAAAAATATATCAGATATATCCAAATATCTCTTAAACGCTTCTGTAGGCTACAAAACTTCAAAAGGCCTCAGTATGGGACATAATTTAGAATAGAAGGTGAAAAGAAAAAATTTAGAATAGAAGGTGAAAAGAAAAAGAAAAGAAAAAAGAAAAAAGAAAAAAGAAAAAAGAAAAAAGAAAAAAGAAAAAAGAAAAAAGAAAAAAGAAAAAAGAAAAAAGAAAAAGAAAAAAGAAAAAAAAGAAAAAAGAAAAAAGTATGTGATATGCAACTGCTGTAACTATGTGAAATACTTGAAATAAAACCTTTAGAGGTGTTGAACAAAAAATTTTGTGTGTGTGTGTGTGTGTGTGTGTGTATACTGTTCCAGCAGTACAATCTACACAGATCGCTCACTCCAGCCATGACAGGCATCACCTGTTTTCACATACCCAACGTAACACCAGTAACACCATCATATCATACACGCCATGTAATTCAGCAGGACTGTGCTTCTGTGTGGATGTGTGATTCAAGCTGAGTCAGGGGAGGCTTAGCTTGGATATCAGGAAAAGGTTTTTCACCCAGAGGTTTTACCCAGACTGTGCAAAAGGTTAGAAACTTCAGTTAGGCTTTAGATTTTGACTGATGTTCTGTGTAGCTTAATCCTATCTGTGAATGTCTTCTCTTCTCAGTTACAATGGGATAGTTAAACATCTTATGAAGCATTTGAACATGAAGGTGTCTGGGGTTGTATATGGATGCAGAGAGCATCAGAATTGGATACATTCTTTGGATTTTCACTCAAAGTAAGAATAACAAAATTTACTGAGCAAAAAGTAATTTATATAGATCTAATTGGCAGCTGTTGGTGCAACCATCAAAATGAAAACTCCGAGCTCCTGCCATTAATTAGCCCTGAGCATTAAATTTGTAATAAACTTGTAAAGTTGAAATGGGGTAAATATGTTTTAGGTCTCAAAATCCCTCTGAGTTCAGAAATCTCTTTTTCCTACTCTGCTCTACAATAGTATGTAAATTTGAGCAGCAGCAGCACAGTGTACTGCAGGTGGTGGCAGTATTCCAGTGGCACATAAATGTCTCCCTGCTGAACAGGATTCTCAGGTGAAACAGAGCTTTTTTTTGACTTGAGGCTTTTGGTGTTTCGACTCCCACTGCATTTTGTCAAGATTCTTGTATGTGAGGAGTGCTTGAATGCCGTGTTCAAGCAATGGTGGGGTGGAATAAGTCCCTGCGTATTCCAAGCTGGTCACTGATATTGGACCACTTCGGCCAGTACAGTCTGGTACCATGCAAGGAGACTTTTTTTCTCACCTGTGCTGTTGGAAAGCACAAACACACACACACCCGAGAGCTGAATAGCTCATGTATCCTCAGGACAGCGAATGTCAGAGGGCTCAATTGCATAGAATCCCCATGGTTTTATTCTCAAACAAGTCCAGAGGCGAAAGAGGAAGTGGGGAGGCTGGGGGCCCAGGGACATAGCCTTTTTTGGCCAATAGGGCGGAAGGGAAGTCAGGGAGATACAACCATCCCATGGGAAGTAGGGAGGGGAGGAGCGAGGGATCATGATGAAACCAACCAACACAGAGGGATTAACATACAAAGGTTACCATGGTTTTGGGACAAACCGTACAAGAAACATCCAAGGGGTTTTAACTATCCCACCAGCGTGCTTCTGCTGGCTTGAGACTTCTCGGATTCTCTGAGATGGTAGAAACCACTCCAACACTTGAACACAAAACAGATAGCAAAGGGTAGACCACACTGGCTTTTTTTGCATTGATTCACCAGGCATTTCTACACTGCAGCTGTGAATGAGAAATGGAAATAACACTATAGACTTGAGGATCTAATGTCAATGATCTTTAAGATGTCTCCCTATGTATTAATTTCATAAAACATAGCTGTTTTAGACATATTTTCTTGGTTTAATCTTTAAAAATAACTAAAATTGTCTTTTGCATAAAAAAATTATTTAAGCCAGTTCTGTCTAGTTCAATCTAATGTTAAAAGCAGAAACTACAGATATTGGGGTAAAAAAAATGATAGGCAGAGGGATTTAGGTACACAAGGACACATTCATATTTCTGAAAATGTTTGTTTTTCTTTCTTTATCATTAAAGAACCAATGCAGATAATAGTGCTAATAACATAAGGAAAGCAATGATTAGCAAGCTAAACCATTCTATTGCCATCCTCCATCTGCCTGTGGTATCACTGTGATGACACAGTGAAAAGGGACAAAAGAAACTGTCAGCCAAGAGAAATATTCCACTAAACACCTCAAACACCTTTTATGGATGACAAACACAGTTGAAAAAGGGAGACAAGTAAAGAGGAAGTCTAGGGAGGGAGTTCTGCTGAGAGGCTGCTCAAAAAGTGTGTGCGATAGAAGGATCAGAGGTAAGACAAAATGAGAACTGCGATCAGCAGGTTGACTTGCTGCAAGAACTGCTATATTCTGAAGAGGACCGCAGGAAATTTCCTGAGGGCACAGGCAGCAAAATATTGGAAAGCAATTATAGCTGTTTTAAGTGGATAGAGCTCTGCCAGACCTACACAAATTACATCCTTAAGTCTGAAGAGGAAGCAATGAGGGAAGAAATAGGAAAAGCCTTGGCAAGGGTTTTGAAATCTTGCCAAGGATGGCAGTGACCCCAGAGAAAGGGACAGATGGCTAACTCAACTGCTGATGCTAAGAAATTAGTAGGAGCAACATGACCACAAAGTTGGCTTCTGCTATGAGAAAGATTTTGGGATAATCAGCAAGGTTTTTCAATAATTTTCATCTTTTATGCTTCATTTCTTATGTTTCCAAGAAAGCAGGATGGACTATGTGGTCTCTTGACATTTTCTGAAGTCTTGCATTTTTAATTTCTCTGATTTAAACTAACTTGTCAATGTCAGCTTTTTTATTACACGAAAATGAATCTCAAAATAATTTTCTTTCATTCTGCTCTAAATACAAACCTAAAACCCAATTCCATGATGGGAACAGATCTGAAAAACAAATACACTATGAAATATGGGAGTTACCACGTTGTATATAGCAAAGACAAAATAATAGTGTATTTGAAATATTTTGTATGGACTCTGAAGTGTGGTGGGAGGCTGGAGGCAGATAGGAACAAGTGTAACATTTTTCTACATATTCTCCTATAAGCTGTTGCTTCCTTTATGTTTCTGTTTTGAAACACATCTACCAAAGTACAGAAATTATTACTCTCTCAGACCTAGCAGAAAATACATTTAACTTTCATTCTGGTATTTAGCTGCACTCAACTGAATAATATTCTGGATAGGGTAGGAGAACTTTGTAAAAGCCTCTTCTTGTCAAAGGAATTGCTCTCAAGTATCAATTAAGATTCCTTTCACTTAATGGAATGAAATGCTCCATTCATTGTGTTTGACAAATCATCCTGCAAAAACTGCTTCTGAAGATTGTGTTTGATCACTTTTTTTCATGCTCCTTCTCTGATGAAAGAAGAGATGGATGTTAAAAAGAAAGAGTAACAGGTAAAGATGTATAAAAATCAGCCTTTATTGACTGGACAAATACAAATGCTACAAGTCACACATAATTACATTTTCCAAAATACCCTTGCATGCACAGTCCCTTAATCCAGTTATGGACAATAAATTTTCAGTAATTATTTTTACTGGTTTAGTAGCAATGATGTCACAAATATGAGAAAACAGGAAAACGTATTTAATTTTGTCCTGCTGCATTAATATACAGGGAGGTTAATTATCACTGATAAATAGAAGACAATGAAAATTCTTTGCAGGAGAGAAAGTGATAGCCTAAAACTGTGAAATTTTTTACATATTTTCCTTTTTTCTCACCTCTACCATAGCAATGTTACTGTATCAATACTAAGTATGTTCATTTCCAGATTTTTTTACTTTCTAAGGCAAAAAACCCCCTGCTAAGATTACCTTCTTTCCTAGACAATGGTTTATCTTCAAGAAACTTGCATAATGTTGTTACTCAATAAATTGTTAGAAGAATTGTTTCTTTATTGAAGGAAACTGTCTACTGAGGTGGAAATAAAAAATATTTAAATTATCAGGCAGAGAAGAACAGATTCTGGCTCTTGCACTTCCTCTGATCTGAATATTACAAGCACTTTTTTATTGCAGAAAATCTGGGTAGCAACACCTGTTCTGAAGATGTTTTAAAGACAAGCTATATCCGTGATCAGTTACGGTAGATGGTGCCTGGCATTTTTCTGTAGGGACTCTTTATCTTTGGATTCAGGTACCCCAAGAGGTTTCTTGGAGTTGGCCTAAGGATCTCAAAGCAGGCTGCAATTTCAGAAATCAGGGTTTCTAAGTAACTTCATACTCAGCCTGTGAGGTGTCTCACTGCCTTTCTGAACTCTGTGCCTCTTTTCAGCCTTCATGTAAAGAAGGGAGAAAATCTAGACCTGTGGCCTTAATTCAGCAGATGAGATGGTGTAATACCTAGTTTGTATCATTCTGAGTTTCTTTTATTCCAAATGTACTAATTTCTACATCTAAAGAACATGAAATCTGTGAACAAAAAACTCTACAAAGCTGTTGGATGACTAATGGAATAACCAGTACTCCAGGCTTTGTAATTCTGACAGCAGCCTGCCTGGGTCCATCAGTCTTTCTTGAAACTATTCTCTAGGTATAAAACTAGAAGGGGCTTCTTTTTCTTTTCCTTCTCAAGCTTCCATCTTTGTGAGATTTTTGTTTGCTTCCCTGCATATATTTATGCATAGAGTCTGACTGATAGGAAACAAAACTACCGGGTGGAAATAAAATGACCTGGTGGAAATAAAAAAAATAACTCCATATCTCAGAAAAGAAACAAAACAAAACAACAACACAAAAAAAAACCAAAAAAACACTGTTGAAATCTTGAAATCTTACTGGAATCACTGGTGCAAAGGTGTTAGATTTTTAACAGCTCTTCCTTGAAAATAAGCAAAGGTTGAATGCAAGTCATTATTCAGATTCTCTAGCTGGTGCTTGCAGCCTTGAGATCACTTTCCTGTTCCCAGCTAGCCAGAAATCAAATCCAATCTGTAAAAATAAACTATGACTTTGAATGGATCAATCACAACTGGTTCTCTTTATTACTTTAATTGAACCACCTTGTAATTACTGAAGTATTTCTTCTTAATTATCAGTTCTCATTTGTTCTGAATGACTATATTCTGCTTCATTCCTTCAAGAACAATTTAGAAAATATACCATGGAAACTTCAATAGGTTCCATTGTGGAAAAATAATAATGAATTTAAGAAGTGAATAAAGGATAATGATCATCCCAGAGATATAGCTGTTAAAATATCAGGGAAAATTATATTTCCCAAGTAAAGCATTACTTTTCACCCCTTAATAAAAGTGTCACTATCACATCATGAATATCCCTAATGATATTATTCCACCAAGGCTCTTCTTCAACTTTATCTGTCCTTCTGAGCTTAGACAGTCAAATGCTCTGCTCCTAACCTGACATCAAAGCTTTCTTATTCCTCTGAGTATATAGGTCAGCTGCTGTTCCAGAAATGAGTCGGTTACCTATTTCCTGTAAGTTCCCCTAAAATTGTTACTGAGAGTTTAATGAAATGGGAAAAATAGACTGGTTGGGCATGACAGTGAAATTCCAAGACAGAATGAGATTAGCTGAACTTACAGTAGAGAAAACTTGTCTTGGCTTTTACCACAGCTCAAACTTCATTCCTGAACAACCACTTTTGAAGCATAGAAAGAATTCTGTCTAGAAGAAACAACCTCTCCCAAAGATGGAGGTAGTGAGGTATGCACCTTCTCCACCTCTGCTTTCCTGGGAACGCCTGCCTCCAGACAGAACATTCATTGCTCTGAAAGGCGTTCACAATTAATAGACAAACAAATGTTTTCAGATGTTCTGTGCCTTTTCCATGGTCCCTTGAGAGCCTGTTATCTGCATCAGAGTGTCCAGTTTCCCAATGCTGTGTGTTGATGCCCATTATCTGCTTGGTTGCACTGACAACATCACTGATGCAGTGCTGGGAGGGCACCAGCAGCTGCAGCGCTCCAGCTGCGCCAGTGTCTGCTTCCACTGGGTTAAATGAGACATCGGGGATCACCTCATGAAAAGTCAGAAGGACTGGAACAGGAGAGAAAAGTACTGCTGTGCTGTTCTGTCATCTAGTTTTCTTTCAATGGAAGTGATCTGAACTTTTTTAAGTATCTCAGATTTGATTGTTCCACTGCTTACACCAGCATGGTGGAGCAGTGAACTTGCTGTGCCCCAGTACTCATCATTTCTGTGCTTATTAGGGATTTTTGGAGACAACAAACTTTGCAACATATATTCTTTCACTATGAGATGGACTTCTTTACTTTTTATATCCTTTCACAGGGACATAAATTTAAGTAAAGCTGTGTATTTTGTAATACTCCAGAGTTCTTCATCATGGCCACTCATTTTGAAATCAGCTGACCTGTAAGGAGGTAATTCTCCCTCTGGGAGAATCTTTATGGTCCTTATGGGTCCTTTCCCATTTCAGATATTCTATGATCACTCAGTACTACCTCTTTGCTTTCTCTGTCACAGTTAAATGCACAGGTAACTCCCCCTGTATTTTCTGAGCTGAGGAAGCAGTTCTCTTTCTAAAGCTGCACATTAGGAAAACATTTCTTTTCAGTCATGGTAATTAGCTGTCAATGAAAAGGCTCTGAAGGCATTTGATTCACTGTCACTGAAGGTCTCCAAGAGTAGATAACGTACAAAGACTGAGAGACAAACACAGATACAATCCCTTTCCTGCAGAAGGCAGAGAGAGATGATCCAAGCCAATCAGATCTTTTCCACTTATATTAGACATAATTAATTCAGGAAAATAATTTCTCCCATACCCCCACAGCTAACTGGATTTCTGGGGGCCCTATGTTTCCCTTTCACTTAGATCATTAACTGTTTGTTTTCCCTTCTCTATGTGCACATTTGAATTCTGTTGATGCTGTGCAGAGAATATGCAAATATTTGGATTCTGTTAACACTCCTCCCTAGGGCATCACAGTAAAAAAGTTTTAGGAAAATACATTTGTGTAAAAGAACCAGAAGTACTGAATGAGCAAATTTGGTGTCTCTTTTTTCCCACTACAGTGAGATAAAGAAGAAATACAAAGTGGCTTTTTATTCTCTTCAGATAAATTCTCTTTCTTTAAGGTCCTTTCAGATATCTAGTATTACTCCAACAACTGTGTTTGAGGAACATGGCTTATTTCTGCCTGGCAGGGCTGGACATGACATTGGTGTACTTGTCAACTTCTTGGAAGAAGGAAAGGCTTTTCATTAGAGGCCTGGAAGAGGCAGCATAGAGAGAAATGTGGATTCAAGAATCTTACTGAGACAATGAAATTAAGAGCATGGCCACTTTGTGCTTTGTCTGTCACCAATGATGAACTAGGTAACAACGACTTCAAGGTAACTGAGGTCACAGGTGAGAGGACTCCTCTCAGAGTGGAGATGTCTTAAAATCCATTAACAATGTATGGTTTGCTGTTTCTCTTTGTAGCATGTCTGCTACTTTATCACAACACTTTAATGGTATCACCGATATTCCAATTTTGGCCCTGTTTTCCTACTTTTATTACACTAGGACCAGAAGGGACCATCTATGTCAGCAAGGCCAAACCATAACAGCTATTGGCATCCCTGCCTGTGTCAGGGGGGTTGGAAATAGATGATCTTTAAGGTCCTTTCCAACCCCAAAAGATGGTTCTATGAACTATAGAAAACCATGTATGAGATGGCTTGGTTAGGAAGGTCTTTATCTCTGCAATCCCCTCTCTTCAGCAACCACATGAAGTTGCTGAAGATCTGCAGATGACCAAGATGCAAAAAAGCTGCAAATTACAAAGTGGCACAGAAAGTGGAGACTGAGTGGAGACTGCCAGTGCCTGAGAGGATGCTGGGACTCATTAAACCTTCTAAATTATCTTAAGGGGCCATGTCTCATGCCACAAAGAGGTGAAAAATAAGCACAGAAACATCCTTGCTAATATGATTCAGGGATTGCAATACCCTGACAGATTTGGTGATGTGAGTGTGGACACAAGCTGAGCAGATTTTCCCATACAAATTAACCACTGGAGAGAATGCAGTGCTCCAGGGACACCAGAGCAACTTGAGCTCTGGCCAATACTCTGCATTGTGGGAGAAGGTGAATGTGTCCTCACCCCTCATCACTATCTCTGAAGCCAAATCAGGAGATCATCAGAGCTCATGAGAAGAGAAAGAGAAGAGCAGAAATAAATTGACAGCAGGATCTGTTTTCAGACTCCTGTGCATACAGCAAAACACGAGAGAGGCCAGGTTTCATTCCAGGAGTCAGCCCAAAGGCAGATGCTTTCCTGCTCTGCTGTTTGCTTGGAAAAAGGGTTTGCCTATGTGTTTCAGGGGAGTGGAGGGGATTTGCTGGAGCAGGGAGGCATATGGCAGCGTTCTGCCACACTAATCTCCCAACAGGGTGGGTCCATTAAGGAGCCTGTGCTGCTTGGATCCATCTGGCAGCTGCTCCTGGGTGCCCTTGGGCCCCTGGTCCACAGCAGCCGACAAAGAGCGTGGGAGAGCTGTGCCAACCTTTGGCACCTCCATCCCTGCAGGAAACAGAGGGGAGCCCACCCTCCAGCCCTCACCCTCTGCAGTGGGACAGGAATCAGTTGTTTTAGAAATCCCGTAGGACTGCATTTTTTTCAGGGGAAGTTCAATCTAGCATGAATGTAAAAATCCGTAGCAGCACGCAGCACATTTGTTTTGTATCCACTGAAGCCTCTGGGGTGCCTGGCTGAGTGAAGAACAAGCAACTCTTCTTTAAATTCAGAGATCTCTGCTATGCCAAAGCTCTAACTACCAATGTGCCTGTCTCCCCTAGGGCTAGCTACTGGCAGCAAACTTATGAACACAAGGGAACATCTCACTCCCTTTTATCATTTCCCTAAACCCACCCTCACAAACCAGCCAGTGGAGAGAGGAAGGTCCTGACACTTCTTTTCCTTTTTGAAGGGACAAAACCAGTAGGAAATAGCTGAGCAACTCTGTGGCCTTTAGGCAACTGTAATTCCCCAGAACACACACAGTTATTATAGTGATGATTAACAAGCTATGAATTCATATTTCACATTTTTACTTTGTATTAATTTGGTTGGTATTTTCCTCCCCTAGGAAAGCGAGAGATGTGAACAAACACTGAAAATTGGGGAACACTTTTCATCAACAAGGATATTCAGATAACTTCAGAAATAATAAACAGCTTTCTGGACAACACTATTTAAAACCCTTAGACAGTGACCCATCCCTTTTGAAGAGGGGACACAGGCTTCCTTGAGTGGGCTGAAGTAGTACTGCAACTATAACTCTCCTTATGAACTTACATGTCTTCAAAAGATTTTCAGAGGCATCCCACATAATATAAGATGTAGTCAATCCTAAGAAAATGATAAATAGGTATATTAGTTTGAAAACAAACCAGTGAAAGATCGCAAATCAGGATTAAAATTTAACAGGAAAATTAAAAATAAGTGTTATAATACAAGGAAAAAGCACTGACAAAGTCAGATACAACCTAACACCCCGTTAGGGTGGTGGTAGCAGTCCAAATGAAGTAGTTCAGTTGAGGCAGTGATCCTGTGGAAGGTCTGGTCTCCTGAAGGTCAAGGGGTAGCTCTTGTCCTCTGGGAACCCAGCAGACATGGCCAACTTGGGCACTTCGAGGCCAGGTGACATCCAGGTGGGAATGCTCGGCTCCTCCCTCCTGGGTGGAGCATCTCCCAATAGGATGAGGTAAGTCCATGAGTCATGTGGTGGGTTCTTGATGGCCCATTGTCTGTTATCAGGGGTGAGTCACAGCAGGAGATAACAGCTAATGCCCCATAGCTGGTGGTAATAGAATACTTAAATACATCTCTATTGTAACCTAGGTCAATAGTACTGAGTGCGAGTCCAGAGAAAGAAAAAAGTCAGGGGAAAAGAGTTGAATATTCATGGTCAGACTCCTAATGATTAAAAGGGGTAATTTTCAGTGGTCTCTTCAGTCAGTGTTTTAAAGATCTGGTTTTAAAAAGAGGCAATAGCTTGACAGTGCTCACCTAGAAGCTGTGACTTGTTTTCTTGAAATAAAAATTCAGCTGATCTTTAAGATCCATTCCAACCCCTTAACATTCTATGATTCTATGGTTTTACAGGGTTAGAACTAGAGGCAAACAGGAGCTCTCTGTTCTAGCTATTTGACATAGTACATCCATGGAGACTAAGGACATAGATAGTTATTTATTTCTCCTGAAAAAGTTCACTGGTAAAGCAAGAAAATTAGAAACACTTTTTGTCAGTATTTTCTAGCAAAAAGCCCCCACACCACCTGTTCCATGTCCATTCCTTGCTCTTTTTTGACAAAGTTGCTTCTTGCTTGTGGGAAAGGGAATCAAGAGAGTAGGAAAAGATTGACAAAATTAAACAGAAGTCAGATAAAATGGGTACTTTTAGCACAGAAAATAAAATCTAGCCAATATGTTTCTCTTGCTTCCCAAATCACTTCTATGACAAGTTTTGAGCCTTCCAAGTTATAATAATGCATAAAGACAAACTACTTGTGCATGTGGATCCCTCTTCTAAATTGTTGTTGTTTAGTGTAATTCTTCCTGGCTTTTAGCAAGCATAATCTCCTTTAATTGTGAGCCTTCCTTAATGAAGACTACTCTTGAAACTGTCATTTCAAATAAGTCATTAATTGCTTTCCACTCCCCATTAAATATCATAGGAAGCTATACCATTAATTCTATCACTGCTAAATCCCCACATTGCCAGATGCTGAAGCAGAATGCGACTATGGATTACAAAACATATGGATTTATTTACACTAGGTAACTTCTTTATTAAAATATCTTAACACAGTCATTACTGAGACTTCTTTCCCAAGCCCCTGCTGTCACACTCTGCTCTGCTCAGAAGCACACACCACATCTGCTTTTCACATATGCTTTCCAGCCCCAGTCCACCCACACGGGCCCCTCTCACAGCAGCGTGTGCCCCTCCTCCCCAGCCTCAGATGCAAATACACAATGGGGCTGTGGCACTCACAGCAGGGCAGGGGGCTCAAATCAGCCCTGGCTGGCTTGGAGGATGTGCCCACATCCCTGCTCTTCAGCAACAAACTCTCCGGCTCATGCTGACTGTGCAGGGTCCTCTCTGATAGCAGTGCTCCCCAGAAGTGATGCAGCTTCTCCAGCATAAAACTGCCAAGGCAGGTTTTTCACTGGTGACCCACGACCAGGGGTTTCTAACTCATTAAAAAGAAGTTTAAAAAGCAAGCCCACACCTTCCGCTTTCCTTTTCTTTAAGCCACAAGACCCTGAACTGGAGACTAATGCTAAACACAATCCTTTGGTATTGTGGAGTAAGAAAACAGAAAGACCCTGGGACGAACTGCCTGTTTCTCTTTCCTTGAAAACTGCTCAGACACCTTTCTGAGCAGTGTGAGAGATGCCCTCTGGAATAGAGAGATGGATTTTTCTGAAGCTTTCAGTTTGTCCTTAGTTTGCACAGGTCTGATTTTCTAAATGCAAGAGCAGGCTTGCCCTTCCCCTCCCTATGAAGTTTATTCTCATTCTGCAAATAGATAACCAGTAAAGAGTGGAAACTATTCTTAAAATGTACACTCTTTGTTTCCTACCTGTCTCCTCTTTCCTTAGTTACAGACTGTCTTTTCCCTATGGGCACCATGCTTTGGCCCACTTTCTGATTTTCCACCCTTTCAGTCATCTATATATTTTTTTTTTATTTCTATGTTATCAACTTTGAGCCAAAAATGTACAACCTTTTTTTTTTTTTTTTATTAGCAGAAAACACATATTCTAACAAAGGACTTTTGAAACTGCCTCCATAGCAACCAAGGATCCTTTATAAAAGAGGATGTTCGAGATCTCCTCATTGCTTAACAATGCATTTCAAACCACAGCCCCCCTTCTGATGAACTAGATTTACAGTGCATATCTCACCACTATCCCCCCACATTAAAATACTAAAGATACAAAGTAATGCCCTCTAAAATTAGGAAATAGATAATTAAGGCTTTTTACTAAGGAACTTCTCTTTTTTCCTCCCTACCTTTTCCCACTTCTCAGTGGCACCAATATGAATTACTTCTCCCTAGTGCACATCTTTTGAATCCCTTTAGTCCAGCCATTCTCAGGGTCATAGTTCATTGGTTCTTGCCTTCTGTTCATGAAGTCTTCACTTAACCTCAACCCAGTCTGGAAGTCTTCTCTCACCTGGTTCCCAGCCTCCTCTGGGATTCAAGCCAGGTCCTATTCCTTCCTCCACTCACAGTTTAGTTTCTTACTTTACCCTCTTCTAACTTCCCTTTTTAACTCCTCACCCACTCTTAATTTTCTCTGTCCCCTACTCCCTGACTCTCTCTCCCATTCTCTGCCTCCGTTTGTCTGGCTTCATGTGCAGTTTTGCCTCCCGGTCCACTAAAATCCAAATATTCAGATGGAAAAATCATACTAGTCTGATTAATCCTAATCTGAATTCTGTCTTCCCCTGTTGCTCTATCTATCAAATGGTCCTGCTTGATCTAACAGGCTCTTCCTGCTGACACCTTTTTTCTCAAGCAGTGCAATTCTTCTGTTTAATCAATTAAGTTCACTATTTCTTGAACTGCCAGAACATTCCTATTAACTTTTATAATTTTTTATATTACCAGTATGGGTTCCAATATAGTTTTACCTACAAGTGTCTGGTAGATAGCAGGTCCTTCCTTGCTATCAAATAAGTGTAAAATGTATTTTACTATTTTACAAGCAAAAATCTATCAGAACAATCAGCAACAGTCAGCAATCAGCTGTTGGTGAAACTCCCTTCCAAACACAGGCATTGCAGGGAAGTATTTAAACTTCAACAGTGTGGATATTTCTTGTCTCCAGTCCCCTTACTCCTGTGATGTGGATTACTGAAGCTTAGTTTTATAATGTTATTTTGAGTGTGGGGAAGTCTTCTTTCCCTGTACTTGTGTTACCATATCTTGGCAGATTTGAGCACAGAACACAGAAATGAACCGTGACTGTGTTCTTCAAATGGGAACATTTAAGAGAATTAAATGGGGCTTAAGCAAGAATGTAGGTATTAATGATGTGTGTCTTTACAAACACAATCAACATGACAAAATAAGTTGAAGTAATACTAATAAATTATTAAATAAACGTGCTTTACGTACATCAAAACAGCTTTGCAGAACACCCAGGTAATATCAATAAATTACCAACAGTAGCAGTGTCCAAAAATATTGACTGAGAATTAGAATTAACATCTAACACAGACCAGATGTTTGCTCACAGGAGCATTGGCCGTATCAACATCAATGGGCTTCCGTGTGGAACAGTAACCATTTTTCATTAACAACAAAGTTGTCGCTGAGCTGTGCTTATGGTGCTAACTGATACTTCCACGTTGGGCCTTCTTCGCAGGGGGTTAAAGCAGAACGCAGGATACAACAGATTTCCAGAGGAAATTAATTAATTCAAGCCATTTACAGCATGTTGATGGGGTTAGGTTTACAACGCTGTCACTCAGCTTAGATAAAAACATATACAGGTTTGGCTGATCCCATAATTTAATAAGGGAGGGAGGTAAAACAAGAATTTAAAACCTTCTAATGCCAAGAGTTGTTTGTGTTTCCCCCCCCCAGCAAATAAATACATTGTTCTTCTGCATGCACAGATAGTTGAATTTCACTAAGTTTTAGAGTAGTTTTACAAATTTTCTTGAGAACACTTGTCTCAAAATGTCCCAAATTATAATTTATGGAAATAGCAGGTACTTATATAATTCCCAAAAGATTTAAATCTTCAAATTTTAAGGATCATAATCTTTGAATTCTGCTTCCTACATTTGACTTCTTAAACAAATCTCAGTGAAGACAATCTCATGTCATTTGTAAAGACATTTCAGCTCATGGAAAGAAGATGCAAAGAAAAGAAGACAACTGAACCATCATATCACCTTTTCCCCATTAAAATACCTAATGATACTGTAAGGACACAGTGGATTGTCCTTTTTGGTGTCTTAGGAATCTTTCAAAGGGATGTTTTTGATGGCAGAAACAGAAATTAACAGTGTTCCCTGGATGCTATAAGCTGCCTGAACAGACCTCAATCCCTCTAGAAAAGAAACCACATGTACAAGGAGGTGCCCATTCTGCCATTTTGATACACCTTTGGTACATCTTCTGTCAGTCCAGTGTCACAGGCATCCCTGACATCACCTGAGCTACAACACTTGCACACTTAAAAACTATTGTTTCTTCTCTTGACTTGTCTGTGAGAGTTTTGGACTGGACAAACACACAGTAACAAAGCTGCTAACTTTTCTCCTCTCCACTGTTTTTCATCACGACTCTATTTCTGTTTTGTACCAACAGCGTATCTATACATTCATATACCTGAGCTGTCTTCCTTTGCTCTAACACCAAAAGAAAAAAAACAACTTTTAAATAATTACTGCAGTTTCCAGACACTGTGTTCAAAATGGAGAAAATGGACTTTTGGGTGAGAGAAAATTCATTAGTTAGTTTTCTGTCAAGTAAAAGCTGTTAAGAAATGACGTTTTGGGTGCATTTTCAGCTCTTCATCTCCCAGCCAAACCAGAGATGCTCCAGAAATCACTTCCTTATTTCCATAACTCTGCTGCTGGGGTACACGGAGCAAAGAAATGATCCACTCTGAGGACCAACGCCATCATTTTGGTGTGAAAATTAGGAGCTGATGAGTTTGCATGAATCTGTAGCAGCTGAGTAATGAAAAAAACAGGCTACTGTTTAAAGCTTCAAGACTCTCTCCATTGTTTCCACAAGGAGGTGTAGAGAACAGGAGGTACAGTATGTCGCTGCCCGTTTGACTGCCTGGTGGTCAGCGTGCAACGGGAGCACGCGTGCCTCGGCGGAGACCGCTTTCTGTGTCCCTTTGGTCCGGTGACAGGCCCGGCTCACAAGCCCTGAGCCCTTAGCAGAGACCCCAGCTGGGTCTGGCAGCAGCCGATAACTTTGTAGCGACTCCGCAGAGGTAAAGGAGATGGGAAGGTTCGGTTGCCACGGAAACCAAGCCTTTATTCCCCAACGGGAGAACAACCACTGGATGGGCGGTGGCAAAAGAACAAACTACCATTGCAGAGGATTTAAAGGGGAGCAGAAAGGGGTGGGGGTCTAAGGGGAGGAACAACAGATTGACTAATGGGGAAGGATTACATAACCACAAGTGTCCAGTGAAACTAAATAAGGGAAAGGGCACATTTAAAGGAACCAATGAGAGTAGTACAGAGAACACAGAACTTTCCAGGAACTAATGCATATGAAAGTAACCTAATACATATGAAACAACCAGGAGGGGAAAGGGGAGTAACCAAAGCTTTGAGGGACAACTTAAGAGGCGGGAAATGTGGGGAATTCCCCAGCCTCGCCCTCTCCCTCCCTCTCAGGCTCACTGTCCTGAGGAGGAAAATCAACCCAATAGGTTTCATTAGAGAAGGCAGGCAGGGGCACTGCCACAACAGTACACCAGTCTGGATGGCTTTAATTGCAATCACTGACTGTCAGATCTAATTAGAAGAAACATGCTCCCATAGGAAGTTACAGGGGATGGAAAAGAAAAGAGGAAGGGCATTTTTGAAGCTGACTACAGCTGGTTGCTCTTTAGAGTCTGATGTTCTCTATTAAAGGCAGAATGTATCTCCATAGTACCAGCATGGTGACACTGAGGGCACATGATTAGTCATGCCGGTAGGAAAGATGCAAGAGGCCATGAGATGCAGTGCAGAACTCTAGAGGATATGAAAGACAGAATTATTTAGTAATTGAGTCCTAGGAGAGTTGAAGTGATACATGTGAGTAGTGGCCTTGACATTACATGAGCTGTATACACTTCCATCACTCTTAATCCAGGATGGTGTGAAGAACTTTCTGAGGCTCATCTGCACCAGTGGCTGCTGCTTCATGTTGATATTCATCCGTGTAGGAACTTGTGATAGTGCTGGGAAGAATATGAAAAGATGAGAAATCATAAACCTCTGGGAAGGAGGGTGAAACACTTTGACTTGGATGGTATTTCAGTTAGATCTTCTGAGAGAGGGTAAAAGTGTGAGGAGAGCATAGACGTGTCCTGAAGAAGAAGCCACTGGTGAATATTGGGAGGGTTTCAGATTTGGTACACTTACATCTAACTTGTGATGAGCAGGGAAAATTGCTCCTATTACATGGCACTTACCACACTTTAAGTGTATTTTAGCAGTGGTTCATAGTCAATCTAGAAGAATATATCCAGTTTTGGAATAAAGGGCCTGTCCTAGATTAAAAGCTGTGCAAAGTTTTTTGTGATAATCAAAAGGCAAGGATATCATCATTTTATTAAAGTTACAAATGACACAAGATGGACAACCTTTGAGTACACAGTAGAATAGAAGCCAAAATTATCTCAAAAAGTCAAAGAATCATAGAATTTTTCATGTTGAGAGGGTTTTAAGGAGGTCACCTATCCGGTCTCTGTCTCATTGCAGACTATATCATTGGGTCAAGCTGAACACAGTCCTTCAAAACCTCCACAGAGAAAACAGATACAGTTCTAAAAGGACACACAGAGAGTTCTTCTCTGTAAGTACAAACTGAAAAATGTCTGGTTAAACAAAAAGATCTGAGAATTACTGTGTCTCACAAGCTGGACAAGAGTCAAGAATGCTATGCTTTTCTGAAAAAAAAGTAAATACTATTATCTCTAATTCAGCTGAAATATTTGCTGTATTTGGCACTAGTAAGGTGTCAGCTGGAGCACTAAGGTCTGATTTTGCGCACAGTTCAGGAGGGATGTGGACCAACTGAATAATGCATTGTGATTACAACAAGGGTTTCTAATTAGCACAAAAGAGATTAGATCAGATGACAGGAAAAATCTCCTAACAGAAAGGTTAGTGCAGCACTGGAATGCATTGCCTGGGCAGGTTGTGAATTTCCGTCGCTGGAGGTTATTGAAAAACAAGTTGGACAAGAACCTGTCAGGAATGACATAGAAACAGGGAGATAGAAAGGGATAAGATGACTTATTAAGGCCTCTTCCAGGCCTCCTCCTATCTGTAATTTCTAAATTTGTCGTTCAGATTTGGTGAAGAATTAAACTCTGTGACAATGTGTTGTTAAGATATATCCCTTGGAAACAACAACCAGGTTATTTCTTTCTGGTCTGGATACAGTCATTGCTCATACGTGTCTGTTGCCTGTTCTGCTTAAGTCCTAATGAGCTGAATCTGCCAAGATCCATCAGGCTAAGTATTTCAGCTCACCACCCCTTCTTTGTATCTTCTGAAGATACAAAGTGCTCTTATGAGCATCTCAGTAAGCAAATTTAAGTAAGGGTAATAAATTCTGCAAAAGATGCAGTAATGACCAGCTGGAGTGAGTAAATGGCAACCTTTTTTACAGGCATACCTGTTTGAGTAGTTCACATCTGCACACACTCCTAATGACGGCTTGCAGATTTTACGTACACTTTAGCACACTGGTACAAAGCAATCTGGTATCCTGTAATGGAAAAAGTACTCATCCTTTTGCAATAGTGAGCCCTTTTTTATTCACTAAAAATCAAACATCAGTAAAGTATTATAACACTCAGTTCCTAAGAACTAGAATTAGACCTGAAATGCGTCAAAAAATTGCAGCGCACATCTCCTCAGATTTAGAAGACCAAGTAAAACTTTTCTTTCTGGAATTTGGAATCTTGGGCTCTTTTTCCTGCTTACTTTCTTTTAAATCAGCTCTGAAGAAATGATGCTTCCCAGTGGCTGGCATTGCTCCTTGAGAGCTGGGAATTCAGAGTTCTCTTCTAGGGGTGTTGGTTGACTTAATCTGGGATTTGGGCCAATTGACCCAATGTCTTTTTGCTTTTTTCCACAGCTTTTAAATCTTCAGTACACTTTATTCTCTCAGAGAAAAAATGATAGGAGTTATCTGAGAAAGCAGATGTTGCTTGTGCTGTATTTATGTTCAAACACAGCAGTAACTAAAATCTTAATTTTAGGTAGTGCCATCCACCATCTCCATGCATAATGCTAGCCCCCTTCTGGATCACTACTAAAACAATTTTGTGATTTGTTTAGGACCATGTCCTCAATGAGATGAGTATAAATGAAATTCATGTTTGTTCCACTGATTTCAGCTTGTTCACATTTTAATTTCTGTGACCTCAAGCCACCTATCTGTATTGACTGAATTTGGAATACACTTGGGGAAAAAAAGGATAACTGGAAAGCAAAAGAAAAGAGAAAATCAGAGTAGGAGGTAGTGATATAAATGAGGCTGTACTAATAGATGTGACTAATCACTATTTTATTGTTATTATATTATTTTCATTGACATTGAAATAATTAAGAACACTTCATGGCTATTACTCAACATCTGTAACCAGACCTGGAAAACATACTGTCTGACAGTAGCAATGAAAGAATTTTTACTTATGTTTTTTGGAAGAGACTGTTAAAATGACTTCTATAGTAATAAATAACTTACATGAGTTTCCTGATTTTATCAATTGTTACAAAAATTAACTTAATTCCTCATTAAACATAAATAAGACAAACAATGTTGGCAAAAATTATCTTAAACAAAACACATAGAGTCAATTGCATTACATACTACAGATGTTTAATACTTACAAATGTAGCTTATTCAGCTTTAGGGGGCTTGAATACTACTTTTATCAGGAAAAAAGGTGGAACATTATCATGCAGAAAATTAAACTGTGTTTCGACAAACAGCAACATAATAAAAGCCAAAGGACAAGCAAAGAAAATCAACCTATGCAGCTCTCCTTTCTCTTTTGTCTTATTATGAATATATATTTATATATGAATAAGAAAAATCACACCTGACACCTAAGCACTTTATAGCCCAACTGTAAATGAAAAAGACTAATTTTACTGTTACAATTAAAAATAAGGATAAAGTATAATCACAGATTTTCAAAATTACAGTGATCAATGAGTTCATTCATTTAATACCATGAAAGTAAACAGCTAACCAATGTTCATACTTTAAAAAGTTTTGTGAAAACTTCCCATTTAAATGTATAAGTAGAATTTCTTTTGCCAGTGCCTTCTGTGTCTTTGGGCATAAGGCTGGAAAAACTTAGTGGGTCATAAAGCCCTGCTCCCTGTTGTTATAGGCAACTGAAACCTGTTTATAAATGCTGCAAGACTCATCATAAATTTGGCTAAGATTTCTCACCCTTCTGCTTCTGGTTGAAAGCTGTTCCTGGTATTAGAAATCTCCTAACTTGCAGTTTAAAAGTAGTCATGACTGTTTTACACCATTTTGCTACTGTGCCAACAGAATCCATTAGTCTAATAGTTCTTTTTTTCTCTCTGATAATTTTCACCATATATGCTTACAGATATTTATGATTTTTCATATATATTATCTCCACTTTTATTTTACAGATCTGTATAGAGGTTATTCTCCAAGTTTGTTCTAGTTTAAATTCACAGTTTTTGAACATGGACTAGATCCAGTATTTCAGAGGAGAATTTTCTAGCACCTTATATAATGGCATCAACACGTCTCTATTTCAATCACTTTGCCTGAAGCATGCTAGGATTATTTTTGCCTGCTTGTAGTCACATGACAGTATTTGACTGAATAAGGATATTCAGGTCTTTCTTGCCTTCTGCTATTTCAAGATGATTTTATAGAAAATTCTATTCAGAATGTAACTTCTGATGACAAAATTACATTCCCCCACTTGTTCTTCTTTGGGCCTTCTGAGGTGACTAACAGAAATGACAGAGGTGTTGGATGGACATTAACTCACAGAATATCTGGCGCTGGAAAGGACCCACAAGGATCATCCAAGTCCAACTCCCGGACTTTACTCCTGCTTAGTGATGGAGGTGCCTTAGATAACTGAGTTGGCCCACGTGACAGATTTCCTCCTTGCTGTGTCATGAAGAACCACCTACATGTAGTACAGTGCGGTTTACACAGAGAGACCCTGTTAGTCTCTTAATCGTGTGCACAAAGTATTTTTATATAAAATGAATAAAATTAGGCAGAGTAGGACCTTGAGAAGGCATGTTACAAAGCTCATTTCACCCCCAAAGGTTTAGCCAGGGCCTCTTTCTCTTCCAGTCTGTCCATCTTTGTTCACATTCAGTTCTTCTAACATGTGTTCTGTTCTCCTATTATAGCTTCAAGTACCATGCATACATATGATTTTTCCCTCATTTTAGAAATAACATGAAAATTGGGTTCTTTTTGTTGCTTAAGTGCAAGGGTAATTCTCTGGGATCTGTAGTGTGGGAGACAGCAACTAATTTTAGTTATCTAGGATATAGACATTTATGTGTCAGCTAGTCATCCTCACTCCCTTCATAGTCACTGGGAAAAAAAATCGACACAGTTAATGCTTTTAATTTCAGTATAAGCTCGACCAGATGAGTCTTGCCTTTACATCCCTCTAATGCCCAGCTCAAAGAGAATGACTACCTCAGGTGTAGATGCCTCCAGTTTATGTTTTAAACTAGCGGAGAAAATTCTTACTGTACACATTTAGGATATCTCCATTTTCTAAACAGCAGGGTTTACTCAAACTGGTCATCTGAAGAGTCCCATAATTTCCTCCAGAACAATGCCTGAAAGATAGTTTTAGAATACTGGGAAATGGTTCTACTGGAGCCAATGTTTAATCAAAAATCTTGGATAATTTCAATGTGATCATGGAGTACAAAATTATTTCCACAATTGATTCTGTCCTTACTTTAAGGGTAAAATCGATTATCCCTGCACACAACTCAGCTGACATATCTTCTCAACTGACCTATTAGTAATATATAGGTTTGTATGTGTAAGCATATAAAGTAAGAGGGTATTAGCTGGTGTCTCCTAATCAATGAAGGTGAAAGAGATGGGGCCTCATGCATAAATGAATTCTGTAGCTTTCTTCAAATTTACAGATTTACATTAACATAAAATGGGTGTAGAAGATCAGAATAGTTATTTTGACAATAATAGCATGTTATGTGATGACTATCAAATAATTTATCATCAGGTTGTACTACGTAGTTACAAGCAAATGAGAGGAATTTGGGGAATTATGAGGAACAATTGAGGATAGGTATACAAAAAAGCTGTGGTAGTTAAAAAATTGTAGAATTAAATAATAAATAATTATAAATTGAATTTTGCAAATATATCAGATTAAACAAAGACCTCCTTATATATTGATTTCACATACTTTAGAACTTACACTGGCTGATATTCTGGAGATACATTTTTGCATGTTCTTGTACGATGATGAGATAATATAGAAAACAGACTGAAAGAGATATACTGAGGATTGCACATACACCTGTGAGTATGGAGCATGGGAATAAGACATGTTCCATTAGGTTTGTAGGAACTAATTGGTAGCTGATCCATTTTTTAACAATTATTGAAATGTCTGATACTCTATTCACTGCTCCATCTGTTCTGGATTTCTGTGTTCCAGGAAAATTATCTTTTCCACTTCCCATAACATATTTCAGCTTTGTAAGCTAACCATACCCTATCCTTTTGTGCTGAAACAATGAAGCAATAAAAATAAAAATAAAAATAAAAATAAAAATAAAAATAGTAATAGTGTCTTACATTGAATTTTACCAGGAAGAAAAACAGGTAAAATTTTTAAAGTGTTCTTTGTATGGAAAGTTTTTCAAGGCAGAAATATTTTACTTCGACATAGTGCATCTGTTATGCAACACAGTATTAATATTCCTAATTCTGCCTGATTTCTGTTACAGAGGAGCTACTTTTTGAACAGCATAGTTACTGTTGCATTTTTGTACCCCAATGTAGAAAAAATACCGTGTACATAAATTAAATGAGTGTTATCCATTCCCAGCCACAGAACAGAGAAATGGTATGCTTTACTGACTTTAGAAATTTGCATCTGAGACCTAGCTTTTCTTTGAAGCAGGAAAAAGAAACTAAGAAACAGTTATAAAAATATGTAACACTCAGTTTCCAGCCCTTGCTTACTAGTAAGTGTACAGAGTTACAGGAAACAAATAAAACCTCTTCAAGCAGGCTTTTAAATGCAAATTTTAAATTGTAAATTACCTTATAATTTGGAAATCAGTGCCATTCCAGGAGGTAGGAAGGATTTAGGCATCACTGGAATGCTGAAGATGAAACTTTCCAGACATTCTCCTGTCAGGTAGATTAATATTTAACCTGAAACCTTCACAGTGCTCCTTTTGCTTCCTGCAAACCCTGTAGTATCAGTAATTATGCTGAGATAGCTTAACCTGAGATGTCAGGGCTGATCAGTTGAAGTGAAAATTCTCTGGAAAGAGAAAAACAACCCCTTTTTAAAAGCACCTCATGTATCTTGCCTGGAAAAGAGTTTCAGGAAAGGAAATTAAATAATTTATCTTGAAAACAGATCTTGATATCTACCTCAGAGTAAGCACAGAAAACTTAGACATTGTCAGAGATATAACAAACTCTGGGCTGCCATAGTGTTTACTGCTTCACAGGAGTTTGCTCAGGAAGCATAACAGAAACACTAAAATTTGTTCAACCTTGATAGAAAATTCAGGTCCTGTTTAATTTATAAGGGGGAAAAAGAACAATAGCCTGCATGTACCATGTTTGTGGAAGAAGAAGGAGAACAATTATACTGTGATGAGATGTTTGTTATTTTTTTCTGTATCTTATGCATTTACCACATTCTCAAGGGGTATTTATTTTTTCATAAGGCCAAAATTCAACATTGTATGTGGATATGCTTTATATTTCATTTCACTTCTTGACAGATCTAATATCTATAAATGGTGCCACATTAAGGGACTCATATGGTTGCACTTACGAAAGACACTTCTGGACAGCCTTGGACTGAGGAAGTTACATCTTTATATCTTATAAATAATTTTGTATAATCCCAGTGAGAAAACAATGAATGTAGGAACTAAATTAATGTAATAATAGTCCATGATCTTCCTGCAGTATGCTACTCTAATATTTTTGAGATGGTGGAACAGTCTTTTTCTTCAGGAAGATGTATTTGACATTGTCTTTTAAAAATGAAATCTAAACTCAACTTTAACAAATATGTTATATTGAAGTAATTTAAGTTTGCCAGTAAAGTGTCCATTCCAGAAAGAATTTTCTCTTTTTTTAGTTTTTTAGTTTTGTTTTTTTTTAATTTAGGTTATTCAGTTAAACAGAAGAGAGAGCAGCAATGCAGAATAGGACAAGTCAATAACTAAAAGCCAGGGCAAGCAAAATATTTAAAATCATACCTACAATCTTCTCTGTTATGTTTTAGTCTAGGATACATCAAATAAAATGAAGTGTTATTATCATGATATGAAGTACTGTTTGATATCCATGTAAAATTAAAGTTATTGTCAGCCCTGTCCCTAGTAAGCAAAAACATGTTTTATCTCTTACCCTACAATGAGATTCCTTGCTGGACAAAGGCTTTCAGACATGGAAGCTGAAATATAGTTAATCTCTTAAATGTGGCTGGGAGACCAAAAATGCTCAGAGGATTATCACGAGAGGCACTAGCTTTAAATTCACAGTGAACTCCTGGTATAAGGTAGTTATTTGTCACCTTTCATGAACAGCAGGTTTATGAAAACTACAATAAAGGGAACAGGTATGTGAAAAATATCTGAGGCCTTATAAAAAATTTTCAATAGCCTCAGCAATCACCCTTCAAATTCTGTAGTAAAATTTTGTTAATTATTCACTCAGAAATGTGCCTGGAACATATCCATCTTAAGATTCATATTTCAAAAGAAAAAGCAATTAAATTTTTAAGATAAATTATAACAAATATAAAATAATATAGGCAAGGAAAGATGAAAACCCTGGATTTTAAAGTCATACATTGGCTAAAAATTATATTAGAAATTTCCATAACAGTTTATTTTTGCAGAGAAAATTATTTTCAGACTTTGTTTATTGATTTCCACAGACAAAAGGTGTCAAAAAACTTAGATAGAAAGATACCAGATTGCTGTCTGGGGAGGGGGAAGAATCAGAGCCTTCTGAATTGCTGCCCAAAAAAATTGCTAAAAGATGTCAAATTGGTCCCAAAACCAAAAACACAGGCTTTCAGCTGCTGCTCCACAAGTTTTACACGTGCCATATTGGCCACGAAACAAAACGCTGTTTCTCAGCTGTTGTTCCAATTCTTCATACTGAGCACATACAAATGAAGTGTAAATAATCTTTTTATTTTTCAGAATCAGCAGAGCTGAATCAGTGCAAATGAGGAAAAAGGCCCTTGGGTCTGAAAGTGTAAAGACTTGGAAGAAAGTGGGAATGTTGGTAGGAGGAGCCTTATGGATGCTTACGTTCCATTGTGGACTGCATATGGTAAAGATTATTCAAAAACTTTGATCAGTGGATGCCTCTGCTGTACTTAGGAACTCAGACAGTTGATGGAACCAGAGAGCGCAGAAAGATTCAGACGAGAAGAGTGAAGACACTCAAGCAGAAAAATGCTCCAGATTGCAATGAGCTGTGCGACTATGAGAATGAGGGAGACAAGGAGGATGTGCTCTGGTTCCTGCCAGTATCACTGCAGACCCTTTCTCCCCCGTATATTCAGCAGAGATGCAAATTTTTAAGAAAACATAAATAAAACATGAAAAGGGTCACTGGACTTTAGAGAATCACCTAATTGAACCTCTGGGAAGAACCACTGCTCCCTGTGTAATCCCTGCCTCTGTTTTCATGGACACTTGTGTGGCCCTAATGGAGTGTACTTTTCAAAAGGCCGGGTCTGTCATTCCCTTCTCCATCTCAGATGTTTTCTTACCTTCTTCCCAGCTCCAGGAATCATAACCCCGTGTCCTTCTTTGTATTGGCCAAGACAGTTTTTGAACTCTTACAGAAACAGTTCTATTTCACAGTTCAGGAGAAAATTACCCATCTTTTTCTGGTTTGTTTTGATTTTTTATAGGTTGGTGTCTTCTCTCAGCGGAGAATTGGAAACAATTGGGAGTGTGTGGCCAGGGCCTGGTAGAAAAGGAAAAAGGAAGACAGAATTCTGAATCCCTTATTTCGCAGAATGAGCTGTAGCATCAGTGTTGCAGTCCTTGAAGCCACTGCTTCAGTAATTATTAGTGAATGACACTGACATAAAAGGGTTCATTTCAAATGAATCCTTACTTTTTCAAAGAGAGGAAACACTGAGAATAAGTCCACGCTCTGGCTTGGTGTCCACTTCATGTACTTATCGCCTAGAGGATGAGATATGATAACTTGCCTTTCCAGTGATTAGAGATATCTTTGAGCTATTAACTTGTGCTTAGTTTACTTACAGACTGATCTCCAAAAACATCAAATACAGAGTTCATTAATAAATAGTTGGAATGTATATTTAAAGTCTAATCTGTACTAAATGTCTGTAAGAACCCAGCATTTTATAGAAAAAAATATAATTATGAATCGGTTATGTTATATGTGTTAACCTGTATGTTATTCAAGAGCATTAATATAAAAAATAAAAGTATTCTTGCAGGATGTTGATATTTATAGCTTTTAATAAAAACCATAATAAAAATATATTTTGATTACTATGGTCCGAAGGAAATGAATTGAAATTGTTAAGAGATTTAGCATATTTTGCTAGAGAATAAGAAAACCTTTACATGCAAGTACATTATGGATATGGGAAGTCCAAAGTGTGAGAGTTTCCAAATGTATAATGTAATACTACCCCTCCTGATAAACCCTGCCTAAACATCCTGACCTTTCAAAAATCTAGCCTAAATATTCTCAGGGAAGCACAGTAAAAATTATGCATTATATTACCTTGGTGTCTCTTTGGCTTGACACATGTGAACTTTAACATTATGTGGTGAACTTCCCTCTGCTTTTTAGTTGAGTTATTTGTTTTAAGGAAAAGAAAATGGAGACATTCCAGTGAACTAGCAATCTTAGAAATACATTTGCTGGGCAAGGAAAGACTGGAATGAAAGACATCCCGTCAGATTAGGAGGAATTTTAATGTACAGTTTTGCTGTGTTTGTAACTCAGTGTGTTCTTCCCAACCTCCATTTTAAATCCAGCATAAAGTAAAGGAATAACAGCTAAGGCCTCAGGGAATAGTAAGCTGTAGAGGAGAGATTAATTGGTGTCAAGTAGGGACTAGTAAAGGATCAGCTGATGCTGGAAGAATTAGGCTGCAGGAAACATTTTATAGTTGTCTTTCTCACTGAAAGCATGGTATTGTTGTTCAACAGTCTAGTGCCTTTCCTTCTGTCAGCCTCAGTGAAGCTTTTAGCTGGGGCAGAAAGTGGATAATTAGCATTCCATTTGGACGCCTGCAGACCAGCAGTCTAGAATATTAAATAGCTTTGCAAAACAGGAATGGTCTGAAGTGATTCATATTTCTTTATCTAAGGTCTTTGAAATGCAGGTTTATATATGTCCTTAAAAAAAAAAAAAAGAAAAGATTCGCTCATAACTTCACATCTGCTTTTGACGTTTGAAACTAATCCCCTTGATATTTGACAACAAATTCCTAAACTGGAGGTGTGGAGGAAGGAGGTGATAAAAGTGCTTCTGCACATGTTATAACAAGTATCCCATGTCACTCAGGATCTCTGAGCACCGTGCTGAAGGTATGGAAATACAGGATATTAGTAATTGTGGTGTTTTAACCCTGGTAGATAGATCAGACTCACACAGACGCTCACTCACTCTTCCCCCAGTGGGATGGGGGAGAGAATCTGAAGGGTAAAAGTGAGAAAACTCATGGGTAGAGATAAAGACAGTCATAGGTAAAGCAAAAACTGCACACTGGAGCAAAGTAAAACGAGGAGTTCATTCGCCACTTTCCACAGTCAGTCAGGTGTTCAGCCATCCCCTGGAAAGCAGGGATCCTTCATGTTTTACAGTGACTTGGGAAGACAAATGTTATCACTCCGAACTTGCCTCCGTCCCTCTTCTTCCCCCAGCTCTACATGCTGAGCTTGACACTTGTGATATGGAACATCCATTGGGTCAGTTGGAGTCACTGTCCTGGCTGTGTCCCTTCCCAAATCCTCATGCACCCCCAGCCTCCTCGCTGGGGAGTGGTGAGGAGCAGAAAAGGCCTTGATGCTGTGTGAGCCCTGCTCAGCAATAATTAAAAACCCCTGTGTTATCAACACTGGTTTCATGACAAATCCAAAACACAGCCCTATACCAGCTACTGTGCAGAAACTTTACTCTGAGACAAAAACTGTACAGAACTGCAGAGGGTCAAACTTGTGTTGACAAAATCTCCTTGTCTGATTCTATGTTTTATCAATGGCCACAATGCTCCCTTTAGAGGATTCATCATTCTAATTAAAGACTATTTTTCTTGCCTTATCCTGAGGGCATACAAGGTATAGGCATTTGTTTATTAATTCTTGTGACATTATGGTATCTCTTACATCAAAACCATTATTTCTACACCAAACAGTGAATTCTACTGGCCATAGAGGAATGTACAGTCTTTCTTGGAAGCATAAAGGTCAGGCAATCAGGCAAATGGCTGCCCAGAGCGCTTAGTTTGAGGTGCTTATCAGAATAATGTTGTGGAAACTGTTGACAGAGGATTCTTTATACCTGTTCTACAGAACTTCATTGTAAGTAGGGAACAGAATAAAGAAGATGCAGAAGCTAGAATGATATATGAAGCACACCCTCCTGGGAGCCATGTCCAGGCATGGGAAGAACAAGAAAGCTGGAAACAGCCAGCACAAATTTACAAATCATGCCTGACCAGTCTAATTGGCTTCTCTAAAGAGACAGATGGCTCTGTGGGTGAGGGGAGAGCAACAGGGATTTTTCCATGGCTAAGAGGGCAAGATCCAATCAGGATGTTTGGCCTTGTGAGAGCATAGAATGCTACCTACATGGCCAGCCTCAAATGTTTTTGTTCAGTGCTGTGAAGCCCCCGTGGCAGCCAGTTTCCTCAGGGGTCAAAACTGGGACCAGTCAGCACCTTTTAACATTCTCCCTAGTGCCCTGGGTTATGGAATGGAGTACCTCCTCAACAACATTGCGGGTGTGGGAGGAACAGTTGATATTCTGGAGAGCACTGCGGTTCAGAGGGCCCTCAGAAGCTGGAGAAACAGGATGACATGAACCTCCTCAAGTCCAACCAAGGTAACTACAAAATCCTGCATCTGGGATAGCAACCCCCTGTGCAACCGTGCAGGCTGGAACCACCTGACTAGGAAGATCCTTTGAAGGAAAGCACCTGAGAGAGCACTTTACCCTACTCAGTATTTGTGAAAGGGTTTCTGGAGTACTGTGACAAGTATTTGCTATTAAAGTAGTCAAGAATTTCAGCAGTCTTCAGTGTGGGTGTTTATGTCTAAGCCAGTCAACCTATGCTCTCTGTATAGAAAAAAGAAAAAGAAAAGTATTTTTAAAATGAGATTCAGTTAACAATTAGGGATATCTAATTGAAGAGGAACTAAGCTGCGTTATAAGAAGTGCCCATGCTTCTCCACTCATAAGGAGTCAAGACAATTGTTGGCATCTGAGATGCACAAAGGGGTATTTGATCAAGTGCCTCACGACAGAAAACAACTTCTCTGTGCATATGATACTGGCATGGCTGGGGTTAGAATGGCCTGAGCCACAGCCCTGAGGTACCTGTGAAATGGCTGGTACCTGCCTTCTCCATCCCATCAGAAACCACGGTATTCCCAAACCCTGCTGCCTCTGCTTTCAGACTCACTGAGATTACCAGATTTGGATGACTCTTAAAATCTTTCCCTACAATCTCTGGACTTCATAACATACCAAAAATATCCTGCACCTGCTTTTTAAGACAAACTGCAAAATTCTTCTACTTTCTTCAGCCCTTAGAGAAGGACAGATGCTAATGCCAGAGGGAAAAGGTGGAGTGCTTTTATTGTTTAGAAATTGTCGGAATTTTCAGGTGAGCAGAAAGGAATTGTAAATGACTTTTTTTTTTTTACAAAAATACTCTTTCAGGTATCTACCACCATGGACCTGCCTTCTCCAGTCTTCTTTTTTATGTAAATGAAAATAAATAAAGATTAATAATTTATGAAGAGGGAAGCTAGAAGCTAGGGAGTCTATCTTATTCCAGGTTTACAAACAGAGTTTATACTGTCTAGACAAGTAGAGAATGTATATTCACCTTTCCTTTTTCCTGCTCTAACATCCATGTTTGGAGACGAACATCCTGACTTTTTTTCCTAAGTGAAGTATGAAAACACTACACAGATCTTTTTGAAGGAGGTTAGAAACAGGTTTTTTATCATTCAGAGCTCCCGAAAGGACCATTTGAGCATAGTCTTCCTGTTCAGAGAGGAAATAGCTGTGTCTGTGACTCGAATGGACTCTGATTTCCAATAATTTTCCAGTGGTAAACTATGATTCAGTTTCCATTTATAAAGTGAAATGAGTGCCTAAATAATCAACAGTAAAGAGCCAGAAGTAGGAAATGAACCATCCTTCAAAACAATTCCACTCTGTTTAGTTTGGAATTTATTCCATTGTTAAAGGATTTCCTTATGTGCAAGGTGTTACAGATTGGCAAACTGAAGCCATTCTAGGCACAAGTATTTAATTTTCTACTGTGTGTAAATATGAGATAACTCTCTGGTTAACTTTAAAATCATCTGATAGAGATACCAGCTCTTTCACTGCTTTAGAGGAGAACTAGTTACAGGGTCAGAGGAAAGCCATTACTAATGAAGATAAATAGAGCATCTCTTAAATTGCTCTAGTTTTCAGTAAGTGCAAAAGCAGCCTGGCTTATTCAGCTTTGTTTAGCTGAGGGCAAATTGGGAACTTATTGCCTACTATATGATACAACCTCAGAAAATATTATTATCTACTGATTTATCAGCTGCAAATACAGATGAGACTTTACAAAGTGATATCATGAACGTTGGAAGCTCTGCCTCTGAAGGATTCTCAGCACTTCAGGTGGTTCAGGCAGGAAGGTAGAACATCCCTTGGGGTTAAAGTTAGACACCCAGCCACATTCAGGGACCGGGGAGGTTGCAAGAAAAAATACACTTAAACACATTGCCTAAAAGCTGGCTCATCATGTTCCCAAGGAGCCACCTTGCTACCTCTTCTCAGCAATCTATATGTACAAAAGATAGCTGTTGACTGCTGAGCAAAATGGGTCACAGAAAACTTGTCATTGTACACAGTGAGTTCGCTTCCCTGTGACCCCACTCTCCCACTCAGTCTTATTTGTGCTTCAACACAAATTAGTGGTGAGTGCAAAGAAAAAGCTATGATCTCGAAACCTCCAAATTTAGATGCTGAGGTTGAACCCAAATTCTAATTTATGAGCTAGCTCATATTTCTTTAAAATTTAAACAATAACTTCTACCTACTCTCTGGTTGCTGAAGTGCCCCTGATGTCAAATGTTGCCAAATTCATATTTAAGGTTTGGGAAATAATAGATTTGCCATAAAAAATCATTTAAGGTTGATTTTGTTTGGATGTGGTCTTTCTTGGTTTTCTTTCTGTTGGTTTTAATTTTTTTGTATTTTTTTATTAATATCACATTTTTCCTCTCTTTTTTCTGTTTTCTGAGTAATATGTGTTGCTTATTTCACAATTCCAGACAATTCACACTCTGAAGTGTCTCAATCATTGTTTTAAATAAAAGGTTCAATTCTTTTACTTTCTTTTGATTTTAGCAGCTGAGGTTTTAAGGAAAATAAAAAATATTCTGACAGTTTGGTAAGTCTAAATTGGAAAAGGAGTTTTGACATTCAGCCTCATTTTTGTGTATTTGTTCCTCAAACTTATTTTTAAAGCCAATATTATTTTACATACTAGCCTGAAACCTGGATGAAAGACAAGCTGAGTGTTTTATAAGGCAGGCCATAAATAAAATATGAATATGTAGAAAGAATCCAGTCACACTGAAAATTAACTTCTAGGATATCCCATCTTTTTAAATATCTATCCTATGTGTTATTTTGTTGAAAGAATATTAGCTAATTATTATATATTCAGGAGCATTAGCAGAAAAATCTGTCTTTCACAGACATGAATGAACTATGCTGTGTCAAATGAATTCTTGTCCAGGTGCACAGAACATTTCAGACAATTTCTGAACTTCTTCCCAATCTAGTTGGCTATGGATTCAGTGTTAATGATTCACACAGTAAACAGTGATGTTCAGAGTGTTCATTAAGTTCCATTGTCTGTTGCTCCTCTAGACAGTTATTTACCTTCATTTACAATAAGCAATTTTCCATCAAGAAGAGTTCTCTTAATTTGATTGGCTGTGTCAGGCTACTTTTCTGTGATTTTTCTTTTTTGGCAACAGTTTTTCCAGCTTGTTCTTTAACTGTCATTTGCCTTCTCCTGTATTTTAAATCTATCATGCTTCATGACAGACAGACTTGTAATTTGGATTCTAATCATTTCTGATTCTCATGTTTTGACAGACACAGACTTGTCTTTCTGCACCTCCTTCCACACTTTCTCTCTTTATTCTGCATTTGCTTGTGGCACACAATTACTCCCTACTTAACCCTTTCCTTTTCTATCTTCCACTTTTATACAACACATATGCTACAAGCAGATATGCTTTAAATTATGGATGTGTTAGAGAGACTTCCAGAAATTACTCTGTTGAACTAAAAATGATGGTGTTCCAAATTATGTACAGATATATTTATTTCATGCTCTAATGTTCAACCTGACTCAATTTGGAAGGGCTCTAAGTAAAGATGATTTAGTTAACGAAAACCCTTTTTCTATATATTTTTTTTTTAACCTTGATAATTTTAATATTAAATTCAATTTCTGAGAAAGTGTCTTCTGCCACTGTAAATATTCTTAAGATCAAAACATCCTTACCTTGAGAACAGAGATTCAAGTTAGAATCCAGTTGTTTAGTTCCACCTACAAATAGCAAGACCACATTTCGCACTCGTGCTATAAGGCTGTCTGCTGGGGAAGTGGAGTTCCCTTCCCACTGAGAAGCCACATGAGGACTGTTCCTACTTCCAGGAAAAAACCTGTGCTGTAACATCAATTGTGCTTCTTGCAAAAGGTGAGAAGATGCTTCTTCTTGAATTCAAAGGCACTGCGTTCTGCTCAAAGTCATGATGACGTTTTAACTACATCATAATTGTGACTTTGTGGAAATCATCCCATTGGCAGCTTGTCCCTGGAACGGTTCCTGCCCATTACATCTAGCCAAGGCAGAGGTGAAGGTTTCCTGAGAATCCTGTCATCGTCCTTCTTATCAGGACTGTCCACATAAAGTAATTTCTAAAATGACATACATATAGTTGCCTTTTGTCTTCAGTATTTTTTGCACTTTTTTGTGTTTCAATATATATTTTAAATATGCATATGCATACATATTTAAACTGATATGTTTAAAACTATCTGAACTGATAGTTTTCTGAAATAATATAAATGGCTTGGAAAATGGGGGGAGAGCAGTGGATGTTGCTCCTTTTTCTGTTTTTCAGAAGATCCTTGTAAACTAACTGATAAAGCAGGACTATATAAGGAGAGAAGATTGAAATCTATCTGATGTGCCAGTACTATGCCCTGAGACAGGGTACTGCAAACAATGTTGTTAAACGTCTTCATTAAGGATATGGATAATTGGACAGAGTTTATCATCAGCAAGTTTGTAGATGATATATAACTTGGAGGAATGCTTGGTATATCCAAAAGGGTGGGCTGCCATCAGGCAGCATTGTCAGGCTTGAGAAACATGCTGACAGGAAACTCAGTAGGTTCAACAAGGGGAAATGCAAAGAGCTCCTTGCGCCATGGTCTAGGGGCTGTCCAGCTGGGCTGCAGGCTTGCAGGGAAGGAGCTGGAGGCTCTGGTGGACAAGAAGATGAGTGTGAGCACTCTGGGCTGCCAACAGCACTGTGAACTGAATGAGGAAAACAAGTCAAGGTCCATAATCTTTCTCCTCTGCTCCACATTGGTGATACACATTGGGACTCTTGAGTTCTGGGCCCTTGATGACAAGACACACATGGACTCATTGGAGAGAGCACTGCAGAACCACAAAGATGATGGACAGATGGAGCCTCTGTCTTATGAGGAGAGACTGACAGCACTGGGAATGTTCAGCCTGAAGAGCACAGTACTCAGGGGGATCTTATCAATGTGTATAAAATGCCTGATGGGAAGTTATAAAGAATGGAGACAGACTTCAAGGCTGTTGAAATACACAAAATTCTATTTAAACCCAAGCAAAAACTGTTTTTTCCTATGAGTGGTCAGGCACTGCAACAGATTGCTCAGCAAGGCAGGGCAGTCTCCATCTGGGAGATTAATGAACCAACCATACACAGCCCTGGGTAACTTGCAGTAGATCCACTGGCTTTGAGTGTGGAGACTGCACAAGGCAATCTCCAGAGGTCCCTTCTGACCTCACCTGTTCTGTGATTCTGACTTGTACTTCTGTCTCACTTTATCACATCTATGTTAAGAACTGATTTTACAAACGCAATTAGGCAATCTCTGCAAGGCTTCTTCACATGTGCAGGGTTCAGTGATGTGCAAAATGTTTTTGCAGCATCAGGGTTTGACATTGGAGTTACAGAAACATTGCTTGGTTTTTCATCTGTACAACTGAGGTGGTGTGAAGATGTTCTCTTGGCCCTGAAAACTTGAAAGAAAATATTCTGGAGAGACACTGTCTAAGCAGTAGAGACTGACTGAAATTGTTCCCTATTGTCTCAAGGATCATTATCTTTTTGCACTGTAATTTTTGAGGCTGAGTTTAGAAATCAGCATTGCAGAGTACTTGGTGTGCAAGGAAGACAAGGTTGAACAGAAATAATATTAGAGTGAAAAAAGAAAATTATTGAGCTGATACACTATTTTCAGAAGAAAAGTGAACAGGAAGAAATAATTTCATTATCTCTTCATGAGGCACATTAATGAAACTGAAAAGTACAGTACATCAGAACTAAAATGGCCTGTTTGGCATGGAATTTCAAGGAAAAAGAGATGACAGCAGAAGATAGAGCAGGGAATGTACAATTTGCCAAAACATTTTGAAGATGGATAAAAAGAAGGAAAAATACTGAGATGTCAGTGCTTTAATGGGAGAAAAATTCTTATCCTTCAGGGTCTCGAGATATTATTGTCCATTTCAAGGTTATCTTTCTATATTGTTCACTGTCAGCAGAAAGCCAAATGTTAGCAAGAAAAGAGCATTTTTTCCTTTCTATTTCAATAAATGCTTTTATGACTGTATAAACCAAATATGGCATACCTGTCTTTGATAACAATGCATGTTTGTATACCCAGTGCTATCATCTCTAGATATTTTGCAGATAAAATCTAAAGCAATAGAATATTTAGTAGATTCTCAATACTGTGGTGGAACTGCTGGACACAGGAATAATACCCATCATCCAGGTCTGGATGGATATCTTGTCTTCCTCCTGCCCCTGAAGAATTCAAAGCAATTCTGTTGCCAGAGACATGTGGAGTATCTTGCACAGACCCACCAAACCCCAGGTGGTAACATATCATATACCTGTAGCACACCCCAGATGTCACTAGAAGATCTCCAGTATTTTCCATTTTTTTCTGGGAACAAGATTTTATTTGAGAAAAATAAGCTTTTTCTTTTTTCAGTTTCCTTTATTTTATTAGCTGTTAGAAATTTAGGGATAGCAGAGAATTGGGACCGTAACCCAGGGGTTTACCTATTTTTAACCTGTAGGTTATCTATAAATAGATCTGCAGGTTATCAGCAAGGCAGGCTATTTAGATGGGAGAGTATAATGAGGGGAAACTTGCTGCCACATTCCTTCTCTTTCTGTAGATAGTCTGTTTTTTACAGGAACTTCAGATCAAGATGGAGATTATGGGCAGTGAGTTTCTTCTTTTCTTAGCAACCCTTGGATCTGCAGAGCAGAAGTTGAAAAATTGCTCAACCTCTGAACTCAGTGTTTCCCCACAATCTCTGCCCTGATTTTGCCATTTTGTTTGAGGTTTGTTTGTGGGGGGGTTCTTATTTCCAAAGCACAATATGAGATGGAAGCAGGCTGTTGGGTGTCAGCCAAATTATTAGATGCATAAAAAGTATAGTGACCGTGTTTAGCCAAACACAATTCTGATGGAAATGGAGCAGGTAATTTCTCAGGCATTCCCTTTGCTTTGTAGGATACAGGGTTTGTGTGAAAGTTTTGTATACATGTGTACATCACAAACATTATATACGAGTGCTTTGAGGCTAATTGTCCCTGACAGTCTAACTTAATGCCTCTAGAATAACTCCAACAATTAAATTTCCATCTGTGGAAAGTCAGGCAATTTTTGATTCCTTGATCTCAGCACAAACTATAGGAACTCAAAGGACATAATTCTCACAATGCTGCCTCCAGCTATGATAGGCTTCATAAAGCTTGGGGAAAAGAGCATTGGCTGAAGGGGGATTTTGGAGAAGTCTCCCTAAGGCAAGTGTGACACTGCACAAATGCCTCAGTTGAAGTAGCAGCTATGTGTTATTTTTCACTTTTGTAAATAGCTAGATTAACAAGAAATTACTTTCTGCTTTCAGCCAGCACATATTACATTAAATAATGAAAGTTTTTAGTTTTGTTCTTCCTTGTTTTGTGATTCAGTTTAAAATAAATGCAATTTTAGATAAAGACTTTCTGTTCTCTTTCTACCTGTAAGGAAATGTAACAATAGATGCTATAAAATTACTATAATTAAATAATGAGCAATTGGAAAAGTATGGGACAGTAAGAAGAATAGTTCCTGGCATTTTCTTGAGGAAAAACAGCATTTTATCTTGGCCTTTTGGAGGTTAAGATTCTTTTTTAATGGATCCTTTTTTTTTCTTTTTTTTTTTTCTTACTCAGTGCAACACTCTGAGACCAGCTGCCAAACATACATGATGTATAAAATCTATTCTGGGGAATGTGCTGTTGTAGTTACTTGCTTTACTGGTCATTCTTTTTTTAGTGTTTTTTATGCTGTATTTTAAACAACATCTGCCTTACCCAAGAACATAATTCGGAAACCATGTAACAACCTTTGTAGCAGTTGGCCACGTTCCCAGTTTGAGTTCCTCAAAAGCCTTGGCTATGGGCCGCAGATGAAAGGAAAGCAAAAGAAACAAGATGGTTTGAAAAGTGGTCAACCCTCAGCTGTGGCAGAGTAACAAAGGCACTTGCTCTTCCAGATCTGCTCCCTGTCTGTGTTCCCTTTAATACCTTGGGCTTATGTGAATAACCAATTTTTTAACTCCATGATACTCCAGTGAGCTTGATGGAGCCAGTGGTGATCCTAGAGCTAGATCATATTTTAGTTTTTTAAGATTTATTTTCAAAGTGGTAATTGGTAGCACCATGGAAAGCCCTTTGAAATAGCTGGATTGATACACACAGTTTAGCTGGCACACCTGACCTCCTCGACATTTTTTGGAAAAGGACCTGGAGGTGTTGGTCAACAGCGGCTGAACATGAGCCAGGAGTGCTCAGGTGGTCAAGAAGGCCAATGCACCCTGGCTGTATCAGCAATAGTGTGGCCAGCAGGACCAGGGCAGTGATTTTTTTTTTCCCCTGTACTCAGCTAATTTGCTACTAATTAGCCCAAAAGTGGTTAGGAGTGCTAAGTGGTTTAGAGTTCTAAGTATTTCATGTGCATTGTGCCTCAGTGTTGCTTAGTTCAGCTAAGATAAACATGTGGATACATACTTAACTTCAGGCACACAATCTCAAAATGGGACACACATTTGAAATTAAACACATGGTTAAGTGTTTAACTAGATCAGCATCTGAGTACTTAGTTTGAGATTATGGTATTGGTTACCTCTTCTTTCCACCTGGTTTAAAGGTTTTTGTTGATGATCCAAAGGGAAACATGGAATAAATCAAACACAATTTTTCGTCAAATTTTTCTGCAAAAAAATCTTAAAAGAACCTAGAGAATAATGCAAATGTGTACTCTGAACAACTGATACAAAACTGTCTACACATTGCATATGCTATTGAATAATGCTGTACTTACACTGCATTTTTTCCCCATTTCCCTTCAACCCTTCCTGTTGTATTAAGTAATATTCTTGGCACTAACAGCCCAGATAAAGGATGTTGTTTCTGATGTGTAATTGGAGTGGTGTAACTTATCATTTAGCACTTCATTTCCATTTCCATTCACACTTCATGGCTTATTATCAGCTACAACAGAATATGTCTGTAAATGAAATTTAGGTAATGCTGCATAACAAAGGCTTTCTGTTTATTTCAATTGTAGATTTTTGCCATATAGATTCTTCCTTTCAACTTATTTAACCAAATTCCAAAGAGACTTCCAGATACATGAAATATTTGACAATTTTAATGTGGGTACTTTATTTCCTGTGCAATTTATTGGCTGATGTTCTCAGAGTACTTTACAGATGCTAATTGATTTGATTTCAGATACAGGTTAAGTCAGATAGAAATTCTTTCTAGTTCTAATGAGACACAGAGAATGAGAAACTGCAAATAGTGCTGAGCTCAGTCCCAGGTGTTTAAGTATTGCTGATCCATCAATGCACAGCTTAAAGCCTCAAAATCTCTAAAAGACAGTCAGCATTGAAGGTACCTCTGAGTGACTCCTTAGAGTTATCCTTATCTATTAGTTAGCCTTTGAAGGGGTTTCCTTGAGAAAATATTATTTTTAGGTTCCCTAATGACTAAAAAGTCTTTCTTTTTCAGATTAAAAAAGGGAGTATTTTTTTTTTCAATACCTAAAAAGACATACTATTTTCTTTCAGTGTCTGCTAGGATTTTTGCAGCTGCAAGTGCTCCCCTTACTTGTTGTCCCAATTTTCAAAAAGGGCTAAAACATGACCCTGGAAACTACAGGCCTGTTAATCTTAGTTTTCTCCCTGGTAAAATTATAGTAAAGATTATTCTGGAAGATATTGAAAAACCCCTGAAAGAGAATGCAGTCATTGCTCACAGCCAGCACAGCTTTATAACAGGAAAGTCCTGTTTGTCAAATCTGATTTCCCTTATGGCAAGGTAACCCACCCAGCTGATTAAGGGAAGCAAGCTGTTGTCGTCTTTTTGGATTTCAGTAAAGCTTTCGATTCTGTCTCTTACAGGATGCTTTCAGGCCAAAATGCCCAGCATTCAGCTGGATAAAAACATCATGGGATAGGTGAGCAACTGGCCCATGGGTCAGGCACAAAGGGTTTCAGTGAATGGGGTGACATCAGGGTGGGGACCTGTCACCAGTGGGGTTCCACAAGGTTCCATCCTTGGCCCTTCAATATCTTCGTAAATGACCTGGATGCAGGACTGGAAGGGATAGTGAGCAAGTTCACAGATAATACAAAACTGGGAGGAGCTGCTGACTCCCTTGCAGGCAGGGAGGCTCTGCAGAGAGACCCTGACAAATCAGAGGGATGGGCAAACACCAACCATGTGAAGTTCAACAAGGGAAAGTGCCAGATTCTGCACCTGGGATGGGGTAAACCTGGATGGATGGACAGACTGGGGAATGAGAGGCTGGAGAGCAGCTCCAGAGAAAGGGACCTGGGGGTCCTGGTTGATGGCAAATTGAATCTGAGCCAGAAGTGCCCTGGCAGCCCGGAGGGCCAGCCCTGTCCTGGGGGCATCAGGCACAGCATCACCAGCCGGGCAAGGGAGGGGATTGTCCTGCTCTGCTCTGACCTGGGGCGGCCTCACCTCGAGTGCTGGGGGCAGTTCTGGGTGCCACAATATAAGAAGGATGTTAAACTATTAAGTGTATCAAAAGGAGGACAATGAGGATGGCGAAGGGCCTTGAGGGGAAGCCGTGTGAGGAGCGGCTGAGGGCACTTGGTCTGCTCAGCCTGGAGGAGACGGAGGGGAAACCTCACTGCAGATACAACTTCCTTGTGAAGAGAAGATGAGGGACAGGCACTGATCTCTTCTCTGTGGTGACAGTGACAGGACGCGAGGGAATGGCCTGAAGTTGTGCCAAGGGCGGTTTAGGTTCAATATCAGAAAAAAGTTCTTCACCCAGAAGGTGGCTGGGCACTGGAACAGCTCCCCAGGGCAGTGGTGACAGCACCAGCCCGGCAGAGCTCAAGAAGCGTTTGGACAATGCTCTCAGGAGCACGGTGTGATTCTTGGGCACACCTGCACAGGGCCAGAAGATGGACCTTGATGATCATAGTGGGCACCTTCCAACTCAGAATATTCTGTGATACTTTTAATGAGATGGATTCCTGACACAGGGAGTCCAAAAATTGATCAGGACATTGCACTTCTCATGAGGGTATTTTTGACTGGGGTTTTTTTGTTGTGGTGGTTGGTGGATTTGTTTTGGTTTGGTCATTTAATTTCAATTTCCTTTTGTAGGTTCTTTTATATATATATATTCTTAATATTTCTACTTTTTTTTTTAAATCATGTCTATAATCATCAATATAAAAACAGAAAAAATATTATTTTTCAGACAGTAAGAAGTGATGACATTTAGATCCAGAAAAGAAAGATAAATAATTTCAACTTAACTGCAATAAATTTGTTTCTTCAATGTTTTAAAAATTACATTTTTTCTAGTTTATGTTTAAATAGTGCACAGCCCCATTTTCTTTTTGTCACATTCCCTTTTCAGAAAGAGTTGATCTACTCTTTTTCAGGATATGAATTTTTAAAACATTCATATAGTTTATTTAAAAATAAATTATGTTTGTAGAAAGAAAAAGAATTGATATATTTTCATGAAAAATATTATTCCATTCATCCAACCTTGTTTAACCTTCTGCAGATGAAAGACTGCTAATGACTTCTTGTTGACTATAGCTCTAAAGTGCCAAATAAAGTAACAATACACCTGCTTACATAAGACTGAGAGCAAAGCTATTTAATATCTATTAAACTTCATCTTTTGGTATTGTGAACATCTTATTTACATTTTAAAAATTATTGTGATACAGTTTTTGTATTTTTTTAATAATATTTGATAAATAGTATTAATACGTTTTAAAACTGACAGCTCATTAAAATTGTTTATGTTTGAATTCTTAGAGAATAAAACTGAAATCCAAAATAATAGGAGAGTGATTTCTATAGATTACATCATCAGAAAGAAAATATATGGAGAGGCTGTATTTTGTAGCTACTATAAATAATCATTTCGTGCTGCATTGAGATAAAGGATTGTGTGGAATTCTTATTAGAAACACAATATATGCCAATTTCAACTGTCCTTTGCAGTAACCATGAATTCATTTATAAATTCTTGGTATCATCTTGCTTCAGGATATTTAGGAATTCAAGTAGTCAGCCTCATTCTTTTTGGTGGTGACTTACATTAGGTTGTTGTGGACTAGTGATAGAACAAAAAAGCCTACACATTTGGTTTAATTCCAGGGGTAAATTTCTTGAATACTTTCCAAATTTTACTGGAGAGTAGAGCATGTATAGGAATGATGATGTGCAAGAATGATTTAGCATAAAAATTTAGCTTTCCCTTTTACTTAACTTTCTTCTAACTATGGAGTCCTGTTGCCTCCTTGAAGTTAGCTTAGCTATTTATATGGCTACATTTTAGATCTGTAGATTTACAAAATGCTAAATTATATTGGGATATTTATATTAATACCTCTCACAGCAAAATAACTCAGCATGATTTAAATAATGGGTAATTGAAATTGGAAATAACTTTTTTTTTCTCTAGAGTAGCAAGGAATGTATAATGTGGGCTCTAAAATAAGAGAAAGATGTAAACAAACAAAGGAAGATCAAAGAGGAAAAGTATAAACAACTGTGCAAATGAAAGTGTTATTTCAGATGGAAAGCTCTTCCAAGTAGGACAGAGCTGCTTGGCTGCTTTTACACCAAAATGGTATTTTCTGGTCCCTCAGATGTAACTGAGGAGTAAATACTGAAGAGAATGCTAAATACCTGGAATATCCAAAGACAATAACATTTCAATGGACATGGAAAAAGGCAAATCTCAGATCAGTTTTGAAAAAGGCTAATCTAGTAGCAAAGATTAATTTTCTGTAAAATGAGATAACCCTGCAGTGCTGCATCTTAGGATAGATTCTTACAGAGCAATTCAAGTGCATGATACCACCTCTGCCTCTCATTACATGACAGAACTCTCACTTCATTTTGCAAAATTTAATAAATTGAAGAAAATTTGAATCATGTCTCACATTGTCAGCCGTATGTTGTGGTGTGCAGATAATATCCAGGTCAAACATATTAATATTAAAATACTCTACTTTAGTGTCACCAGATTTCTATGTATGATCTGGTATGGAAAACCTACATTTTGTCATGAAATAAAAATACTTCCGTGACAGCGAAGAAGATTCACCATGAATAAAGGAATGGGCCATTGGCTGTATGAATTGTTGGAAGCATGCAATGTACCTCTCAGGTATGTGAAGAACAATCTGGCTTCAGTTAACTTAAATCCATACTTGAACATAATTGTTGAAGTACTCTTACCAGACAGGTTAACATAATAGATAATGATTATTCTATTAATAATAGATAATTATTATTTGAATGATTGTATGGAAAACAAAACCAATTTTCATTTTTTGTTACTTGTCTGAAAGGTGCAGAACTATTTTACCAGTTTGACTACAGAACTGACAACAGAATATGTTGGATTAACTATATACATATTCAGTCCTAAATTTTACACAATAGCACTCACAACAAGTTGTTTCAAATTATAGTATCCATTTAAATTTGAAGGCTGTAGCTTTCAATAATTATCTATTACAGTAGATGGAGAATAGATGAAATCTACCATATAAATGAAGGTAACCAAGTTCCAGGAAGCTTGATTTTTCCCTGTCAATTCCTGTTAGTTATTCCATCAATACTGAGTGATTAATTGGACAGTGCATTTGTTTTTCTGTTACAGTGCCTTAGAGTGGTCACCAAATCTTTCAAATGCTGTACATGACTGCATGTATGTGATGGAATGTCATTCCAGCAATCGCAACACATCAGGTATTTTTCATAGTGAATACACAGGAATAGAAATGCTGTAGATTAAATGCAAGCATTTCAAAGGCTGAACAACGTGTTATTAAAAACCAAAAACTCTTTTTGAGTTCTTCAACATGAATCTCAGACTAATATTTCAGGCTAATCTGAGATGAGATGTCAAAATAATAGAAATTTCATTTCTGAACTGTAATTTAAAATTTATAGCATATAAAAGCAGAAACTCAGGAAAACTTTTAAGATTTTCTGATCACTTCTATCTCTAGCACTTCCTTAGCAGCCAGTGGCTTAGACTCAGAATTAGCAGCTCTGAGGAGCTGGAAATCAGAATTCGTAACCTAGATTGGAAGTGTAAAAACTTTCAAAAAGATGGCATTAGCAAGAAAAAATTTGCTGTCACTGACAAAATTACTACACAATTCTGTTTATTAACAAGCTACTTAGATCACAGTTTCTGCTTAACAGAATCTGTGACACTGCTAAAGATTATGCCCTTGTTATTGCCAGTTACAAGAATATATCCAGCATATACTAAGTAGCTTAACATGCCCAAATTAATGCACATTAACTGTAATTGTTGCATTGAATTTTAATGACTGTATTCAAGGCTCTGTTCCTCCCCAAGCTATGATTGCTGGCCAAGAGTTAAGAGCAGAGATTCCACTTCCTCCTATGTCAGAAGCTGTAATAAAAGGAAATGGAACAACATCAATCTACTTGTCCTGACAGAGATTGTTAAGCATCTGGTAAATGCAGCAACATAATCTTGCTTCAGTTTGAAGATTGTAATCTTGCTGGAGAAATGAATTGCTAGGAAGAGCAATTTTTACCTCTAGACTGGTAACTCAAATACAGCCAAGGTCAGCGCAGTCACAACAGATCAAGAGCATTTCTCTGACCAAAGCCTCAGCTGACACAGCTTTTGTAGCGAAAGCTGTCTGTGGAAAATTACTTACACTTCCACCTCCAGACCCTACCAGCCTTGGAAAAGGCAGTGGAAGGACCATCTGAGAACATGGACTGCCCTCCTCTTAGTGGGGGGGTCTCTAATATCTTTGATGGCTTTATGAGACAGACTAACACAATGATCCACAGGGAATTATACCCCTGTTGCTTACGATATACCTCTTTACATTCTGGTCTAGTACATTTTGTCAATAAAACATTCACAGGAGGATTTCAGACCTCAAGAGAATTTCAGATCCTTTAGTTAAATTATTAGTGCAGTCTGTACATTTCTCTGAAGTGCAGAGAAAAGGAGCCACCCTTACAGACTTTTTTTCACTTAGTGGCATCAATGGAAAAGTCATTCCAACACTCTCTGCCCCAGCATGTTTGCAAAAACATTTCAGCATCTTCCTTCAAGCCCTTCCCTCATCTCTGCAGCAACAGTCTTGACTGTGGAAAAGCTGCTGGTGACCTGTCATGGCTCTACATGGTTCACTGTGATCAGCTCTCACCGGGAATGCCTTTATTTTCTTCTCAGTTATGCACTGTAGTGTTCATTATCTTATTCCAAGATTGTAAAGACTCCACGTGTACACATATAGGATCAGCAGAATGGCACAATCTGCATGGTACACTTAGGTAAATTTTAATGGTAACACCATGGCACAGCTCAGATTCAGACTGAAGTTAATCAACATGGACTTTGTGATTCTGTTTCTCTTTATAATAAAAAGGAACTCTTTCAAGTATCCAAAAGTCACCATAACATTACTAATCCTTACTTGGGTAAAACGCAGTCAAGCCATTTTTCCTCCTCAAAAAGGCAACATCCAAATTTTTAAAACCTATAATACTAGTAACTTTGATACTTTCCTTCTGTTACTTGCATACTAGTATTTGAATTTTTAGGATTCCTTTTCACTAACTCTTATTTACAGCCAAACAAAACCAGAACATAGTTTTTTTGTTTCATAAATAATGAAAAATTATGTTCCCTAATATTCATTTTGCTTTGTGAACAGAAACAATAAGTAACCCACACATTATTTCAAGGCTGAGGTTAGAATACTGAGGATACAGAGCACTGTTGTCACTTTACTATTCACAGTTTGTATTTTTTTACCATAAACAGTATATCTCTGATCTCTCAGCTTTATAGCCCCATCCATTATCTCAGAATAATATTTTCCAGACACACAGAACAGCCATATACAATATGGTTATCATCAATTTTATTTTAGATTGAAGAAAACTGAACCAAAACTAATATGTATTTTATGAAATACTACAAATAGTAACTCTCCTCTCTATGATGAAAGTAAAGGAAAGGTACAAAACAAAGAAAAGCAGGACATAACATTGACAAAGACAATTCTTCACACTCACTATAATCCAACATATTTGTTACTATATTATTTATTCTTACTCCTGTGAAGACTTTAACATTTATTTCAAATGTTGTATGCCATGTCACACCATTTTGTAAAGTAGGATAGCATTATAGCTGATTTCAAATTTTGTATTTAATCCACCCTTGAGAAGTAAAACACAGCTCTTTAGAAACCATTCTGGATAGCTCTCCTTGTTGTAGGGACTGATATGGAAGTAAAGAAAATGAACTTCTAGAATTGAATGCTATTTATAGGATTCATTTTTATGCTTGCTCTTCTGTTGGTAATTGTGGTCATAACAGGCTTCAGAACTCCAGCAGGATATATTTTTTTCCTTCCTAAGCCTTTGGAGCACTATCTATTTGTAGGTATCATATATTACCTCTGCGTGGGGTCTGCAGATGAAATCTATTCCAGGAGTAGTCCTTGTTGGTAGATTTCCAGAAAGCCATCTGTTCCCAATGGAGCATCTTGTCTGCCTTCCCTAGCAATTAGAAAGCAGCAGATGAAGACGCAAGGCATAAAAAGGGAGAAAGACATGAAAGAATAGAAAATTATGTAAGAAAATCTTGTTTGTTTGAAGCAATGCAGTAATAAACTGTTAAAAACATAGAGGCTGTAACTACCTGAAGAAAAGGATTTTTCTTTTTTGTAAACTCTCCGTAATAAAACACAGGTCCTGTAACACACACCCTCCCTACCAGTCATCATTGCTTAGTTAAGTTCCTCACTGCCATACGTTTCTGATGAATCAAAATGAAAAAGATAGGTATGTGTAATGCACTTGATGGAAAAACAATTGGCTGTCACACAATCGTGTAAGAAAGACATTTAGATTTATCTCCAGAAAAATATATTTTGTGTTGTAGTTTTAGTCCTTTTGATTCTCCGATTCTGATGCAATTATGTTTTATCTGAAAAATAAAGGAATTAATTATGATACTAATATACATATGATTCCAATCAGTAAACAGTGATAGATCACTGTGTATTAAAGTCTTAAAACATAGTTTAAGATATAAAAATACCTTCTTTCTTGTGAGTATATAAAAACACAAAAGGAGAAACTGTCAAATTATATTTCTCTCTCAAAGATGTGGATGTGGCCTAATCCTTATCACTTGTGTTCCTTCTACATTTACCAGAAAGAAATCAACATCTCTAGAAAGTTTCAGCCTTACTATGTTTGATGGTTTTCTTGGCAGGAATCGGTGTTTTCTAGAAGTGTCTGCAGCTGAAGGAGCCAAGATGACTACCTGAGACTACACTACTTGCATTTAGGCAGTTCTCATTAAATAAGTTGAATATTTCACTAATCAGTTTAAAACCTAATTCTAACATTTAATTGTATTGATTCTTCCTTGATCTTTCTGAAAATTAAATATAAAGTGTAAAGAAAAGTCTTAACAACAAAAATATGGCATTTTAACTTAATGCATAATCTTATCTCAGGCCTTTCATAGAGGAGGAAATGATCCTGAGGAAAAATAACATAATTTTTTCAGAAAGGACAGAAATAAAGTTAAAAGCGGTGGATTGCTATTCTACCGGAATGAAGCAGTATAGCTAAAAAACAACTAACAGATACTCAGTTTGGATCAAAATTGCTTTCATTGCTCTATATTAGCTTCTCTAGAGGTGGTATTAAGAACCTGCTATAGAGTCCAGGATGAAAATTGGATATGGATATTCATATGGGTATAGAAATATCTTGAACTTGTTACAGTGATTAATATTACTGAGAATTGTGTCATTGTGGGAAATATTCCCAGCTATAAAATGGGTTATATATGAGCAATTTCTCAACAATTCAACTAACTAAAGAATTTGAACAATTAATCTTGGTAGAATTCAGTTATTTCTGGATGTATTAGTGGATAGGTTTACATCTCACTGATTTCATGACTGTATAGGGAATAAATTTATTTCTGAATCTCCTGTTCTAAATTAAGGATGTTATAGAAAACCTATAGAAAATAACTTGACTAAAGTGAGATAAAGACCATTCCAGTTAAATTACATTGAGGAATAAATAGAAAAAATAGGTCAAGGTTCCCATATGAAACTTGGAGAAATTAGAAAAATTAAGAGATCTTATGAGTGAAGTCAACATGTGCAGGAATTAGGAACTGAAATGTGAAGCTGCCTGAAATTTTTTTCCATATGATTTATCTAAACTTGAGAATAAGATACAAAATCAATGGAGAAGTCTCTATTTATAACTGAAATGAAAAATCACAGAGGAAAAATTTAGGAATAATAAGTCTCATTTAGGAATAATAAGACTCTATAAAGATGGAAAAATAATGAAAGATACATCTTGGAGAACAGGAAATTTAAGAATAAAGTCCAAAACTCTTTCCAGAACTCTAATTCAGCTTGTCATTGCAAAGGAAGTTAAAACAAATAATGCAAAGCTTCTCAGTCATATGAGCAGAAAAAGAGAAAGGAATAAACATCTTATGAAGTGGGGAAAGAAATGAGGTTCAAATGAAAACACAGTTTTTTTTTCTCATTTTTAGAGTGAGAAGATTGATTGATATAAAGGTGTGGTAATGCAGGTGACCAGGCTACATGGAATGTCTTGCTTGTAGGAAGGTGGCTACTCCCAGTACTGACAAGGAAGCTGTAATACCCTTGCATAAGGCCCTGGTATGATTGCATCCAGAAAGCACTAATCTGTCCTACTTGGTAGGCAGAAGGAGCAGAGGATGATGACTGAGGAGACAGAAAACTTATTTTACAGAAGACACTAAAGACCTCAAATTTGTTTCAAAAATAAGGGAAGACTGAGAGCATCAAAAGGTCATTGGGAATCCCGAGTCTTCTCCTATCTTCACTTAGCACTAGCACTCCCTGTTTTCCCTCTTTCTGGCTCTCTTCAACCCAAGATTCTCATGTACAGGTTTATACAGAGGGAGTTTAAAAAGGATGAGAGGATGGATGTGTGTTTGTGCCCAGGATATGGCATCATCTAGTGGCTGATGCACAAACCTGAAGCACAGGCTCTGATCCTCTCAAGACCACAGGATGGCCCACACTCGGTTTCTCTGCACCCTGGCTGGGTAATTGTCCCCTAGTCTATGTGAAAGGTACCATCCATCTGCATTGTGACAGGTCTGCAGGTGTGGCACGGGTACCCCCAACTGGGGCACACCATTCTGGCCAGGAAAATGTGGCTGAGGTGGAGAACCCAAGGAACTTGCCCCGTAAGTCAGAATAAATCTTTAGCATTAGGTGGCAAGTTAAAAACTGAGTTGTTATTTGAGACTTATGGTTTAAACATAGGATTTAAGCAGGCTGGATCTCACTCCTATATAACTAGAAATCTTCACAAGGATTTTTGTAGAGGGAAGTCAATGAACATATGAGGAACCTGACAGAGAGTTCTTAAAAGTCCTAAAAGATTTTGCCATTGACCACACTGAAGAATCTCAAGGAAATTTAAGCTGTCATGGGATCAGAGGAAAGGTGTTCTTGCATAATTATTAAGTGACTAATAATTAGGAAACAAAAGGTACAAATAAGTCTCTCAGGATCCCTGCTAGGATAGGAACTGTTAAACATATTCATAAATTACCTGGAAGTTATGTGGAATAATGAAGTGACAAATATTCCTTATGAAACATAATTACTCCTGACAGTGAAGAATTGCAGAATGATCTCATGATGCTAAGTGACTGAACAATGAAAAAGCATATGAAATTAATTGCCAATGAAGTCAAAGCAAGGCACATAGTGCCTCTCCCCTGACAGTCAGTTATATGTACAGAATATTGGAATCTAAGGCAGCCATTGCTATGCAGGAAAGAGATCTTAGTAAGTGTATGTCCATGGCTCCCTGAAAACTTCTGCTTAGTAGCACGTGACACTGAAAAAATGTCAGGATTATTAAGAAAATAAGAAAATAATAATTATTAAGAAAATAACAAGAAAGGACCTGAATAAATCTCTATTACATGCTAACGGGTGATACAATAATCTGTTTTGAGTCCAATGTGTAGTTATAGTGATCCCATCTGTAAGATGATGACAAAGTGGGTTGAATTTACTTTGGAATCTATTGAAGGGAAAATTAAAACTGATCTGCTAGGAAAATATATGCTTGGTAATGGGGTGTGTCCTGCTATCTGTCTATAAATGGGGTCTATCTACCATCTACAGCTTAGTGTCTATTTGATTTGCTTCTGTGGAATAGGAAAAATATGTAAGAATGTTCTAGGGAACTACTGTCCACTGTTATTTTTAAAAGAAGAATTAGGGGTGACTAGAACCTTTAAAACAAACAAAAGAAGTACTTTTCCTTACAGTATATAATTACTTTGTGGAATGAATTGCTACAGGATGTTGTGGAAACTAAAATTATCGCTGGATTCACAAAAGGCTAAAGGGATTCATAGCAGAGGGGTTATTAATCACAGTGGTCTGTGTGTTACTTCCAATTCAACCTTAAAATGCTGGTTGCCAGAAACAGAAATATTTGAGAAGCAGGATCAGTCTATACTTGTCTCTTATATTGTCTCTCTACACCCCCTCTCTCTGGGCATCTTTTGTTCACCTCATCAAAAAGAAGATATTTTTATATCTTTTTCCTTCGACCAGTGTGAATATTTCCAGGATTTTATAGTCTAGTAAGTTAAACTGCAAAGAAAGAAGACTTACAAAGCCCAGGCTTAGCTAATTCTACAAAAAGTGAGCAGCACTGGTCACGAAGTATGATTAGGCAGGATAAGATGAGAAAACTGATGGATGACCAGAAGAATAAGATTCTAGGATGTCTTTCATTGTGGAATAGTGAGAGATAATTTCTAAACTTGCTTCAGAATGAAGAAACAAAGTATTTATGAGTAGACGATAAGCAACATGTTTTCCTGTGATGGTGGTGGTGATTCACGGCAAGATTTCTTCTAGTCCTGTGTCCTGAACAGAAACCTGAACCTTTTGAGACAGCCCATCACTAATTGAAATACCGAGCTGTGTGCACGAAGCTGAGCTCAGTTCCTCTAAGTTACACCTTGAAGTTGTATTAACATTTAATGGTTAAAAGAAAGCTAATAAAACTGGAGGGAAGCTGAGATGGCCAAGTCATAACTACTTTTATGATGCATTATTACCACAGAACAGAGGAAGGATATTTATGATGCAAAAAGGTTTCTCTCATCCTTTGCATGTGTTTTCGGGCTATCAAAACCAGTTCATACTATGGGGAAAAATTTTGTTACTGACCATGTCGTTGCAATGCTAAAGTGATACTAGTACCACTGAGAGCAAATTTGTGCCATCTTGTGTTTCATTGGTACAATTATTAAATTTTATGGGTAAATATGTGCAGTAAACTCTTAAATTAGAAGACTAAAGCCTAAAGCTTTTAACCTGACGTATGTGTGAAATCAGTATGACTCCACTTTTGTAATCAATAGCTAATACGAATATCGAGTTAAGTTATCTTGTGTTCATGGAAAAATGTCAGTACTGCAGGAGAAGCAGATTACAGTGCCCTGACATACTTTCATCTGAGTTTACAGTGTGTCAGGATGTTCAGCTGTGTGAGAAAAGAGCAGGAGTGTTTCAATATGATGGTATGAAATCTTTTCCTGGTGTGTTTTTCATACACACGTAAACACACAGCCTGGAGGAGGCAGAGGAGCTGAAGTAGATACAGCACCTGAGCCACTGCATTTCAGCCAGAGAAGCACAGGCTCTGTGAGTCACTGCACAGCACTGAAAGGCTGCGTGTTGTGCCCTGGATAGGTGAGTGATGTCAAAATGTCACTCTTTTCTTTTTCAAAGGAAGGAATAGGTTGACATCACTGCTTTCTGTGTCTATGCCTCAGACATCTTGCCTTAGATTCCTTGATGAAAGTTATTGACTAAGGGGTTCTTGAAATTTTAAACGGCTTCCAGTTAAACCAGTAAATTATTTTGGTAATGGTCTAATTTTTTTAACTACTCTTTGGTGACAAATTCCATTTTAAAAAACAACCAAAAAACCCCAAATCCCCAAATGTCAAAATTTGCATCCTCCTTTTTATCTGGATTATCAGACATTATCATAAAACTGTGTGTCTTGAAGTGTAATGTAGAGTAACAGTAATTGTGAGGAAATAAAGCATTTCTATAAAACACAAGAATAAGCCTACTTTATTTATCTTAAATGACTTCAGAAACCCTCCTCAGTGTATTGAATACAAGAGTTTCACAATGGTTTCTCAAATTCAATTACTAATTAATAAAAAGAATGTGTTGGGAAACTCCCATTTTTACATTCCTGTGGTAATTTTAGCAGTGACTTAAAAAGAACCATAAGAATAAGAAAAAACAAAAACCACCCACCTATTCTTCAGCTGTCGAGAAAACAGATCTTAAAATAGTTAATAACACTGTTTCATCATTTCATCTCTTCCCCATCTGCTTTCTTCCTTTCTTCCCCTTCACTTGCTTCTCTGCCTGTCAGTTTCCTTCCTCTGTTTCCCTCCTATTTCCTGCTTCTCTCTTTCATGAAAGTGTTTCCCTGTCACATGATTCCCCATGCTTGGAGCCCCTTTCTCAGGAAACATCCTGCCTGTTTGCCTGGTCATTGCTGCCCACTGACTGGACATTTCCCGCAGCAGCTGTGCAGGTTTCGGTGCAGCTGCTGTGCCCTTGTCATCAGGGTGATTTCAGTGCTTGCCCCTTTCTCTTTTGTTGAGTTGCCTTTCCCCACCACCAAACTCCTCATGGCAAACATAGCTTACATCTTCTTGTCTAAGGAATTAAATACACTGTACTATTTGCCTCATTCTGCATAATTATATCCAATATTTATATCACTATTAATACAGCTTAAAGTGTCCCACTTCTGTAGAGCTGTTTCAAGCAATGAAACCCAGGAGTCAATTCATGATGGAAAGGCACAGCATTATTAAAATCTCATTTTAGCTATAGCACTGATCCATGAACAATAATATTTTTCTGCGGTTACTTTTTTATTAAAACCAATGGCAAATCCATCCAATACTTCAAATCGATCCATATTCTTCAGTTTAATCAAAAGTATGTTGCCCAGGTGGACATGGTACTACCAAACACAAGACAGTCCAGCTCACTGCTGTCTGCCTAAATAGGTTGACTTCTTGTGTCTTACTTTCCTGGCTGTCATTTGTGACAACCTTGAAAGTGAGAAGTCTTTTTCTTTTATTTTGGCCCTGAGAAGTGGGAGTCAATCTTAGATAAGACAGTAATTTGTGTATATTTTAAACATTTTTTGTCAAGTCTTCATTTTGAGTAACAACTCAGTCTTGAGGAAAATTGAAATTGATAAAGACTGAAAATCTATTTTTCCAGTTAAAACAATCAAGTTTTTGATTTTTTAAAAAAAAAACCTTTAAAATTTTAGCATAAAACCACAGCATGTCAGGTTGTTTCACAAGAATGTCAAAATCATTACTTCTGCACTGAAGTTAATTATGGCTAATATTCTAAACATAACTGTGTGTTTTTCATTGTTTTAATTTTTTAACCACAACCATTTCATTACAGTTTGTCTGCTTCACCTTGATTTTGGAATGCCTTGAATGCAGTTACACAAGTTGCCCCTCTCTGAGTCAAGTTTCTTACCCTAAAGCCAGAAGACAGAGGAAAAAAAATAGAAACAAGAAGCCAGTACAACAACAAAGTAATAGAGACCTCTCGAGCAGCCTTCAGCCTAACCTTGCATCACTTCACCCTTTTGCTCTGATCCCCAAATACATCTGGTCAAAAAAGACCCCAGCAGCTCAAGTTTCCGTTAACTTTTTACAGGGAATGTGTCTGACTTTGAGTAGGCCAGTCCTGCACTTGTTCTCCAATATGCCTCCAATGCTTGAACTTGTTTCTGCCACTGTTGTCATCTTCCAGTTCTTCTATGAAAGCACTAGATGTCACCTAAAATGAGGTTTAGCAGTACCAGAGGGTTTCAGATTTGAGAATTTCAGATTTTGAACCATGAGAACTTACAAGTGGATTCATACAGTCAAGTTATGGGGAAAATGTGTTACTACAGAATTCAGTCCAAGTGCCTGATGGATTGAGATGCCTATTTCTAGCTGTTGACTAGGAAAGAAGCGTGATTTGATTCAAGTTAGGTAGGAGAAGCCCAACTCTTGGTTCACAAGTGATACCTTGGGAACCCATGCCATCCATTCTCATACTCAGTAAATATACTTTGTGGGGAAGACATCTGTCATGGTTTGACCAACACAACATCTCTTCTTTGCTTTTTTTCACTACTATATATTTCTAATGGTTTTGTTGTTATTTTTGGTGAGCAGTGCTGACAGAGCAAATGTGATTCCTGGTGGTTATTCTCCCTTTTTTTAGTGGATCACTAAGCACCATAGTTCGGCATCAATTGCAGGCTCATTTAGTCTTCCATCACCGATTGAACGTGAAGTTTGAGCTAAAATCTACTAGGCTGCCACACTGGCTTGATCCTGCCTAAGATTACTGCTCTGCTAATTTCCAGATCTTTTTTCAATTATGACATTTGAGTCTCTTAAGTAAAATCAGGCTTATACTTTTCTTGTTTCAGACATTGAATTATTTTGGCTAAAATTAACACCTACTACATGGTTATGTGATCCGGCAGAACTGTGAATGAGAGTCTTCCCTCCCTGATTTTTAGCTTTTACAATAATTACATTAAATGTAATTTTGTCAGTGTGAGTTGGTGGGAAGAGGGGAGGATTTCACAGGTATGTGAGGGTACTTCAGTGGCATTGAAGTTCTTACTTCCACATTTGACCTACAACTGGAAAAGCTAGACAGATCTAAATTAAAAAATCCACACTCATAGATTTTTAGGTCTCTTAGAATCAGAAAAAACTGCATGGTTGTGCATTTAGAACCAGAGAAGACTGTCACGGTCACCTTCTCTGAGCTTTTGCATAACATAAAACAAAAATGTCAATTAAATCATTTCTTCATCAAGCCTATATCTTCTGCTGGAGGTTCACCATAGCTTACAGAGAAATATTAAAACATTGCTCAGCCATTGTGGGACACAATAAAATTGTAAGTATATTGACAATGCTGACTCTAGCATTCATCAATTATTCCATAGCATTTGAGGGAATGATGGGATTGGCAAATTGGATGCAGCATCTCTGTAGGTCCAGAATGTAATCTCATAATAAACCATCTGCTCTCAGTATCACAACAGCAGTGTAACCCATTGTCTGTATTTATGAATTAATAATAATAATAATAATAATAGTAATAATAATAAATAGATCTGTTTCTATAGTGCTTCCAGTAGATAGCAGCTGATCATGCTTACTGCCTCCATGGAAGGAATGCCAAAAAGAAACGAATGAATCTAACCAGCTGTGGGGCTATTTCTGAAAAGCTAAGGAATTCAGTTGGTTGGTTTCTATTCCCTTTAAAGGTGGTAAAGCAGTATCTCAAAGCTATCCATGCAGCTTTCACACAAGAAGGGGTTTTGATTTGCTTTCTAAATGTTTGAGGGACCTGCAGGACCACAGCGTGTCACAGAATACTTGTGTGTGATGCACATAAATGCTCCTCCGTGTCTGCTGTCTACAGTCCAAGGCCCCTGCGCCCGTCACTTCTGTTGCTGAAGGAAACCCCAGCGTCAGAGCTCTGCCCCAATATCACAGTGCAAGGCCACTGGTGCCATGCACGGACCCGCGACGAGCGCTCCAAGGCTGTGCCCCAGCTCTTGCGTGGGTGTGAGCGCAGCGCCGCGAGCCCAAGGCCTCTCCCTGCCAAAACTCTTGCACTGCAGCTCGAAAGCAGTTACAAGGCCCTCACTTCTGCCAAGGAGATTTAAATGAGGGTGAGTGAAACTTAGGAAGGGTGTGATTTTGAGTGTCTTGCTCAAACATGCTGTAAAACCAGTCTTCAGAAAAAAGGAGAAATGCCATAAAAACTGTTTTGCTGTATAAGACTTGGCAGGTCTTCCTCAGCTCCCCCAGCAGCCTTTTTTTCCCCCTTTTTTCCTCTGGCAATGAGCCTTAAAAAGACCTCAAAGACATTTATATGCTGACCAAAGAAACTCTTTCTGTAAACAAGCAAAGAAGGGTTTATATTAAATGTATGTTGTTTATCATTGCCATTGTTGCAGTATATTAAGATAACAGGCGAGACGAAACATTGACAGCTCCTAAAGCCAATGAATAAACCTAAGCCTGCACATAAGTTGCTGCCTGGGGCTCCTTAAAGCTACTGCCTTGGTTTTCCTCCTGCCCGTGCTTGTTGATTTCTATCAAAATGAGTTAGAAAGCAACTCATCTTGCCTATATAATTCCATGCACACTTCCCCTCACCTCCAAACAGGAAGGTCAGTTTCTGGACAAACTTTGTTTCTACAGCTTTGAAAGAGTCTGTTGTGTTTCACTCTGTTTTGAGTGGTGTAATTATCAGTAATTATTGGGAAATGAGCAGGAGTCAGAGGCAATTCCAAAGCCACCCAGAATAAACTGCAATGTTGCAGGATTGCAGCATGGCTGTTTTCAGAGTTAACATTCTGAAATAGTTGGAAGTGACAGCTTCCTTTTCAGGGAGGGAAGAGGGCAAAGAGCTAAGCTGCCGCTTTAAGGTTAATCTTTATGTTCAGGAAGAAGTTTGAGCTGGAGAACATAGGGGCATGGAACAGATCCCCGTGTAGCCCATTTTTCCTTTTAAGTGAATCTTCTGCTGTAGGTACTTTCTCTGTGCCCAGAGAAAGAATTCGAATGTCAGAACAGGGGGAAAAGCTTCTTATGAGACATATATAGGCAATCAGTGATATTTCCTTTAAAGAATGACAAATTATAAGGAAAATTACCAATAATTATATTATTCAGTTTTAAATGACAGCCTTTGAAAGATGAGAGTGTTAGAATAACTGAGTTAGTCACATTTTAAAATAGTCCTAAGGCCCTTTTCTTTTCAAGCAAATTAATAAATAAATGTCATGTTGCATGAGTTCAATTAACTGTGAGATAATGAGGACTGTAGAGCAGAGACCTTGATGGGTCAGTGGTTGCTAATGGACTACAGATTCTTGTAGGTCATGAGTTCATTGCCAAGCTGTGTTTAAAAATTTTGCCTTTTTCCTATTTATTTATTTATTTATTTATTTTAAAATTTATTTATTTATTTCCTCTAAAAAACCTGCTTAATTGCAAAACAAAAGTGGCTGCATGATCTGAGTGCAGACATTAGTGTCCACTTCCAGACTGTGATGGATAATGGTTGTGGGACCTCAAAAGAGAGTAATTCTTCTCAGAATATTTGTCAAAATGAAATTCCTCTGCCATGAATATCCATCCCAAGTCAGCAGTACCCCCTGATGGCAGTGACTGAAAGTTCTGGAGATGCTGTGTGTACAAAGGGGATCCTGGAATGGGTCTGTGGAAGGTTGCACTGGTTCCTTCCTCCATTACTATTTTCCCACTGTTTCCTCAATGCTGACTCTGAGACCTGACAATAATTTAATTCCATGATGGCAGATGCAAATGAAGCAGGACAGATATTTGGATCCCATGTCAGTGTGGCCATGGAGAAGATGCCAACATTACTGCTACTGAATGAACTTCTGGTTTCCAAATGCAAGGTTTCTATCTCTCATCTAGCCATAAAAAACACACAGATTGTAGAGAAGAGAAAGACAAATGTGCAAAATATAGAGATGCATATCCAGACGTGCATGTGAATGCCTCAGGCTACAGGAAGCAGCTATAGACTGGCACAGCATTGGCTTGTGGACCAGATGCCCAGGCTGGGGTGAAAAGAGAGCAGAAGAGCAGAGGTGAGGAATGAATGACAAGAAAGGGGCTGTTTTGCATTAATCTATAGCAATATCAACTGTACAGACTGTTCACAACTGCCTAACACCGGCTCTCACATTCATCAATGCTCCTGGAGTTTGGTGCACAAAGATGTAGAAAGGTTTAAGATTCCCCTGAATCTGGAGCTGGTTTTGCTGTTTTCACACTGTTAGGTGCACATAAAACTAGCTGCCTGGCCTAAACTAATCCAGTTGTAGTCAAGTCTGTTTCCTGGTAAAAACCTGTATGTCTAAATTAAGGTCTATTTCCCTTTAGAAGTTCATACATTTAAATTCAAAACCTATTTGTTCATGTGGATAAGAAGAATATGCATGATTGAAAAAGAGTCCATTAGAAGTGCAAAGAGGAAACAAAGGATGTGAATTTGGTGATATGAAAGTGAATGATTAATATAATGTATTGATGCCAGACATAACAGAGACAGACACTGACCCAACCATGGAGGTCTGCTCGTTTTTAAAAATTATATCTTCCACTCTTTCTGCTCCCATCTTAAGCCATCCTAGCTCTGGAAACAGTCCCCAGTGCTAAATTGATAGTGGGTTTGTAAGGAGAGCAATATAGAGAAGAATATCTTAGTGAACATCTGTCCTTGGGATTACAGAATCAGGTAGAAATTGCACTCCCACTTGCAACATTTATTTTTCTCCTTTGAATGGATGCTAGATAGAAGTGCATGACAATACATCCTGCTGACCCTTGCAAACAGCCTGAAAGTGGAACAGCATGCAAAAATACCAGTTCTGCTTGTCATGTGTGCCACCTTCCTTTTACCAACATAATTTTATAATTGAAACTTTAACATGTATTTGTCACCTAAAGTACAGAAAAACTTCATTCCGCTTTTTTTCTGCATTGCAATAAAATATATTTTTCCTTTCTCAATTGTTCTGCCCTTTTTCCCCCATTCAAAATACAAAAAGAGTTGCCAAATCTTGCACTAAAGCACAAACTTTGTTTCCATAATGTCTTCTGTCCTGCTAACAGCTGGTTGTGATGCACTTACTTCATGTTTTACTGGGAATATTTTGTAGAAGAGTACTTGGCTTTGGCCAAAGATGTCATTTGACTTCAGCACTGTGGAGTTATTTGGCTCACAAAGCAGGAGTTACCTGGAGTGAGCATATGGAAGTTAATTCCATCAATGTACTGACAGCACTGGTCATTGAAGGTTTCTCCTAAATGACTGTTCAGCTCAAGAGAAATACAGCTATTTCTTTCAGCTGAAAATATGTCAAGATTTTATTTTGGAAAGAAACTCCTGACATTCAGCTTCACCACTTGTAACATTAGTGTCACTGCACTTGTCAGAAGTTCCCCTATAAATCTGAGCTATGAGACCTTGAGCAACTCGTGAAGAGAATAAAATGCTGTGTGGAACAAACTGATAATATTTCAGTCATATCTAGTTTTGAAATAGTATTTTAAGTGCAGATATACTTCCAGATATAGAAGTAAGGGGGATGGAGGAACCCAGGACTGTGAAGACACTTTTTGTTCATTGTTTCAGGACTGGTTAAACGTGAAGATGCTTAATGTCTAATATTTAATACAGTTTAGTTGCAGCTAGATCAACACAAATATTAATAAACTTAAAAAAGCTGACCCCCCCAAAAACCAAACCAGAATGGTATTCATCATTTAGAAAGGTTTTAAAAAGAGAAAAACTGGATTGTCATGAACCAGACTAAGAGATTTGTGACTGTGGGATATTGAAATCTGAACAATTTGGTTTATATCTGTGTTTCTCTGAGCTACAATTAGAAATGTGCCTATGTTACCCCTCTTAGCGGCCAAGTCTACTTTCACGAACAGTTTTTAAAACTGTGTATATCTAGAACCAGTGGCAGAATTTGGCTGAAATATTTACTAAACCATTTCCTAAATTTCCACAAGCAGTGAGAAGTAAAAACAGAGGAAAGTTGAAGTAGTTTCAGTAACTTTCCTGAAATCATGGTCTTCCAGAGTGGCATTATGTGAACAAATTTTTAAATATCTGATTAGACAGATAGGCAGGTGTTAGACTCTAAGTACAAAAGGTTGGCATTCATGGGCCAGACCAATTTTCTCCCGTGTGAATATGAAAGCAGTGCTTACCCCTTTTGGCAGCAAGATCTGAGGAATGGTGGTCTTCTGTCAAAAGCTTTTCCCTCAGGGCACAGTCCTAGGATTGTGATGTGGCAATAATTTTCTAATTGCGACTAACTGCTCCTTAAGGGCTGGATTGTAATGGAAGCCTTTGCCTTTTCTTTAACATGAATCAGCTGAATCAGAACTTTACTCCTGGTGGGGAGTTTAAGACCAGGATTTCAGGTTTAAAGACCTTTTTTCCTGGAAACCCTTGGTCTGGAATGCTTGCATGTTTAAAATGAAAGGAGGCTGCTAAAAGTCTTAACATTCCTCTTACAAACTACATTTACAATAAACTCTTAGAAATTCATTATGCTTTCAATAAACTTTTAGCTTGAAGCAAATTGTTCTATAATTATCTGTATCAGGGTTTGTGTGCTGTCCTCCAAAGCATCTGTTCCTGGGTACTGCCCAAGGAGATGGTGTTAAGGACTGCAGATCTGACCCTGGATGCAAGTCCTGGGATAGACAACACGCTGGGTAACAGCTGAAGGTCTTCTCCAGCCTCCCTCCCTCTCTCTCCCACAGCAGAATTAGTCACCACACTGGGTCGGGTTAGCTCTGGTTTTGTCCAGATGAGTCTTGGAAAGCTCTAAAGACAGAGGTGCTGCTCTCTGTGTAATCTGTTCCCTTGCTGCCATACTCTCCAAGTGAAGAAGTTTTCCCTGATGTCCAGCCTGAGCCTCCCAGACTGCAGTGTGTAGATCTTGTGCTTTGTTTTACCAACTGCTGCCCAAGAAAAGTTCAGCTCCATCACATTTGCAGCTCCAGATTGTGGGCTTGGGTTAGGTTGCCTCAGTTTCCATTTTTAACAGCTTTAAGGAGCCAAACATTTTCAAATTTTATTCACAGGTCCTCAATCATAATAGTAGTTACCTGTCTGCTGGACCATGTAATTTCTGAACAACTTTTTGGAACTAGGTGCCCCATAACTCAGCACATATTCCAAGAGCAGCCTCAGCACCGCTGGCTGGTGGGAATACTAACTTCTCTTTATTAACTAGCCACTGCACTCCTCCAGTTGTAGCCAAATAAGCGGTTTGCCTTGGGATATGCTGGCTGTATCCAGTGTGCCACCTGCCATAATCCCAGGGTCATTCCCAGCAGGGCCGGTATTGCTGGCCTGTACTGATACAGGTGGTTATCCTGCTCTTTGTTGATTGTCGTGACTCATTTCTATGATCTGAGCAAGGAATATTTCCTTAATATCTTTCTGTTTTCCACACAAAATAGGTATTTGCTACTATGGCATTTTTGTGGATACCTTTTAAAATCTTTTGATTCTGTAAAACTTCTTAGAGAGAATTTCATACAAAGAAAGTAAGCATGGTCTTTCTGTTGCATTAGATTTAAAATACATATCAGATTTATATTGTTAAAGTTTTCAGAGAAATAAAGGCAGAGTTAATGTGTTGATTTATTAAAAAGCTCCCATCTTCACAGGAAAGATCTACCTGATTACACTCAGCTGGATCTGAGCTTGGCCAAATTTTAGGGAGGTAGTGGAGAGGGACTTGTTTCCACCTCTGTTTTGTTCTCCTGTGGAGCTGGTGGTTCTAATTGGCTAAGAGCAATTTATAAGTAATCAACACAATTATAACTTATAATTCAATTGAGAATTCCGTTGATTTCCAGAATTCACATATCCTGTTAGGAGCTATCATGCTTTTAATTCACAAAATGTGAATATTCATGTTTCATTTTGTAATCTAATGATTACATATTCCCTGAAAAAAATGATTGCAATGTTAAATAAAACGTTCACGTTTTCAACATTGGTTTTTGTGCTTAGATACAGTGTAAAGTAAAGCAAAACAAGACCTTTCAAATGCAAAGTTTTCTATTGATAAAATCAGGAACATTAAAATAACCACTTAACATGTATTGTTGACTGCATTTTGCAGTATCTGACACACTACATAATAACAATACAATCATCAAGGCTGTTACTCTTTCCATAAACTATGTATTTTAGCAGCTCTGTACTTTTGTCATTGCATGGATGTGATGCTTATAGCTTTATTTTGAAATGTTTTCTCATCAGGAAGTTTCAGTAGTATTAGAAAAGCTTTTACAGAGGAAAGCATAAAGGACTTGCAATAGCTAGCAAGCATGACATCATTAAAAAGCAATGAATGTTAGGAATATTCCTGTTCTAATCCAGGCCACACATCCTGCTGCCCTGGAAGACAGCCAAGCTCAACATCCTTTTAGGGTTACAGGGCAGGCTGCGGCCTTTCACAGTTTGCTTTAGAAATCTCTGCATGTGGAATATTCACTGGCAGGCATTACAATAAAATCTAAAATTACTCCATCAGAGAGCTGGTGTTCCACCCTTCCTGCATTCTTCCCTGACAGTGAAATTGCCCAAAAAGACCTCTATTGCATTTCACAGATTTGTGACGGACTGTGTGCAGAGATGAAGGGGGATGATTTTGCACATAGGTTCACCAGCATTTTCCACTTGAGAAAAACAAAACATTTAAACTGCTTAAAAATATGTTGTGATAATATTCTTTTCAGTTCCATTGCATGAATTCATTAGGGTTCAATTCTGCAAGCTTTTATCTGTATTTTCAGTGAATGTTGCAGATGACCAGAGGAAAAATGATTAGACCTTTCCTTTACACAGCACGGCTGTCACACCAACTACACAGAGTGTAGCTCTCTGGGGCCAGGCACTCTGCCATGCTAAATCCCTTTACACCATTGCTTTGGGAAAGGGAACAGAAAGCTGCAGTAAAATGAGGAGTGAAAGACTCCCGGAGTAGTGGAGTTACTTAGCTGACAAAAAATGAGAAGCATAAGTGATTTCAGGATGCTGCTCTATTATTCAGAGTTAATGTTCTCAGCAGCATTCACAGGAGATACTCTTACTGTCAACACCCAATTTAGATGATGAAGTAAGATTATAGTGGGGACACATAGTCTGTCATTTGTACGAGAATTTTAGGTGCCTAAAGAGTAAATTGGGGAAAATATTTCCCTGACCAACTAGTGGAGAGACACATTTTTCTGCAGGCCTCACAATTAGCTCTTGTCTCCCTAAATACAGATAGTAGCTATTGCTTGGCTTTCTCTATTGGCAGCACAAGGAATATATGTGTATATTTTAAAGTATTCACTAATGGCCTAAAATTCAGGTGTATTATGGATGGTCCAGCTGGGTGATTTGATAGTATCCCTTTCTTCCCAGGCTTCCAAAACCACCAGTGAACTGAAACACCTTCCCTTACAAAGTACTCAAAGTTTATCCCTGTTCTGAATCCTCCAATAATATTGATCATGGTCGGCTGAAAAATGTGGGAATTGAGAGAATGCTACAGTCTTTTGTAGCCCTTTACAAGACATGTGTTTTGGGAAAAACCTGGATTAAGAAGTTCCTAATCTTCACGCTGTACTCCTGCACCAGCTGAACCAACATTTATTACTCCTGTTTTTAAGGTTATGCAGCAAGTGAACAGGTGAAATTATCCAGTTAAATATAACTACCCCCCCTTTTTTACAGATTGACCTGTAATCTATTTTGCACCATGGTTTCAAAAAGGGTTGGGTCACCACAGATCCAGAGCTATGAAGTGCAGCACAGTTTTTTAAGCTGTCTTTGCCTCCAAAACTAGAATCCTGTGAAATTACACACAGAGGCACATAAATTAGGTGTCCAGAGAACAACAGCTGAATGAAATTCCTTAGTTACTACACTTTCATTTTGTTCTAAAGAGTAATTAGTAAGATAGAATGAAATATATTACAGGATATCATACAGAAAAGTGAGATTTCACCCTCAGAATTCTTTATTAAGTGTTAAGTTACAAAGCCCAGTATGAAAAAGTATGTTTAGAAAAACTGTACAGCATTTTTATATCAAATCAGTCCCCATAAACTGGGTGATTGTCTGGAAGTAAAGAAGTTAGCCATAAATAGCCATACAAAGACAGCAGGAGCTGGTGATTTATATGAAACAGAGGCACTTACCAGTCAAGACAATCCCAGAGAGACAAGATGAGGGAAACACAGACACTCTGAAGTTACAATGGCAATCACATCAGGTCTTTGTCTTGCTGGTTTGTAACTGTTATTCTGTATAACAGGAAAGGAAGTATACTACAAAAACAGTCTCAGGATTTGTCTGTGGTTACCATTTCAGTGTCAAATCTGTCCCTTTGCTTGGCTGCAGAATATATAAGGCATTAAAAAAACTATGGCAACAAAAGGTCGTGGGAGCCTGCACCTTCTTTGCATTATGATATAATGTTCTCTGATATTCACTGTCAGAAACCTTGAGAAGTGCAGAGTTGTCTAGAGATGAAGCACGACACACTGCTCTCTCCTCTGACTCCTTTATATCTGATGACCAGATATCTGATGACCTTCCTCCTGGAAGATCCACATCTTCCTTGACAAGGGTTTTTACTTCAGGAACTGTACCCCCTCCCCTGGTGATCCCCTTTTAAAGCCGGTCAAAGTACAAGAGCTTGGGAAGGGTTCAAGGAAATCCAGACAGTACCACCCGTGGGAGCGGCTCTGAGGCCAAATTCATCATCCATTGCCATTGCCAACTGCACTCTTGAGGCCAAAATCAGGGTTTCATAAGTACCCTGAAGGTAGGTGAAGAGCCCTGACTATGTGATTTGACTCTGTGCACCCAGGTGAGTCCAGTCTGCACACCCACACCTTCATATCCAACTCCAGCACTGGGAACATTGATTTGGGCCAATTTTGCAAGGAATCATTCAAATATTATAATACTTAACGGCAAGTCCAGAATGGTAGTTAAGCATAGATAATGACAACCATTTTTCCTGAAGAAATATCTTCTTAGAGGCTATGATTATGAAGACTTTCCAATCCAGTTGAACAGCCATAAACTGGTATGAACCAAATATCTCACTGGATCTTTGCAGCTCCTGAAGAACTATGATGCTGGCCTTAATGGAGCAACACATTAAATAGTTTTAATATGACTTAGAACTACAATTAAAAGAAGTGGAAATATCCACAGTTCAGATATCTGTAAGTTTCGTATTACACTGTATGCATGGGACAGTCCCAACAAAAAGGCTACGTTTTAAAAATCTTAAAGAGATATTTCCCTGAAGGATTGTGCTTCAGAGGAAGTCTGCTCCTCCTTTCCCTGTGTGATATTTCCTGGACAAGGCCTGTCTGCTCTGCTTGATATGGCACTTAGTGCTTTATCCCCATGGAAGCTCAGACCTGAGATTTATTTGACTGAGAATAGCGGCACTTATTTCTTGTATACTTTGGAAATGTTCAGGGAAGAAACTATATATGTTAAGTTTAGGGACTTGGCATTATTTCTGAATTCTTCAAGTATTTAATCTCTTCAGTTAAAGAAGAAAAAAATATTACCACTTAAGCCTCCAATAGTATATGACATTTTTATTAAAACAATTTCCCTCCTTGCCAGTATCCCATCATGACTTTTGAATGAGAATCTTTGTAAGGCTCTAATGTTTGATGCTACTTTGTTTCCTTCTCAGTGTTTAGACCCCACTTGCACTTAGACAAATACATAGGTGTGTATAACTCTATCTTTTGTCATTGGCATTGCTTGAGCTCTTGGAAAATTTGTTAAGGTGGTCTCTTGTTCTGTGTCACTAATAGTTTCATGAAAGACTGTGCTAAATTAGAGGAAGGACTCACACCTTCACAACTGTGGCAGCTCTTGCAGGTTCCATGCAGTGTTGCACACCAAAATACTCCTGGAGAGATTTGTGTCTTAAATGTTTATGGAAAAAAAAAAGGAAAGCTCTTGACATGCTGCTTCCTGTGGCACAGACATGGAAACTGAAAAATAAACTGGTGTTGGCATAAGCCATGGACCTAATCAGCTACAGAATTTTATGGAACAGAGCAACATGCATTTTCAATATTTTTTTGTGCATGTTGGGTTTTTTGAGCAGTCTCTAAGGTGAGACAGAAGAAGCTACCTTTTTCATGATACCTGACTGAAGAGAGATGTGTTGTCCATAACGTCAGCTTCCATAACTTTTCTGTATAAATAATTAACCTAGAGATTAGTGTAGACTTCACAGAGTAACTCACTCTTTATTAGTTTTTATTTACTGATTAGACTTTCTCCTCTGAGATAAACAGTGTTGTGTTGTTAGTTTCCTAGCTGGGGTGTATTTCATGGGTTATGCAAGAATGCAATTTTGATTGGTATTAAATCAGATATCCAAGAAATTCATATGGAGTTGTGGGACAACTTATTGGAATTAGACTTTAAAGAAATTTGAAAAATTTTGCTCCTGTGCAAATAAGATTGCATGATTTTAGAACAAACCAGTATCCTCCAGCATCATGGTTTTACCCTGGGTGGCCGCTCATCCCCATGCAGCCGCTCACTCACTACCCTGCAGTGGGATGGGGAAGAATCTGAAGGGCACAAGTGAGAAAACTCATGGGCTGAGATAGAAACAGTCATAGGTAAAGGAACACACAGCTTCTGCAGATGCCAGGAATATGGGTGGGGTTTTCTCAGACCTCTGCTCTAAGTCATTAGAACAAAAGATGTCTGAATGAAATAATAATTTTCAATAGATCATCTTTACTTGAAGATTTCCTACCAATTTTTATCCCTGCCACAGAGTTTGGTTAGCAAATTACCTAAGCTGAACTTTTCCTTTTTGTTCATTAATTACACAGCCCTCCTTTTTTAGAATGTACATTTTTAGACTTTTGTGCCTTGTTTGCAGAACTGCTGAGTACTCACAGCTGCTCAAGCCATTGTATTCTGAACATATGAAATCAGTGTTGATGCAAAATAATACAAGACAGCCTAAACTGGCACCAAGTTGCAGAGGTAACACAGAATTACAAGGCAAAAAAAGCACAGGGGAAATGTCAGTGGATGGGAAGTGATGCAAACAGGAAAAAGAAAATAAAACAGGTATTCTAACTATGCACATAAAATAAGAAATTCTACATTAATCATCACTACTTAGAAAAAAGCTCTGGAAGATGTCATGAGCTTGATTCTCTGTGATGGGCAAAAGACAGGGTAGGAAATGAGAAGAAAGAAATTAAGAAAAAATGCTATAGTATCACAAACTGAATCTGAGTACACTCTTGTATTTTGAATATTATTTTGAACACCAAGGGGATTTTTGGTCTGACACAATATAGCCATTTCTTATGCATTTTAGAAAAATCTCTGAAAACTCTGATGCTTGTTATATCAGCCTGGGAATTAAACATTACTGGAAAATGTGGATGTTCATGTCTAATGCTCACATCAGTAAAAACAGCATGAGCCCTCCTTCAGCTCACTGGGAACTAGAAACACAAGCCACAGACTGTGCAGTAACCATGTCTTTTATATAAGCAAATTAAGGAAGATCAAGACACAGACTTGCATGTTTGCACACCAGCCACCCTCATTTAATTGTTAACATGCTCATGATTTTGGCTGAACACACAGATCTCTTTCACAAATGCCCAGGAGATCCTTGCAGGACAGCAAATGTCACATGTGATAGTGTCTGTTTACAAGAGACTTTAAGGATGAGGTGATTCTGCTCTGCCAGGAGGAAAGTTCAGCTTTCTGGATGCAGGTGTCCCATTATACTTGCTCTCAATTTCATAAAACAGGCCTTAGCTCCTTTTATTTACTAGGATATATATAACTTATGAGGATGAGTGCTGTAAGAAAGTCTAATAGATGATATATCTGTCTTCAGAGCAGGATTTGAATAATGTACAGAAAATAAATGTGCATACATACTGAAAGCAGAGAATAAAATAAAGTAGTGAGTAGATCTCCTCTACAAGCAATCATCATCTGTCATGTGTAATGAGGTAGGGGTCCCACAGAGGAAGAATGTTAACATATAATTCAAGGTTATAGCATAATCATCTACAAAGTAGAGGGATTGGGATGTCCTAGACAAATAATTTCACACTTTAGTATCGTTCATTTTCCATGACAATACTGAGACTAAAATACCTTTGTGCATGGTTGTGATGTGCATTTCACTCTGTAAACCTGTGCATGCACACAGTCCTATGGGTACAGAATACATCCTATCAAATGTTTTAGACCAAAAGGAGGAAGTTTTCATAGTGAAATAGCCAATGCCAGGGTCCCAAAGTATGAGTTACAAAGGAAAATAGGTTGGATTAGCTCTGGTCTGGTCCCATGGATCTAATTTTCATTACTGAGTGAAACTGCATTTTTGTAGTGCGCCTCCTGGGTTAGCTCCAACTGAAATGATCCCAGCTCAGGGGTTCCGAAACTGCTCCATGAAGCCAATTAAAGTCATTTACAAGAGGACAACCAAGGGATTCACATCAAATGTACACAACATATTCTGACTAAAATGTTAGCACAGGTTCATCTGAAAGCAGATGTTTGTTTATATGAACAAGTTTATACAAATCAGAAGATTTTCAACAGAGAACTATGGAAAATCCAAATTGCATTCAGTATTTAAATCATGTGCTTGTTTGGTGTTTTCTAATTTTGTCAGAGGATAAAGATTTGGACTTCTACCCAAAACCTACCAAAAGGATAAAACCCTAAGTATGCCATCTGACGGACTCTAATATGACATATCAGATCCATAATGGAAATAAGTTTGTGAGTACAATATCACAGTCATTGCCTACATTTCAAATATATAATAACCTGCTTCCACATTAATTCCACATAATTTCTTGCTCTGTTTTGTGAATCACTGTGCTTGTAGATTACTAAATATTAGAGTAGTAATATAGCAGAGGATAGCAAAGCACTCTCTTTCCGAACATTTGTCTTCATTTTGATAAAGTGAATTGTGATGGTTGTTTGTGATAATTTCTGTGGCAGAGTGCTTATGTGCATTCATGTATATATGTTTAATGTGGACAGGAATATCAAAATCTTGGTTCTTCATTAAATGTATACTTTTTAGAATATAGAGTTATATCCTGTTTTATTGCCTAGGTAACAGATTAGAACATCTATAATTGCATAAGATACTTACAAATGGAATATTAATGGCATCTATTAATTTTAACTCTAAGGTCTGTGTCTTGTTAGTAAGAAAATTAGTTTAATGTTAAAGGGTTTTCCTTGGCATAAAATTTCACCGAGATGTGTCCAAAAACACTTTTGTGCATCTGAGTGGACTCTAATTCTTTAATAATATAGCTGAATCATCAGAAGAGAAGGATATTTAGTGCTGTTATTCGTTGCCTTTCTGTATTTTAAGATGAGAGATTAACAGAATCTAAAAGTAGAATGTTTGCTGCAGTCATGGCAACACACATTTCAAAATGTGCAAATGTTAGCACACAATATTTTAACTAGGAAAAAATGGTATATGAGATAACTTCAACACACATCGAAAGCTAAGCCTTTTTATTTGGGCACTATTTGTCTCTGAGCAAGCTTAGAACTTTGTAAATCCTGGAAAAATAATATTATAGTCATGACTTCTAGCAGTATTAGCATTGGGCATTGGACCAGATAGTATAGTGGTATTTTGTTAACTGGAAGTATTGTTTTCCCCCATTTTTTTGCTGTGTATTTATCCATACAGAATAAATAAATCCACAAAGAGCAACCACTGTCATTGCTCATCTTAGGGCACTTGGATTAATAATATTTTGTATGAGTGTCATAGCAGCTGACTGCAGTGAGCTCTAGATTCTGCTTTGGAGATGCAGTCCTCTGCTGCTTGGTTACACAGACTGACTGCTGGGCTGGATTTTGTGCCTTTGTGTGTCTAATGCCACTTTGGAGTAATCCAGCTGGCATCGTGAAAAGGAATTAGGCTGATGGCAGCAAGTTCTGCGGGGTCATGCTTCTATTTCTTCAAACAGACTTCCTGCTGATGGACAGGGAAACGTAACGTTATTGCTAGAAAGAGAGGACTCTGCTTGGTACATATATAGAGTTATAGAATCATAGAACATAGAGACCCACCAGGACCATCAAGTCCAACTCCTGGCTCTGCACAAGACACCCCAAGGAGTCACACCCTGTGACTGAACATGGAGGTTTGACTTTTGACTCTTTCAGGCTTGGTGCTCTGACCACTTCCCTTGGGGGGCCTTTTTCAGCGCCCAGCCAACCTCTGGGTGAACAAAAGACTTGATTTTGTCTTTCTGTCAGTAAGAAATAAAGTAAAAGATGGGAAAACTAGGTTTAAATCCTTGTATCAAAGTCTGTCATAAGTGACCAAAGAGAAGACCTGAGTAAGGCAAATAGTTTGGGCATGACCACAATACACGAGCAAGCACAGCACAGAGCTGGAACTGACTGCAAGAAACCCAGGAATTTTTGCAGGATTAGTGTCAGAGTGGTGCCAGACCAGGCTATGAACCCTTCAGAGAGGAATCCTGCATGTAGCATTGCCCTGCTATGTCAATTCCTGCATAGGAATCATGAAACTCCCAGGGCTCCTGTGACACCATTTTCTGAAGAAACCTTGTCTTCTGTGCCTCTGTTCACTATTCCTGCCTCTGAGGAGTTCTGAAAATACATCAACAAGCAGATGAATATACGGGCAGGAGGTTGGCATGAATGTAGACAAATCATGAAATTTTCAAGGGCTTATCAGTATTTTACACCCCATGCTGTAATATAAAATTGAAATGTGAGAGACACTAGAGAAAGTTCTTTTGCTGAAGAAATGAGAATCAGACTGGGGAATAAATCCATTGTTAATATTTTTAGATTTGTTTGTTGGCATGTCTGCTGTGACAAGAAAATAAAATGCAAATTATGCTATTTAGAAATGTACATAGCAAAAACCCCAAAAATTTGCACTGACTTTCTTCTAATTCTTTTGGTCCTGTGGGAGCAAAGCTTTAGCATGAAAGAAAACAGAGAAACTGGTAGCACAATAAGATATTTAAATAAATACTTACTTCCAAATGATTTGCAGGTGTCAACTTATCTAACATCTGCAAGGAGTTTGTGCCGTGACCTTGCTGTTCATGAGGCCCTTCCAGAGCAGCTAATATTTTGTAATTGGATCAGCTGCTAATGCTCTGGAGTTTCATGTTTCGTTAATGAGAAAACTGTTGTACAGTCTCCTTTTGTCTCAATTACATTGCTAATATATCTCATTTACCTTGTTTACAGATGACAGTAATGTTTTTCCAAAGCATTTTGTAGATGGCAATACATGCAAAGTGGTTACTTTCCTTGTCCTTCCGTTACATGGAAAAATGACATTAAAAAAGGGATGATAGACTTGAGGAATCCTTTCCTTTCCTTTCCTTTCCTTTCCTTTCCTTTCCTTTCCTTTCCCTTTCTCAATGCCCTATACCACAGAGTAGTATAGACTTGCTTAAATGATTAATCTCTCTTACCTATTTATACATTTTGGCACTGAAAGGAGTTTTAAAAAAAAAAAAAAAAAAAGAAGAATGATTTTATGGGGATATAAGGAAGCTGTTAAAAGCTTCCCCCATGATATGAATGTTTTGATCATATCTAGATGTCCCAGATGAGCTGGGAGATGCAAAAAAACCAATTCCTTTGAAGAATTGCATGTGGATAGAAGATAGGGATAGTATTAGCTTTATTTTTGACAGGGAACAAAAGAACAGAGAGATTGAAAATTGGATTCAGGAGGATGATTTGAGATACTTAACTTCTAAATTTAAGCAAGACTGACATGCTAAACTCCTTTTGTTTCCAATGTATAGGAAATAGCTTTGAAGGCATAGGCTCTTAAATATAAGTCCCACATTGTAGAGAACTAGAACTGGAATAGACTATGTCTACCACATTTTTGAAAACTGATCTATAGGTTTGTAATAAGTACCTAGGTCATTAGGTATCTAATAGATACAGAATTTTCTTAGAGAAACAAAATCTGCTTCTTTTTTTCTCCTATTTAGAATTCTTGAAAACTATTTTTTCATATTTCAAATATAATTAATCTACTTTTGTTTTCATTGGAACTACATATGGTCAGGAAGACCTTTAAAGGATGGATATTCAAGGTATCTTCTTTAAGCCTTCATCTTCCCTGATCTGTGATGAGATCCTGCTCTGTATCCACTTTAGAAATGTAATGTGAAAATGGATGATCACCTGTGAGATTGTAGTACAGCAACACATACTAAGACTTAATGAAAAATATTTGGTGGATGCTAGACAGAAATATGTGCATGAACTGGTTTGGTTCTGATGTCTGTTCTTTCTCACTGATATTCCAAGCAGTTTCTAAATGCCCATGTTCTGCATGTTGTGAGGCAACAATAACCCCTTAAGAAAAGAACATATTGCATCTTCATTTCCCTTTACAAGGAAAGCAGAAAGACATGCAGGTGTAGTGTTGATAATGTTTTTAATTCTTCCTTTATAGGCAATCATATTAACAGTCTTCTTACCAAGCCCTCTGGTTTATTTTACAAATCCTATTTACAAGATATCAATAGAAGTTCTTAGAGGAATTAGGATTACTCAGCCAAACAAGGGTGATAGGATCAGCCTGCAGCTTTAATAAATATTGGATAGCTGAATGTGGAATCAGATTTAGTTGATAACACTTGTGAAATCTATCATAATCTGAGAAATTGATAAAAGTCAACAGAACTTGGTTTGTTTGTTGTTTTTTTTTTATTCAGGAAGCTCTGAACTGCCACAGGTAGCCAAGACATTTCATACCTAAGAAGCACAAGTGTACGTTTTATTTACAAAGTTTATGTTTCTTTGACCTATCTACAGCTTTGTTGCAAAAAAATCCCAGATATATGTTACTTTAATTTCATGTAGGTCTTACAATGTTGCTCATCTTGTACCTGAAAAGAATTCTGAATTACTAGATAGAAATACTCTTATCATAAATATATAAAAATCCCCCCAATTAATTTATTACTTCATCAGGCTTTTGAGTTATATTTGATTGAGGTTATTTGCTTGCTTGTTTGTTCTTACTGAGCATATTGTCAATATTTGCTTTATCTTCTGCAGCCAGGCCAATATCCCAATACTATTTTGTTACCTTTAAGCCCAAATAAGAATAATTTCTTTTTCTAGCTCACCAAAATATCAACAGATTTCAATTCTCAGCTTGGCTACCTTTGTAGCATTTTCAGTAGGTTGTCATGGAGAAATAGGTGAATAACTAAAGAAAAGAGATAAATTATATATTCCTTAAAGCTGGTGATGTCTGTGAGACAGAAAGTCCTCAGATATTCTGTGGCTGTTCTCTATAAATCTTTCATTCTGTCAGACAGTGAAGTATCAATTATACCAAGAAGATCAGTGTTGCAGGAGGGAAAGGCATCTCTCTGGTTATATGGACACTGAAAATCAGAATAAAAATAAAATGAGCTTTTCTTGATTGAAAACACCCTATTCCATGAGTACCATGATGGAGTGTTTGCATGCTCCTGGTCCTGTGCCTTGGATGAGACTACTCACTTGCTCAGTTCTTCCTGCCCTACCAGTCCACTTTACATCAGTGTCCATCTTTGTCTTAATATTTAATACTTAATATTCTAATATTTATAATTGTTATTAATAAACTTGCTCTATTTTTGTCATTTCTTATTGTTGGAATAGACGTTGATACATTAGTCAAGACACGGGATTCCTTATATTAGGCAATGAAACAGTCAACCAGTTTACCTCTGATTTTGAGGTATGAGATTTCCTCAGGTGTACCATTGGACTTCTGGGCATAAGACACAGCCCCCGTTATTGTATTTTCCACAGTAAAATGTGTTATGGTTTTCTATTGTTCATGATGGTGTGAAGCATCCCTTTTGTGCCAGCTTTTGATGTGTCTGTCCCTTAGAATTACCAAAGATCAGTGAGACTGAGAAGAAAAGGTGACAGTGTCTAGGTAAACTGAGATTTATGAGATTTAACTGACAGTTCAGAGCAGAAAAATAACACAAGTAGTTGTTGACATGATGTTTTCACCCAGTGCTATAAGGCAAGGAAACAGAACACAAGATTAAAAAAATGAAATACTTACCTTGTGTCCTTGTCACCCTGTATGAATGTTGCCTGCAGGTAGCAGAAAAGTGAGGACAAACCCAGTAGCCCACAAGCTGCATCACACCTCAAAGCACACCCAAAATCAGTAGGCTTTGAGCTGAGTTGGTGAGGAAAAGAATTACCTCTGGCTGGCCTCGGAATTGCAAGGTCATAAGAACACTGTAATTACAGCACTGTTCAAAGCTAGTTTTTTTCCCATAACCTACTTTAATATATCTCACATTACATTTTCTAAATTATACTATAAATATGAAGATATCAGTAGCAATAAAATGCTTTCTATCAGAAGCAATAATATATAAAATGTCTTGCACAAAGTTTTATTGCCAGATAAGTAAAAGAAAATATACACTATTGCAGAGGAAATTTACAGCAAATTGTGTTTATTCTCTGCAATATACGAAATTATGTGGCATTAGAATATGTCAGAAGGCTGACATGAGATCAAATTAACCTCAATTACAATTAGTTGTTTGTGTTTCTTTTAAGAAGGAAACTATCAGAATGGTTGTTGTTGGGTTTTTTTGTTGGGTTTTTCTTAAATATTATAATGCAATTTGAAAAGTGTATATAATTTTTAAAAAGTACTTATTTGCCTGTATACCAGACTTTTAACATGAAAATAACATCCTTTTACTTAACATTTTGCTTTTTCATCTCACAGGCATACTTTCTGCACACAGAGCATTTCAGAGTCATTGGACTGAAAAGCAATCCATATGTTGTAAATCTATATAATCTAGAAACCTCCACAGGGAAGTTTCATCATTTCATACCAAACTGCTAATTATCTGCAAACCTGAGTGTGAAGCTAGCAATTGATCCATGTCTTGTATTTGCTATCATGAGTGTCCTGATTTCACATTTCCCCATCTGAGGCTAACATGCATTTCCTAAAAACTTGAGCTGGGACAGATGGATTTTGTGTGTGTGTGTGTGTGTGTGTGTGTGTGGAAGAGAGAGAGAGTATTGACCACAAAGAAGTATTCTAAATATTCTTTGAAATAAATGTTTCCTTTCCCAAGGCATAACAGTTTATTTTTCTCCTTTGAATGTAAAATTTTACGAGTTTTTGAAAAGAAAGACATAGAAACTTTTTTTTTTTAATGTGACATAGAATTTCAATATTTCAGAGACACTTCTGACATTTACATTTTGCAAATGGTGCAGAAAATCCTTGTTTTCATAAACCAAATGCCCTTTCTTTTTGAGAGCTGGAAACATCTGTATATAGCATGTTGGAAGTCCTTGGTCGCCATATGCTATGGTGGGGTTTAAACTCTGCCACAGAGACTTGTTTTAGAATTACTGCAATCATCATCATGTTCAAATCTTTGCGGGCAGCTACTTCAGAGCTTTCAGTGGATATAAATAGACTATGGGTTGGGAGATTATCAGAAAAGTCTCCACACAGACAACTCCCAAAGGCCGTAAAGCACAGAGCCATCCCTACTCCAATGAAACATCCCACATGTGGAAGCAGTAAATCTTTGTTTATTTTCAAAGACAAATAAGGCTAGGAGCTGTTGCAGGCAAATGACTACACTGCTTTTAGATTTGAGCTGGTGACTATACCTGGTATTTTCCTTCCCAACATGCATTAGCGCTGTCTTGTGTGTCTCTGCAACTGGATTCATCAGTGCAGTCAGCTTTTTGTTGAAATGGTTTGTAACATGAGTGAGAAAGCCCTGGTATCGATTTGCAATCATAGCTAAATACGTAAATCTGAATGTCAAGGATTGAAAATGTTGGTACATTTGAAGTGTAAATAAGACATTTTTTACCCTCTACAGAGAAAACTAATTTCTCCATCTCTTCATTACTTCAATGTTTTCTGTTAGAGTCATCATAGCAAAAGCCACAACATTTGTCATTGGAAATCCTCACTTTCTTATCCTTTTACGCACCAGTGCACTTTGCTATTCTGTCCTCTTCTTTCTGCAGAAGTACCCAGTAAAATAATCAAGCTTTAATGGAACTGAAACAAGCCCTCTCCACATTATTCTGCCCTTCCCTCTCTCTAGTTTTCCAATGTCTATTCCGAAGTGGGTTTCAGTAAATCGCAGCCTTAACCCTCTTGCATGGTCCATTAGTGATGAATGCCCAGAAGTCACACAGGACAACATGAAGCCCAATTACTTCTTCATGTGCCTTACAGGAAGTGCTGTAGGGCTCCAGATAATTTACAGCTGACCAATCTCTTATTTAACACCAGCCCTACTTACAGAGACGTTGACACAATTGATCACCAACCTAAAGAAGAAAAGCCCAACCTGACAGAGCTAACCAGAAATAAAGCTTTCACTGTTTCTTGGAACCCCAGACATATGGAAAGCATGGTCACTTGATTTCTATAGAAATATGTACACAAGCAGGTTTTATGGGGCACTCAACAGATGTAAAGTAAAATGCTGTCTGCAGTAGGAAATATTTGAAGGTTACTAAAGGAATGTGTAGTGAATTTTTTGTAGGAGGTTATTTTCTTTCTTAAAATAAATGGTAATTAATATTCTCCAAGCAGGCCTTTTTTCCTAATGTGCCACTTCTGATTGGTCAATTTTGAAATTTGAATCAGCCTCATATAGTAGAACCCCACAAGATATGAAAGGAAATAAATTGAATTCTCTCTTTGAAAGCCTGGGTGAAGAACAGGAAACAAAGAATGCTATTACGACTAAAGCATACTTTGAAAAATTGAATTTGTCATATTAACATATTAATTGAATAGTTAATTTCCTCACTTGAATCTCAATGCCCATATTTTTTTCTCTGTCTGATCCTGATCTTGCTTCTATCACATTCCCACCTGGGGACACCTGGGCTGCCTGTACAAGCAGCCAGGCTGCCAGAATCGGAGTTCTGCGTGTGCAAGAAAGCAGAGCATGGCATAAGGGCAGCAGGTGGGCAGTAAATGACAAAACTCCAATGGTTGACTGTCTTGTACCCACGTATTATTTTCCAAGTTCCCTTGGTGATGGGCTCTCCTAAAGCAATTTGTGGATTTACCATTTTTTCACATAGACAAGTACTGAGGGAGGGAAGGACAGCACAGATGAATAAGTGTATGGGTTAGGAATTATTTTTTTCTCCCCCCTTTTTTTTGCATCTGTCAGAAAGATGATATAGGCTGAGCTGTAACATTCAGTGAATTGAAGGGTCTTCTTACATTTAGGCTACAGAGGAAGTGAGCTTCTGGGTTGCAGTACATGGCTCATCAGTATGGTGGCTCACCAGCAGATGGACGTTCTACTACAGCAAATGTTCGAAGATCTGTAGAGAATTAATCTTCAAATATGTGTTTGACAATGCTGCATGATCTGATTCAAATGTTGAGAGCTTGGACCCAGCTTAGTGGGGATATGTACTTTTCTGTGATACTACTGTTGTTTCCCAGGTGTTGGAACCAAGAAGCTGCCTTTGAAGGCAAATTGATGGGTGATGTTCCAAAAGTTAGACCCCCTCTCACCATTGACATGGTGGCCTGTTACTGATCAGACAGGTATTTTGCACACCCTTTCCTTTGCATTTCACAGCTTCTAAATTCAAGATTCAAATTCCCCAACTCTATTGACATTAGTATCACAATTCATAAGCATACTGTTCTGCCCCAGAGCTGAAACTTCTACCACATGGCAACATAGAGGAGGCATTAGAATACTAAAGTATTTTTAAGGCTGTAGTTGAAGTGTTTTGGTGAAGGTCACTTGCAAGCTGCCGTGCCTGGAAGACTTAAGAAGTCCTAGGCTTCTGCTGTAAATACTGGTCCAACCTTTCTCTAGGTAGGCAGTTTGATGAAAGGACTTCTACAGAGGTTTTTCTGCAAATCTTTCTTGTGGTCAAGAAGAAAACTTGACAAAAAGTTCTTCACAGGAAGGAAAAACTCAAATAGGCAAAGTGGTTGAGTAGAAAAATTGTGAAAGGCATAAGTAGGACAACTTAGCAGATGTCAGAGATGCTCTTGCATCACTTACTCTATAAGTAAAATATTTATGGTGTCTGAGGAGCTCCCCAGGTAGGTATGATTCAGATGTCAAATTAATCACAAGGGAAGAAAAGGAATTTAGGTTTCATAAATATGCCTTGAATCTTCAGAATACATTCCCTATATTTATAGTGGCTACATTGTAATGGACTTATGCCTTTGCTTTTTATGTGTGATTGCACCTAACAGATCAGAAAAATGGTACTGACACACAAGAGCAACAGCTTTGACTTCCAACAGCTTGTTTTTGACTGAAATTCCATCTCAATTTCAATATTGTTGACTTTTCTAGTAATTGTTTTTGTTGTTTCAGATTGAGCTGATTCTAATATTTTCATAAGGAAGAGCCCAAACCAGCAACATAATATATGTAGCTCATGGTAACCCTCACAATGAGCTGACTGAGATATTTTGGGGGTTGTACCCCATTTTTATCCTTGCCTTTCAATTCACAAATTGCTGGTTCACAGCTTGTTTTACCACTGGAGCCAGGCACCAGGGAACTGGGGTGAGTGTGCCAGATTGCAGTGCTTGTTAGGGAGAGCATTTACTGCAACATCCCACTCCCACAGAGGTCAGGGGCCACATTCTCCTGGTAGGAGACCTGCCAGGACAGCTTGCTCTGTGGTCAGCAACAGGTGGAAAAGATTAACCCTTTAGGAGTCATGCCCCTTAGCCCATCGGGGTCATGACATCGAAGGCACGGCCTGTTGTCATCAGTGAACAGTCAAGATGCAGTCCTGGATTTATTAGGCACATCACAAGGCACTCTGTGAAATAACATTTTCCTCTCTCTATCTTTGTTTGGCAATTCCCCAGAGCTGATCCAGCCAAATGAATTAGAGAAGTGCAGTTAAACTGATTAGTAACTGAAAGCCCAGTAATTTGTTTATTTACCAGGGCTAAATTTATATGTCTATTTTCTTGAATTGCCTTTGCTCTCCTCATGGTAAATTTTAAAACTCTGGAACTCCAGTGGAATATACTAGCTGAATTAAAACAGTGTTATAAATTCATATATTCATTATATGTGTTATAAATTTATTCAGATATTGGTCAGGATCATGATCTTTGGAAGATCAGACAAGTTTGCTTCCTTTCTGATTTCTAAAGACTGGCAGGGAGCCATGGAGTTTGGTGTCATTTTTGGTGGCTCAGCTTTGCAGCATGACCTTGTAATTGAGGTCCTTCCCGTTGGGAGCTGCGGCACGGCTCATCTGAAACATGGTGAAATTCAGTGCAGGGTTACATTACCATCCTTATGGGAGCTCTTACAAAACCTCACTGGAACCTTCCACACTGACTGAGTTCACTACCCTGCAATAACCTCCTGTGTGGGGAGAGAATACCTCATGCCTTGCTAAGCAAGCTAATTTCCTCTCCCCATCAACATTTTATTTCACTTTTTTCTTTTTCCACAGGGAGTAAAAATGGGTGACTCAAGCTCAAACTCTGTTGAAAACAAGGACAAAATTCTTGATAAAAAGCTGAATTCAGAAATGTTAGGATTTCACCCAGGAAGCATAGGAATAAAACTTTTACTGCTCAGATGTCTCAATTCAGGCTACGCCCAAGTGTCTCTTATTTGATAAGACTTCTGACGTGTGAGAACATTGCAGGTGTGAAAACACCACGAATTTAATATGTGTCTATAGGTCTTACACATTTATCTCTGAAATATCAGTATGGCACATTTTAAACCTCAAGTCTTCAAAGACTAAATGGTGTGTCTATGCTGAGGCTTTTAGCATTATGGAAATGCTTCACTTTTTCTGTAGTGATTTCCAACTAAATTTTTTACAGAAACACAACTGAAGCATAGCATATAAGGTAGCATTTGGGAAAACATTTCATTAAAACACAAAAACCCCTAATATGTACACTTTAAAACACTGGTTAGAAAGGAGGCCCCCTGACAATAGCTGTCTGTGCCATATTTCTATGAAGAGTGCAAGTGCCATGTTACTAAAAATGAAAAACAAGGCCATGGGAAAGCATTATTTCAGCTGTCATCACTTTGTTAATATTAGAGAACTATGTACATAGTTACAACTATTGCTTGGTTTCCTCATTGTTTGTTTAGATCTTTTATATAGCAACAATGTAGTGAAAAATACTATAAAAAATAAGGAAAAGGGTTTTGATACAAACTCAGATATGAATAGTCTGACTTCAGATTGTGATTGAATCCACATGATTTCCTTCTTCCAAGCAGAAAAATTCAGATTCCCTAACCATATACTGAAATAATTTAGCCTTGGCATTTAACACATGCTAGTGGAATGCAGGTATTGCCATAAGACATCATAATGCAATGAGATTTGAAACTCTCCCTTTTTAATTGTTAATTGTAAACATATTTTTTTCTTTCTTTTTGCTGATATTACAGAAAATGAATGTGGTCTTTTTATTGTAATTTCAGATGCAAATGGCAAGACTTGTTATGGAGAGAAATTTTAAGTACAAAATTTGGGCATGACTGTATCTAGAGTTTTTGGAGAACACAAGACCAGGAAGACAAAAAGATGAGGTTGAAGTTTATAGAGTTTGTAAATCTACGTCTATGTCATAGTTCCAGGAGGCATGTTATTGCACCAAATTATTCTTTCCTAGAAAAACAAAACCAAAAGAAAACAAAAGAAATCAAAAGAAAACAAAAGAAAACAAAGCCAAAAAACCAACAAAACCCCCCCAACAAAAAAAATAAACAAAAAAAAAAAAAAAAAACAAACAACAAAAAACCCCAACAAATGAACTCTCTAAGATTTTCAGGGAGGCTTGAAAATGTGATACAGAGATTTCTGGGCTGTCTAGGGTATCCTGGAAATTGCTTCATGCATTTCTGGGATGGTTTACTAATACTACATCCTTACCCATGCTCAGGAGTGTTTTGAGGTATTTCTAATTTATCTGGATGAAAATAATGATTTTCCTATCAATTTACTAGTTTGGATGACTGAATGTTAGTGCATGGGAATGTCACCTGCTATTATTTAATTTACCAGAAGAGCACCAGTACCTGAGATATTTGCCGTCCAACACCACTGCACAGAAAATTTTCTGTCTGGAAATTTTATGGGTCTATGACAGATTCAGCACAATGCTCCATTATTGAATATATTTTTTTAGGAAACTGGTAGAGAGCTCATCTGTGGCCATAGCAGTGTCTGAAGGAAGGAAGGGGGGTTTTAACTCTGACCGCAAAGTGTGGATCCAGATCACACACCTTTGAGTGTTCAAACACTGTTTCCTCTTAAAATATAAAACCAGCAAATTTTCAGCAATTGTCAGAGGATATTCTTTAAGGAATAAATGCACTATTCAGACAAATTGTGCAGGGACATGAATAGAAATAGCAGGGCAGTATTGACTCATGCTACCATCTCAGATAGATCTGTCCTGTCTTGAAGGTGTCACCTCCCAAATAAGGTAACAGTGAGGTTCTGACTTTCACTTGGCCATTATTAGGAGTACCACACCACTCAGATGGGAAAGAAGGTACCATAGAGAAAAATTTATGTGATTTCTCAAATTCCTTTTGTTTTACACCAGAAAGAAAAAAAAACTAAAAAAAGAAAGGGTTTTAATTTTTTTTCCCCTTGAAAACAGAAAACAATGAAGTGGAAGGAGAACTTTGGTGATCCTTATTAGTCCCTTCCAAAGCAGGATATTCAATGATTCTCTCCTATGAACTGTCCATGAATGGCACAGGATTTGATGCATCTCTTCAAGAGATGTCTGTGCAACTTCACTTCAATGAGGGTAAATTCTCTGATGTGAACCAGACAAAGAAGGAATCTATTCCTTTACCTATTCTTGGATGTTTATTTTGGAAAACTTGTTAGTTCTTCAGTAGCTTCCATCAAGATGGGTAGGACAGTGTCCTATTTTAAAATATATTTTTCATCAAAGTTGTCAGCAAGTTTCATAGTAAGGAGACTAAATGAAATTCTAAGAGGAAAAGAAAAGAATTAGCTAACTGACAAAAAAAATACTAATGAACATAAAAACTATAATCTGAAATATAGAGATGGTCACACTCATTGGCAGAACTATGTGAATATTCCCTTCTGAATTAATATATAAGTTGACTTAGACTTCTGTGTTCTCTTCTCTAGAAGCAGCTGCGTAGCTTCCCTAAAATGTGGCCTTTTTTACCTAGCAACATGGCTGAAGCTATTTCAGACTCCATTTTTACTCTATTGAGAGTTATTCTGTCCTTTCTTCGATGAACAGTTGTCTCTCTCGTCTATTCATTTAGAAGGTTGTTAGAAAGGCATTTTACACAGAACATTGTCTGGGCCATGTTAGAGCTCTAGTGACTCTCCCTTTCCTGCTGGTACTTTCCTTTTCATGACTATCCTATTTTCCCCTTTTCTATCAAACTGTATATGATTCTTCTGCAGATTAGATGATGAACCTCAAGCACTGCTTGCTGGACTTTCAAGAGCTCTGCAAGCACCCTGCACAGATATTCTTGTGATGCTGGAGAGAGAGGGATGTGACAGCTCCTGCGACATGCACTGCCCCAGACATTTCCGAAGATTTGTCAAAGTGTTTTTACTGAGTGGCAAAGTAAATAATTAATTTTGCATTTCTATGCTTGACTCAGAACTAGACTACTCTGGAGAATTTGCTGGTGGCTTCCCAAGCTGGATCAAATTGTACAGATCCATGAACTGGCAATGATCTATGCTGACTTCAGTGCTGCTCTAAAAAGGAAAGAAGTTGTTTCCATCTGTGAACCTATTGCAAGATCTGAGTTCATATTAGAATTAATCATTCAGACTGACACATGAAATGTCAGCAAGTATTCTGAATGGATCTGCTTTTTACTTACAGTGTGCAAAACATTTCAGAAAAAAAATATCTGATTGAAATTGATGTTGTGATGGTAACATTCACAAATTCATTAGAGGAAGCATACAGGAAGGGAGAAAGAAATAGAAAGGAAAAGACAAGTGTTTCAAAAACATCTATCTAAAGATAACTGTGTTTTCTGAAAACTAGTATTTTCTCCTTGCTATTATTTTGCTGTTATTATATTTGATTAATTATTTACACTGCACTATATGTGTGCATACATTTTTCAAAAGTGAGGTATTATTTACCCAGTAAGTACTATGTAAATCAACTTGCAAGAACTGTTAAATATTTATAGTCTGTCTGGAAGGTTAGAAGAAGTGCAAGCTGTAGGAATTGCAACTGCATACTGATAACAACAGAAAAACCAAAAACGTAAACATTGCAAAGGTCAAAAACATTTACTGTTTTCAAATTTTTTTCTTGTCCCAAATCCCAAGATTTGAAAAAATTCATTCTTTTAAAATATATCTGTTACATTCCACTGGCCTAGTAAATTGCAGCTTGCCTCTCACAATGCTTTCATGGTTGAGATTTGGTCTGAACTCTTTAGCACTTCAAAGCATGACTGAAGAAGAGTGTGTCAGTAATTTACTGTCTCTTTGCATCTGTCACCTTGATTTTCTTCACCATAAAGCTTTAAATCTTGGACCTGGAAAAGGTGGAAGCAAAATGCTTGTGCAGCTCTCTCCTCTTCCTGCTATCCTTGCAGGAAAGAGGGGAGAATGTAAAACTCTGAGCATACAACCCTCCTAAATAAGGACTGGTTTTTGTTTCAACATAACTCTTTCAAGAGTTAGCAGATGTTTCAAATTGGATCTTCTAAAATGCTGATAACTGTGAAAATCTGAGACTACAATCCTTTCCAGAAGTCACTTTACTTCCGAAATATTTATAAAAAGACCATATGTTGAATTTGTTCTTTGAACTGGGGGAGGGGAGAACACAACAATGCATCAATTTATAGCTGATTTGCATTTGCTTTTATTATTGTTCACCCAATGCTAACTTTCCATTAAAACTGTAGCATTCTTCACTTTCTGGACTAAAATTTTATTCTTGCATTTTTAATTTGAGAACCTACTGAATTTGTTCCCATTAGTAATCCCAAAAATAAGAAACACACATGTAAATGTGTAAGATACATAAATTTTTACATATTTATCCTCCACCTCTCTAATTTACAGCTGTTTGCCTTCCTGCTGCTAGATTGTACCCATGTTTTATGCCTAAACTGAGAAACTGAAGAAACGAATAGGCTGTCACTTCATCAGATTGGAGGCAATCCTTGCTTAATTACTTGAGAGGTGTTGCTGTCTTTCTTGAGTCCCCTTTTATGTCAGGTAGCCAAGTAAAATGATATCAAATTAAGTTTCCCAAAGAGAGAACTAGGCAGATTCTGCCAAGACAGGCTTACATCACTCCCTGCATACCAGAACAGCACACACATGATGGGATCTCCCAATGCAAGCTCCAAAGACAGGGACCTCTGTGTTTGTGGTGAGCTTCACACGAGGAACATCGGCTGAGACCTGGCCAATGTGACACTTCATAATACATAGGGAGAGGCCAATTAGGTCCATATGCCTGGGATTCCTTTCATCTAACTTCTGTCAGATAAAAGGGCTGCTTTGTCAAGCAAATCTCCTTTTCTAGTCAGTGGGAAGCGATAAGCATCTCTAAAGGCAAACTGTTCAACATATTTTACACACCCAGCGTGGTGATCTGAGATGAGCCATCATCCAGAGGTGCTCATCTCTCCCTGTTGCCTCAAGAAGGAGCTTCGATGGTTAGATAGGCCACACTCCCAGGGGGCTGAAGGATGAAAAATTTGATCCCAGCCAGTCAGAAACAAGGACAAAAGCTAGAGGCAGCAGTCTGGCAGGTATACTGAGAAAATACATATGGCTAAATCTGTGTATTACATAGCACACCATGCACTGATGGATGCAGGGTGAAGATCAGACTGCGTGGCCAGCCTGCATGCTGTTTGTACTGGCAATGTAGCATTGTCTGCCCTTGATTGTTATATCTGCAAGTTTTTTAAAATAGTAGACTAATAGCTGTCTCCTTTATCTTGTGTATAAAAAGGCTTTAGGCACCTTTTATGAAAAATGTTAGTGTCTTGTCACACTTCTTTGTAACAGATCTTTTAAATATTGTTTATTATAAGATAGTGGCATCATCAGGAAGTTGTATTTCTTATCTCTCAGCAGGTTTCATCTTGATATGGTTCAGGACACCAATTCAACACGTACATGTTTCTAAGGAAAAAGTTTCTGTTCAGAGTTAAGATGGAATCAAAGTGATATCATAGCATATTTCATGTTATCAACTATGAAAGAAAGGATTTCAACACTGGATCTGTTTCTCAGGCATTCAATTTGAGGAAAAGAATTAGCATTGCAAAGAGAAGAGGGAGAATAGTGACTTTTTTCTTCTGCATTCATTGTCTTGAATCAGCCTATTGTCTGGGGCTGTACAAGTGTGTGGGAGTGCAATTCACTGGTGGTTGAATTCAACTCTCAGTTCTTTCAGCTGTGTTTTCAGCCTCTGATTTCCTATATTTCTCTCTGTAGTTTTAATAATGAGGGAGATTTTAGGACAATATATTCTACATTTTCTGCATTATTGGGCTTTCTTCACGGCCTCTCCAGAACAACAAAACAATGACTAAAACTTCAACAGTGTGAAACCAATGCTTATAGATTAAGTGTCAGCACCAAAAAACCCAAGACACTCCTGGGAAAATACCATATTCCATATCTATATAATGAAAAAATGTCATATTCATGTAGTCATACAATTTGCAATCATTGAGGTACTTGTTTTAGTCATATCCCCACCTAATTAATTTTTAGTCCTGGAGGCAATGTTTTGGCCTTTTGTCTCTCACTCCTGGATCTGCTGGCATTGGCATAAGGTTGGTCTGTTCCCTTCAGTGACACTTTGAATATACAAGTGCAGCTTTCCATGCATGCATGTATGTATTTGTGTCACAAATTCATGCATAATTGTAGAACCCTACAATTAGTAGGTCACACCCTGAGACATACATTTATGGCTTCCAGATTAACTCAGTAGTTACCTCTGTTATTAGACTGAAAGAGAGGGAAATGGCAGCTAAAGGCAGTGGTGACAAGTACACTGTAGAGACCTAGAAAAATCTGAGAAAACCTGACAAGACAAGCAACAAGCCTTTTAAACCATGAGTATAATGAACGATTAGGATATTTACTGAGAAATGTGTTGAATTTCTCACTTGACTAGAATACCTTATTAGTAAAGGTTCCATTGATTCCTGATCTTAAAGTCTATTTAGTTAAACAACAGACTTGAAATTAAAGCATTTTGAGAAATAAAGAACATTTTTTAAAAATTAAATGCAAGTGAACAGAGGCAGTAGTGCAGCCTGATAGCTGAGCAAATATCAGAAAAAATTTAACTAGAAAGGCAACAGGTAAATACATCAGTATAGCATAGAAAGTTATCTAAGGATTTTTCTCCATTGAAAAGAAAGATATTATTGCTATGTTCCCTTATTTTGCACTGGCTTGCCTTCATTCACACGGATTGGGTAGTGCAAAATGAGAATTTCCTGAGGGGAATAACTTAATATAAATGGCAGAAACTTTGCCTGCAGATGAAAAGAATAAGGACTTTTCCCACAAACATTTGTAGAAACATGAATTTATAAGGCAAATAGTCCGTAAGGGCTAAATTATGATCAAATGCAGGGAAACTAGATGTGCTTTGTGCTTCTGATGAGCACTGAAAAGAAAATGAGCCTTGGTCTTTGCATAAAACATATAAAATGTATTCTGCTCTCTTTTCCTTGCTCTTGCTTCTAGCCAGATATCTTTAATGTCTTATTAGATGATTCTGAAAAAGGGAGATAATTTAACATGGCATAAAACTCTGGAGAGATGTTTTCAAAGGGGTCAGTAATAAATAATGCATAGTATCAATAGCTGTTACTTACAAAATGATTCACTGATTTTAACTGGAAAATGCGTCTAACCTAAAGGTGTTGTCTTGCCTACCCAGTTCCTGTTTCCATCTCATTCATAGTTTCATATATTCTGGGAACTATAGCATAGCATATTAGGATTATATAGCTGTGTTTATGAAAAATCTTCTAACTTCTTATAAATAAAAATCCAAATCTCATATGTAAGCCGGCAAATATCTGATGTTCAAGAACAGAAGTGATTTTCCAAATATGTCATAAATTAACTTTTCCCTGCAGTTTGCTGGGAGGTACATCAGTGTGATGTGTGCCTTGGGAAAGGCTGCTCACATGGCTGTAATAATAGATATCATCTTAGCTACCCTGACATGTCCAGAAGGAGGTTTGCCAGGATTGTTCTGCATTAATGGCACTTTAGACATCTCTACATTATAATAAATCAATGATCAGTGGAGAGGTAAATCATATGCTGGGAATCCTCAGGCCACAGAAAATTAGTTAAACGAACAAAAATGTGTGTGAGATGTATGTATGCCAATCACATTACTTCTAAGGAAACAGTGCTTTCAATGTTGACGAGTAAGTGATTTGTTAGCTGGTGTAGTGTAAAGACTGCTTAGGAGAAGGGATTATTCCTAGTAACAGTGGCTCAGTAATGCCAAACTGAAATCAGGCCTAGCAAGTCTGTTTTCTGTTAGTAAAGTCATTATTCATCTACTGTTATAATTTCTGATTTCTTCTTCTTGAGCATTGAATCTTATTGTGTGCCTTTATTACAAGTTTATTTTAACTTCACATGGGCTCTCTTCTTTCTGATGGCCTTTACACTGTGGTTTTCAAAAGGCAACATGGCAAATCACCTTACTACCACCAGTTTGTGCACAGCTTTGAAACTAATAGCTCCCAAAAAGAGAAAACCACAAAATGAAGTATCTGTTATTACAGGAAGATTGATGCTGCCTGGGATTCAAACGATGCCTGTGGCCAAGGCTGGACCTTGAAAAAAATAACTTCTGGATCATGCAAAAGGCACATGTGTAAGATGGGCTGTGTAGGTGTGGGACACGGTGCCATTGCTGGGAGACCACAACGGTCACCCCACAGGGATCCCAGAACAAATCTGGGATTGGGATGTATCCTTGATAAACACCATGTGAAATTACACAGTGGAGCTCAGCAGGCATCTTTGCAAGTCAGTGAAATGTTGAAGAATAAATAATATGAAGGCTAAGGGTTTGAGAGGCTTTGGTCTTGTGGCATGAACAGAACTGGGACAAGGTAAATTTATATTCAGTTCCTGCTCCATTTGTGGGCAGCATTATGTGGCTGAAAGTAAGCCCTTAAACTTATATTATGCAGTGTTCTCCAGCTATTGAATAGAGATGGGACATCTTAATGCCATGAGATTTTCTAAAAATAAATTTATTACTGAAATGTTCCATTTTCAGATGTGGCAGCTATAGGATCATGTAAGTACCCTTTATTATAGGGGAGAAAATATAAGAATAAACTATAGAATTTATCAGTTTTAATTCCCTGCTTCTCAAAGTGTGAGCAATGAAACTATCACATGAAAAAAAGCCTATTCCATTTATCTTCTTTTTGAAGTGGAAAATTAAATCTCAGTCACAAAATATTCTGAAAGTGTTTTTTTTTTTTTTCCTAATTGATTTAAAACACTCGCTTTCTAAATCTGAATAGTTGCAAACAACATCCACACTCTGATTTTCTTGAAAGAATTCTGCACCATATGTAAGCTGTTAGGCATCTGTTTTGTCCTTGTGTACATGTCAAATCATACTCCAGTTCAGTCTTGATTGTCCTATTGTGGATCGAAGCCATGTTTTGCAAAAATGCACAGCGCTGAAGCTATGCTCACTTACAGCCTCGCTGTTAATGCCACCAAAATAAATTTTATCAACTTCCTTGCTTCAGCAAACAGCTGACATTTCTTTTGGCAAAGTGAGCCACAATTCTACTGATCTGACGTCAATGGGCTGACAGAGGCTTTGCACCAGATGAAGCTGTTCATGGCTGAAATGGGCGCTGTGCACCAAACCACATGTACCACTGCTGCTCTGAATGGCAGCAGAAGTTTTCACGATGTCAATAATTTTCTAGGCTTTTTATTCACATAAAAATTTGGAGCTGGGCTCTTCTTTTGATTTTGAAATAAACGGATTTTTAAAATATCAGAGTCAAACATGCTGCGTATTTGGTGTGCTGAATCCAGTTGGGCCTTTTATCAGAAATTAAGACATTCTGATTAAACTTGATGTTACACTTCTCTGGTAAATTTATTTACCAAGAGCTTTCATAGATTTTTATAATTGAATAAATAGAAGGAAATTATTTAATTTTAATTTTCTTAGTGAAATATCAGTTGTGATTTTTGCCATGTTTGGACTAATTTCCTTCCATGAAAACTGCAGAATATTTCTGTTCTCTTGTTAGGTCACCAGGCAGGCTTTCATTTAAGGAAAGAGCATTTTATCATCTGCAGTTCTTCAGGTAGGAAAAATTTAAAGGGTTTTCTTAGTAATGGAGAGTACATGCTTCTGCCTGAAAACTAAGTTCTAAGATATTTTTAAAAGAATCTTTAAACAAAGTTGTGATTTCTATTAATAAATTTAGTTTATTCTTACACAGGTCTAAGGAATTCTAGCAGGAAATAAAAAGGGGAGATTATTTTACCTGGAAGGTCAATTTCTAAGTATGCTTGAAAGAGCATCTCACAGTTATGCAATTTACTGTACCTGACTTCAGGTCCAACTTAGTTGTGATTCCATCAGAGCTTTGTTTGCACTCCTTGTTGATCACCATATTTTGATGTACTTGTCTAACTTTAACTTTCCGTGTCAGCATTGCAGTTACACTGCACAATGAGCTCTTCAAGAGGCTGCACAACATAATTTCCATATCATGGAACCCAGCACTCTCTAATATTTTGTTGATGCTACTGTTTCATCCAATGCAGCTACACAGCAGTTCCCACAAATTTGCTCAGATGTCATCTTCATAAATTTCTTAATCATGATTGCTTTCATCTGTATAATGGACCTTGTTCTAACTCTTTTTAAGCAATCTTGAACTATCAGGAATATATATTGCCCACCAGAAAACTACCTAAATAATGTTGCAACCAACCTCTCTATAGGATATTTGTCTGTTCTCAGTAAGAAACAGGCGTAATAGCTCCACAATGCAAGCTCTGAAAATGAAGGTGATGTATACATTTGTGTCAAGATCTTCCTCTTTTCTGAAAACTTAGGAAGTCATCAACAGTCTTTTGAAAAAAGTATTAATTGTCATACACAAGCCTGGCAAAACTCAGATTAGTTCAATGTCTTTTTCTTATCTGGGCATCTAGATCTGTAGGAAAGTTGCACCTGCGCATTTGACCAAAAGTTGTCTGCAGCTTAAAATTGTAGAACAGCAAGAAAAAAGAGTGTGTGGCCACCACTAGCCTTAGGCTGTTGAAAATTATAAAACTAGACTAAGCCACAAGGTCACAGAGGTATTTTTCTATAAGTATTGTCAATAAGTAGGAGCTGCTTTATGGTTTTGTAGCAAGAAATACAGGTAAAACATCCAGAAATGGACAGACTTGTTTCAGGAAGGGTAGTTGTCTGCTTTTTAATGATTCATGTGATTTAACGTTAGTGCCTTTTTAAATAGTCATTTGCCACTTCTCCTTTGGTAGAAATATCGAACAGAAAACGCATATGGCGAACATATACATTTAACTGCCCTCTAAGCTGCATTGCATAGGACCCTGAATCACACATGATTTCATATCTTAGGTCATTCTCAAATTCAGAGCCTCTGAGGGGTTAAGGATTGCAGTTCAAAAGGCAGCTGAGGGGCTTTTGTACTGAGCATTGCATTCCTGTCTACATAAAAAATGTTGGGTTTAATGATCCTGCCTCCCACTTTTTGGAAAATTCTCCTATTAGTTTTTAATTATTATTTGTGACAGTATTCAAGCAAAAATTACCTCAGTTTTTCAGAGAATGAAGCAAATAACCAAGCACACCATATGTGTGTTTGGCCACCAATTAATGACATAGCTGTATAATGGCATAGCTGCATAAACAGTGCAGAGGGAGGAGGTCAGTCTGAGAACAAAAAAAATTATCTAAAGGCCACGATCTTGTTTATGAACAGATTGATTCATGTAAATTCACTCAAAGTTGAGAATTGTTTAACGGTTCTGTTATGCAAACAAATCTGCTATACACATTGTTTGCAAGATATCAGTGTAAGTACTGAACCTTCATCCTACATGGCTGGCTATATAATGCACATGGCATGGCTTTGGTCCTCAGTTAGTAGATCTGGGCTGTGGAAAGTGGCTTTACTAGAATATCAAGTGACTTTTATGATTTCACTGCCAAACAAAGTTTTATATATAAACAAATCACTGCAACAAGCGCTACATATTCATTAATATTAATGAACAATATTTAATATTAAGCATAGATTTCCTGATTTAATATTGTATTTTAAATGTAGTTGAAATGCAGTTCTATGGGATACTAATGATGTTTTATTTTTATTTAATGAAGGTTCAATATATTTGCCATCATTGTAATATTAACCTGTCTCACTGAACAGATTTTACCTGTTTTCAGAATTTCTAATGTAATACAATTCATGCCTGCTTTTGGTCCTGTCATTGTTTGGGTCTCATCAGTGTATATGGTTATTGACTGCAACAAGTAATGACCAGGTTCACAGTTACACAAGCAAAATTCCTGGGCTGAAATCTTGACCTGTTGGACAAAGGAAATACAAACATAAGTTTCAATAAGGACAATATTTATAGGTCTACAACAGCTAATGAATGTTAAAATTTAAGCCTAGATTGCTCATTCAGGTGGGATAGAAGAGTGAACACAGATAATTCAAGTATTGTCTATGTCTATATAAAATACTTCTGACACTGCTTGAGTAGCTGTTGAGATTTGCTGCTGAAATCAAGACCATTTATAGCAGTGTCAAACCAAAGGATTTACTCCATCTGAAGTAGCTGAAGTAGGTGCCCAGAATTCCTTCTATGTACATAGCTATTCCCTAGTCCCACTGGCAAAATAACCCAGTTGGTTCATGGAAAATGTCATGCAAGTAGGAGAGTACAAATGCACTGAAAGGTGAAGGGCATCACAGACTAAATTATAATAATACCTGCTTCTGTGTCTTACAGATAAACTGTGCTGTGCCAGGCTGACTGGCAACGCTTTTATTTTGCAGTAACTATTTAATTTTGTGTAAGAAAAAACAGCAGCAACAGACATTCATAGAGGAAATGATTGGACAGATAGTGAAGGCTATAGAGCATTAGCAATGCTAAGAAGTCTCAAGCAGTCCTTAGAGGAATGGGAATTTCATAACAGTGTCTGAATGTTTCTCAAATATCATGCTGACGTTTGTCACCAATGAATTTCCCTCACTGTGGGAGTTTTAAAGAATGACTTATTGGCTTATTGGCCTACTCAACCCATGCATGCAAATCCGAAGAGACAGGTTCACCATGTTTTTGCATATCCTTAATATTCCAAAGCCTTAGGATTCAAGTATTACTCACAGGTTGGTGAGCATACAAATGGGAGAGTGAGGGGAAGGAATGGGAGCACAATCAAAACAGAAATTACAAGACAGGTCATTGTAGTCCAGTGTGTTATGAGGCAGCACAGAATAAATAAGTCACTCAGAATGAAGTGTCTCATTCTGGAAATGAAGACATTTTAAAGGATCAAGCATGATTTTATAGTTGAGAATTACTTGTGAGATTTTCATTCTGTAATTTTTAAGCAGTCTCAGAAAGAGCAGCTAAAGCTGCTTGCTTTGTCACGTTTAATCTTGAATTGTCAAGTAATTTTAGTGTTGAAAAGTTCTTCAAATATTTCTCTTTCCTTTATGAAAAATACCATTCTTTCTTTTATGAAAAATACCATTCCCTGTTCATGTGGATTATCCTGGCCTATTGACCAATCCTCTGGAATATCATCACAGGATGTCTCCATGGACAGCCTTCAGCTCCCAGCAGCACTGCAGCCACACAGCACTCACACCATGGTCATGTATTGTCAATTATCGACTATGAATTTCAGGGAACAGTTCAAAGCTGCCAGTCAGCTGTCACCAGGGTCGCCTCTGTTCAGCCCACTCAGCCTTTCCCTCCCTCAGAGCAGTTCTTTAAACTGCTGGTTAAAAGTGTCTACACATGGGAGACAAGACCCTTGATCAATAGTGCTTATTAAAGCTTTCTCAGGATAGCTGAAATAAGCCTAGGTATTTCGATATGTTTGTATCAAAATGTACTTTTCATTGAAAATGGCTGACCTTTTTTTTTTCTGTGATCTATTTTCTAACAATACTTTTAATGTATTAAATGAAAATTTAAACCCACATCATTATGTAGATGAATATGTAGTAATTTTTTTAATTGTTTCCCACTTTTTTCCCTTTGTCCCACCCTTTTCAAGTTTTTCCAGATTAAAAGATATATAATGAGAAAGGCAAAAGTAAAAACTAAAAATTTAAAGACATGTACTTCTTACATTAAAAACTTCAAAATTCTTTCAGTGATCTGAATGAAGGGAAAAGAGGCTCTGTATAACACAGTATATACACTTCCACATAAATTATTTTACCTTTGAAATAATTTTTTTGTCTGTTTGGAGAAAGCCATGAAACTTTGGAAAAGAACTGGCACTAAATACTTGATATTACATCCCTGATGAAGTTATTGTCTTCAATGCAGCCAAGCATTTGCCATCTCTGTGTAGGTCTATGAAAATATACAAAAAATAAGAGTATTCACCAGGGGGAATCAGGCGGATTAATTTTTATATTTTCAGGCAAGTTTGTTGCTGCTTGGGTGTTAAGTATTGCCAGGGTTCTTGCAAATGAGTGTAGGAAGCACACACTGAAGGGCTTCCAGTGCAGAGAGGGAGCGTCAGGGAACGAGGAACTGGTCACAGACAGCTCAGAAGATGAAAGAAAGATAGCAGCATGTGTATGACTCTCCTGGATACTTCCAAACAGATAAAGAACAAAGCAAAACATAAATCAGTGACAATCAGGAACACAGGTTTCACTGTCTACTCCTAGAACTGGGCTTCTCAAGGATGGACATGTCTCAACAACAGCGCTGCCAGTGCACAGAATTACCCTGCTGTTTGGTAATGCTGCTTTGCTGGTGATGCCAGCACCATTTTTCTTCATTTGAAGTACTGGGGGTAAATACTAGGTGAGATTTTTCAACCTATTTAACCACGTGTTGTAAAGTTGGTTGACCTTTGACTGCTAAGTGCTGACAGGGTCCTGTGAACCCTAGAAATGATAGCGAGATGTTATTCTACTGGTGAGGTGCAAGCAGATAAAGAACAAAGTAACACATAAATCAGCAGGAGCCAATTAGGGTACTCCCACTCAAAAAAAATTTGCAAGAAGGAGAGGAAAAGAGATGAGCAATGATTATTATGCACTTTGGAAATCTGTCGCAGCCATAAATTTGAAATAAAACTTGTATTGCTACAGGACCTGGGCAAGTTGTCACGAAACACTCCAGAACTGGGGACTGGAAAAACTGTACATCAGAATTAATGTTTTGTAAGGGTAAATGCAGCCAACAAAGACCTGTTCTTGTCACATTTGTATTATATTTTGACATCCCATTTCTAGTGCAAGAAAGTTTCTGCTGGTGTTTTTGCAAGATTTGATACTGGGGAAAACACAGAATAAATAGCACAGAAAAGAATGGGAGAAATCTTGATCTGATTTATCTTTTCCAGTTTTATTGGGAGCTCTATACTAGCGTTGAGGATTAAGAAATCCTGGGAGACAGCCTTGGGCCTGAGAAATGGCTGCATGTTGCTTGAGCTGCTACAAAAATTTGTATACAGAATTAATGCCTAAGGAAAAATCTTCTTCAGTTTCAGGTGTCTGGGCATTTGTGATTTCATATATTTAAACAAACAGTAATCAGCTACTATTAGATAGCTATTACTTGATCCCCCACTGTAGAGATAAAATGATTACATAGAAAAATTGTCATTTCTCTCATTTTATGGATGACAAAACCAGATATGAGAACTTCAATGCACTGATAAGAGACACCAAGAGTATAACCCAAGGGCACCAAGAAAAATACCAACATGCTGTTAAAAGTCAGTATAAGCCTGAAGAACAGGCAAGAAGAAACATTATGTTGAAAACTGGCCTTTTCTTAGAGCAGGGAAGCTTTTCATTTCTTCTAAAGCACTGACAGGGTCACAGTGACTGACTCAGGATTTTAAGGCACAGCTTTCAAAGCATCTGAGTGACATCTAGGAGCATATTACCATCAGCATTCAATGGAATACAGTTATTACATGATCTTGTTACTGTCGAAAATGCTGTCTTCTCTCAAGGCTGTTCTAGCCTTTGGTATGTAGCCAGGCCTACGTTCTAACTTGTTGGGTCATTCTCCTGTCTGATCTCCAGCAAAGAAATGCAAAAATGTTCAGGCAACTCAGGGACACTGTTTCCAAAGGAAACTGTTTTGTCTTGTCTGACACTGTTTTTTGGTTTGGATTTTGCCTGGAATGAATACTTAGGACTTGTGAATACAGCTATTTGGTGTATTGGTTCTAAGAACTACATAGACAAAATACACAATTCTTGTGCATAAAAGGTGAATGTTCTTTACATGACAAAACAAATTTGAAGGGAATAGACACATTTTCTGATTGTGCAGTCACACTGGCTTGGGAAGCTGAATGACCTATTTTAAAATCTATTTTTCTTAACTTCATATATTCTTCAACTGCTTTATCTGACATATCTCCAAAAGGTGAGGTCTCCACATGAATGACTAAATCATTCACCAAAGTAGAGAGTGCAGCCCCATAACATCAGAAACTGTGTATAATTACTACAATCAATAATTTTTGTGAGCATATTCTGTGCATTCCTGTGATAATTTTACTACTAGTTTTGGAGTAACTGTGAAAATATAGGGGGTATACACTTTTTTCCATACATGGTTTTGGTATTGGATGTGTTTTTGTTCCACAGACTAAGGCGAGATACCTGAGAGAAGCTGAGTTGCTCCATTGATCAAAATATTTATTTCCAAGAAGCCCCTGATATCATAAAATTGTTCAGAGAGGAAGAGTGTATAAACCAGACAATCACTTTCTGGTGTCTCATTCTGTGTACAAAGATTATTACTAACAGAAAAGTTAGGACATGCAGGATACAGAGGTAATACTAAGAATCTGATTATTTCCCCATCTTTCGGTCTTATAAATTTTCTGCACCTGTTGAATTATGGTGTGTTGTATTTCCCACCAGTCAACAGCTATTGAATATGCCACCCAAATGTGTATTCATCAATGCTTTCAGTAATACTGCTGCTGTAAGGGACAGAAGAAAAGGTTGTTAACGTCCTTGGAAATAAAAACAGACTAGCTGAATGAAACTCTTTTCTTTTAATTGTACTGGAAGCCTTCCTTTCCTTCACTGAAAACAAATAGCCTGCTTCTGGCTGAAGTTGCAAATACAAACATGAAATCCAAACTTTTAGTCAAAAAATTATCAATGAACATTACGTAACATAAAGTTTCAACTTTCTTAATTAAACCATTTCATATTGATTTCTTTTTAGCAGGGAAATGCTATGTGACAGGAAGCTAGTAACACATTTGATGTGTTAGTTTCTATTGTAACACCTTCTAGGAGCCTCATTGATGGGCTGGAAGGCACTGGTTACTAGCTCAGTCTTAGACATTGAACATGGCAAGAAACAACTTGTGGTAAAGATGGATGACAGGAGACAGAGCAAGTTCAAAGATTATGGAATGCAGCCAGAAGAAATCAGCTGTGCCCTATAAAGTCAGAAAGCTATGTGTGAATGTGAGCATTCCTCTCTGATAGACAGTTTTTAAAAGCCTCTCAGGGACCAAAGATGTCTCAGCGTTTTCCATGCACTGGTGTAGTTTCTTGTCTCTCCTTTGTCACGAGTGGCAAAGACATGCCTTGCGCAGCTCACAACAGGGATCAGTATCCAAAGTGAGGTTTTGGGACATATGGCTACTGTCTTATTTAGACATAAACCACAAATGTATCATCACTGCACAGGATGCCACCCTTGCTGCTCAGGCTTACTCCTCCGTGTGAGTTGTGACTCCTCTACAACACTTTGAGCAAGGGCAATAACATCCACCTCCTTCCATTTCCTTGCACTCTCATATCTGCTGTTCTTCCTCTGATCATTTTCAGGGTCAACTGTGTTTTGTGTGTGCAGCTTGAAATGTCAGTTTGTCACTGAAGCTGCTCCATTGTCTGTGGGGTGTTGCTCAGGCGGTGTCTAAATGCTTTGGATTTGGCATTAAAGGGAGGAATCCTGTCTGGCTCTTTCTGGTCAACAGCAGCACTCCCAGCCAGCAGCTGACTCAGTACCTCCATTTCCAGGCTGTGAAGATGAGTCACCTACCCTGATTCAAAAAACATTTTTTGATAGTTTAAGTCCTGAGTCCAGATCTTATCAAAACTATGACTCTCCTCAACTTGTCTACTCTTAAAAACACTATTCTTCTCTCAGAAACAAAGAGTAAATGGGTATTGTTTTAACATTATATTTTTAACATTTAACAGTATATTGTTTTAACATTTATCCATAAAATGGCAGGTTTTTTTCACCAATGAAGAAAGATTTCCAATTTTAGCCTAATATGATTCCCATTGGGAGTTCTGACAATAGTTACAAAAACCCTTTACTCAAATGGGATATTGTTTGGAGCTAAGTTAAATAGCTTTTGATAAGGAAAAAATGTATGCATTATTATGAAAGTTCTATTTTGCACATGAATTTGATTCAGGTCACACAGATAAATATTAAATATTTTCATTCCTTGCTCATGACAAGCAAGGCAGGTCAAAAAAATCCTTGGAAATACATGCATTAATCTTGGAACCTTAGCTACTCTGCCTGTAATGAAGTTCTCTGCATTCAAAGTACACTTCAGTACAATGCTTGAGGACTTAGTGGAGCATCCGCTGTGAACCCTATGTGTTGGCAGGTAAATGAAGGGGGAATTGTTTTTTTAAATGTTGTTAAAAATTGTTTTGTCTATACCTCACTAACTGGCCCATATAATATTTCATTAGTGATGTAAATTTCAGGTGATCTGTTCTAATTCATCTCAGTTTTGAAACATTCAGTGAAAAACAAACTGGCACATATCTGGATTTGAAAAAACCCCAAAGCTCGAAAGAGACCTTTCTGGTTTACCAAGATACTTTAAATTTCTTGACAGGTAAGAAGGGACGTACAGTTCTATGCCTAATATAAATGTTATTGTGCTTTCATTGTAAGTACAACTCAGCTAGGTTACCTTTACAGTAATATTCTGTTCTTAAAATATATAAATGGAAAAAACTATAATTTTGTTTGGTCTTCAATAATAAATACAAACACAATAAGTTTCAGGTTTAAAGGATTTATGAAATTTGCCATATTTTCATTGTGATTCTCATGCATTCTATGACATTAATGTTAAAGGTCCTTGTTGAAAAATATATTTCATTACTTTGCAGTCAGTGGCTGAATTATTGAGCATTCAGACACAACCACAGGAAACTGGCATGTGTATCCTATACAGAAATGGAAGATGATAAAAAAGCCCATTTATAAAATTATATGTATTTATATACATTTATACAGGGCATTATGATTATTTCACTTGGGAGAGAGATACACCAGTAAATCAAAACACTTGTTTAAAGATTAATAATGATATTTTTTTATTCCACTTCACTATGGGAGTCTCTAGAAAGGCGCTAGAGGATGATAGAGAGAATATACCTTCTTTTATTTTCCTGAAATTTCTATTAATTCTAACTGTTCCTTTGAATCACCCTTCTAAAGTATTTAATAAAATTTGTAGTAATCATGCAATAAAATTGCAGTAATCATGTAATAGAATTATAGAATTGCTTTGGTTAGAAAGGATCTCAAAGGTCATTTCATTCCAACTCTCCCACCATGGACAGGGATGCCACCCAGTTCACTAAGTTGCTCAGGGCCCCATCCAACCACAAACACTTCCAGAGATGGGGCATCCACAATTCTCTGGGCAGCATGTTCCAGTGCCTCACCACGCTCTGAGTAAAGAATTTCCTCCTAACATATCCTTACATTCTTAAGCTTTTCCAGTTCTCTCTGGATATCATCCCTTCCTCCTGCTGGGTCAACTGCACCTCTCAACTTCATGCCATTGCATTACTAAACCCCTCCCCTGTGAGATAAAATAAATGTGAAGAATGTCTGCAGGATTATAAAGATATTTGAGATTTACTTTTCCATTAGAAGGATGTTCATAGTGATGTGGTTTTCAGTCCAGTGCTCCAGACATGGATTATATCACCTTTCACATACCACCACAGATCAATACCTGGAAAACTTTATGCTTTCTATGGTTTTAGTTTTGTATTGGGAAAGACATGCTGTAGGGTCTAGGAGAGCTCACACTTTTAATCAGTTAGGCAAAAAGTCTTGCTGTTTTCTGCTTCATTAAGTGGAGAACAAACATTATGAATACACAGAATTCAAGACAATAAAAAATGTTAAAGTAACATAGAAAAATAAAACAGCAGAGAAATCACCAAGCATAATGTGTTTTGATAATGAGTCACGCCAAGCTCCATTTCAGTCAGAGCTATGTCTATGGCTACAGTAGTCTGAGTTGTATCACCAGAGTGGTATAGGAAGAGAAAGGATTCCTGGAAGGGTGGGATACAGCTCTTCCCACAGCTCAGTGCTCACATCCCCATTGCTCATACTGCCCATGTTTCATGCTCAGAGTACAAAAAGCCTGTGCTCCCATCTGGGCTGTGAAAGCTATCAGAACTTCCTCCTCCCCCAGTGTTTATTTTCTTCTGTCATGGTATATTCCCTCGTATACCATACCTTGGGCTGACCTGGCAGTGAGAGATGGTGCCTTGCGTTGGGCAGGTCAATAAAAACAAGTTTGACAAGGAAAGCACCAAGCATTCTCAGTGTGGACAAAGCATTGCTGGCAGTCTCAACCATGGAGGTAAAGTCAGAGAGGTGACAGATTTAGACAACAGGGTTAGGCTTTCATCAGTTAACTCTGATCAAGTGTCTGAAGGTCCCAGATAACCTCCTTGACATCTGAGCAAGAGAACAATATGTAAATGAAGCTTTCATCATGCAGTTAAATTAGAATAAGCAATAATTACACATTAATTACCAATATATAACAATATTATATGCTAAATATATTAGCCAGCACAACCCACCAAAATCTTTCCTAAAGACACTTTTGCACACAACAGAGAGCTTCCTTCTGTCTATGTAAAGGTGCCCTACATTTGCACCAAGATTTTCTTGTACTGCTTTGTCAGAAAAAAAGCCTGTAGAGAAAGGAGAGAAGAAGCCCACAGGAAAAAATGACATTTGCAATGCTGGTGCTTGTTTCTAGCAAAAGAAAAATGTTTTATAGTTCCATTCCCAAATATGTTTATGACACCTCTTCAGTGAGCCTAAGCTTCATAGACAGCTCATCTGCAGCATTCCCTGATCCCTGGGTTCATTGCTGCTCTTTGGAGAGAGAGTTTGTATCAACAACTTTTCAGTCTGTCCTGCTGCTCTCTTCCAAACCTGCTAACAGCTCCTTGAAAATTGTTTTAAAGAGAGAACAATAAAAAATATCTTACAAAATCCAAAATCATAGCAACAGCCAAGTATGGGACAACATGTAATTGTCTTTTCAGTCAAACTAGAAAGTTCAAAACTGGTTTCAGAATGAGTGAGATAGTAATGGCAAGAGCACAAGTTTCCTTAAAAGAAGATAGACAATGCCTGCCCTTTGCAATGCTTGTTCAAAAATCTCCTACACCAACAACACTGTTTCAAAATCCAAGCTGTACATTTATTTAAACTTGAACTGTAGAATTATTTGTAGCTCTGCAAAGTCATCCACTGATATCTGGTGCTTTTCACAACAGCCAAACTAGCAGCAATCTTTAGGTGATAGTTGAAGTGTGGGGAATGATGTTGTAAAAGTGACATTGTTTTGGATCCCATTTTCAATTGTTTTGTTGCAAAACCTGGTATTTGTGTTATAGGGTTAAACTTAATTTATTTCACACAGAATAAATACAGAAGATAGTATCTTCATAAGGAACCTTAGGGTTCTAAGCCATTTAGCTAAGATTGAATATGACAAATATAGGAACAGGCATAAGAAAGGCAGCTTTCATCAGCTAACACACACAACATCCTGTGTATTGCACTGCATACAGTCACACAGAATCACAGAATGGGGATGGCATATGGTTGGTACTAATACTTGTAGCCTGCTAGAGAAACTTTTTTTGTTGAGTAATAAAAGTCTTTTTCACTGTAGTGAGGAAAAAAATTTGCCACCAATCAGCTGTGTCACCACACATAAAGGAAGGTGGCGAAAGGTTGAAGTTTATTGTATGTGGAGTGCCTTTGGGGCATACAATTTGTCCCCCTGGTTCATTTTGACAGCATTCTCAGGATAGCATTCCAGAGTTTATTTCGTATGTTATAAATCTTTACTCCTCAGATCATGCACTCTGAAAGTTCTCCCTCTTCTGTTATCAGGTAGAAGATATTTGTCTTACCCAAGCTCTTTGGCCTAATGAAGACCCTTTTCTTTCCAGGAGGAAGTTTAAGAACTGAATTAATATATGGAATTTCAAGAACATGTCTCAAAAAGATGAAACCCACTGAGGACGCATTATAGGAAATAATTCATCATTCCACCTCTTGTATACAATCAATAACACTAAAAGACTGTCTTGTCATCTTATCAGGCTACATAGGTTTTAGCAGTTCCTTTATTAAGCCTGGAAAAGAAAGCAAGGAGAGGGGGATTCTTTGAACATCCAAACACAGTGTCACACTGAGTGTGATCCTGACACTGCCCAGGGAACCTGCTATCCTTTGTTTACAGATGGATCTGTGATAACCCGACAGCTCAGATGGAAGGTCACTCCAGAGGACAAGCAGGGCGTTCTTTTCCATCATCCCTGAATCCTGGAAATGGCGGGGTTGACCACCCTGGGTATCCGGGCTCTCTGTTAAATTCTACTTTTCTTGCTGACAGAAGTATGTGGAATGTGATCAGGAGATATTTGGGCAATTTGTCTTCTCTTACAAGTAGGAGGGAGAGGGAAGGGTTGACAAACCCCTATGAGCTATCTGGGGAGAGTTTTATTTCTGTAGAGAAAATAATACAGCCATAAAATTTTACAGCTTTTTAACTGTTGAGATAGCAATTGTGCAAGGCTGTTTTGGATATCCATGTACATCCATGCAAGCAGGTGTACACAATCATTAACACCACATGCGATATCAGACCTGCACTAGAGGCAATAAATGTTATCCCACAGACCGACTTGAGCATGTCTAGGCCAACATTTCACCCCCAGTTGCTGAGTCCATGGGTGTCCCCACAAACCATAAAGGGTTTGCTGTTCTCTGTTCACAAAAGAACAACTTGAGCAACAGGCTAAAAAGTGAACTACAGCTTCTCCAGCTGTGGTGAAACCTTACAGTCCTCCTCAGGGAGATCATCAGAAAAACATTCACTTCTGGTAGACCAATAGTTCATCTTAGTTATCCTGATTCATTCTTCAGATGACAGTGACATAACCTGTTACCTCAGAGGAAGGTACAAAAACCTTTACAACAGCAATTACTGAATAATGTGCTTACAAACTTTCTTCTTCTTAATGAGACTTAAAAAATTGATTTTAATTTCTTGTATATAACAGTATCTTCAGTTTCAACCTTGCCAGAATCCTAGTTCCACTAATAATCCTTACCTATTATTGAATTTTCTGAATAATTTAACCCTTTCTTCAGTATGGATTTCAAATATATTTCAGGTCTAAAAAGTGTCCAGACTTCTTACATGTTGCATAAATGAATGATTGCCTCTCATTGTTTCTAAATTGTTGGCTCATCAAAGCTTAAAATAAAATGCAGTCCATTTGTTTCAAGCCTCTTGCTAGTTAACTTTAGATTTGTATACTCTTTGACATTTATCTGCAAATAGTTTTTCTTATTGTTTTTGACACACATCCAAAGCATATAATCTATGATTACATTACATTGCCCAACTACCAACAAGCTGCCACTTGATATAATTTTTTCAAGTCGCCATTGGTTTAAGGTTATTTGGGTTTTTTTATTCCTTTATCATATTTAATCTGTCCTAGAGGCAATTTTTCCCTCAAGGTGATTCTTTCTTTCTGTATCCAGAAAATTAACTGCTAAAAGAATTAATTTGACAAGGAAAAAATTAAACCTTGAAAATTAGTGTGGATAATAAAAGCCAAAAGTTACTGCATCAGGACAGGTTTCACACACAGGTTTCATTACTGACATGTTCCTGTCAATACTTTTATGCATGTTTTAGTTCACAGAGAAATGTTGGTGAAAAACAAGTCTGTCACTCAAGTTGTAGATAAACTCTAGATTGGGACACTACCACGTGTCTTTGTGAGAAGGAAAGAATTCAGCTAAATTCCATGTATTCTTTTTGTTACAATGATACAGTTACTTTTGTTCTTGACATAAAGAAAGGGCAACAGATCTATTAATTCTTTCATGTTCAGATGATTTTAAATTAAAAAAAAACAATGTACCTCAAATTTTCCTCCTCAAACAAATTAGACAAAATAATCAGGAAAGAAGATTTACTTTATTATATTTAGTGATAGGGGATTTATTTTTATTAGAAAAGTTTCAAGTTTATTTTTAGCAAGCATACAAGTTTAGAGATTATATATATATATCTTTGATAAAAAAGAGGAAAACCTGAGTTGCAGGTGGGGAACTGGGCATTCCACCTCTGTGGTGGCCTGTTTCTCTTTTATTTTAAATAATTTTTTCTGTGTTTCTATATAGTAACATAATGGCAGATCCAGTATGAATGACCAAGTATATATAATGAGGATAAAATCACATGAAAGTAATACACTGTGATATCCATGTCCTTGGCAAACACTCTACTTGGCATTGTGCAAGAGCCTGTACTTATTTGGTTGCTACTTAAGTGATTTACTTGTCATGCTTTTATTTTATTTTATGCAACTTGCTGCATTTATGCAAGATATTTTATGCAAAAGATATTTGAGACACAAAAAATTGTAAAAGCTACATTGCTGTGTATAAATTATACATGACATGAAATGGTGAAAATTTATCTGTGTTTATTATAATTAAATTTTCAGAAATATTATTTGAAACATTAAAAATAAAGTTTGTCAGCAAAGGTGAGATTCATCTTGCTTGATTTTTAACATGTAAAGCAAAACACAGATTACTGAAATGTATTCTGCACATGGATAAGAGAGAAAGTGACCTGAAAAGGCAATTTAGGCCTTGTCTTTTAGACAGCTCTCTTGGAATAGGGTGAAACTTCCACAGGAGGTATCTGTCTTTCTCCACAGAAAACTTCCAAATGACCTCTTAAAGCCAACATCCATCTATTAGATGGCAAAGATAAATGAGATGAACATTGCTGCCAGTCTCTCAGCCAGAGCATGGTGGTCTCCAGCAAGCCCGAGGACAGCAGAGCTGTGCACCTTTCCCCAGAGCTCCCAACCCACACCGATGATACCCAGCGGCACATCCCACTGAGAGACACCAAAGAGGCCACTGGGAACAAGGTCTTTGAAGATTACATCTTTATTCCAAGACTCACTTTAAAGTTGGTGTAGAGGAGTGAAAATAATGTTTTTTATGTCAGGTTTATCTAGTTTACTTATTGCCTACATTTCTCAGTATTTATCATCTCTGTGCACTAAGGCATAGTAAATTTTACTATAAACTTCAAGATGAACAAAAATAACTCAATGGGAATAACTCTAGGACATAAAACGTAAGTTCAAAATACCCAGGGAGCAGACAGTTGTTAAGAGGATGGCTTTTTGTCCTGGCCAATGCCATGGCACTGACATTTACTTGTGCAGCCTATCTGGAGCTCTTCCATTGAGCCAGCCTCTGACAGAGCCATCTGAAATGCCTCTGGGGATGATCAAGGCCTCTACAAAGCAGCGGTAAATGTCTATTATCCATCATTTTAGTAATTTCCCATTCAAGTCCAGTAGCCACTGTTTTTCTACCAAGATGTATGTGGCACAGTCACCATGCTGAGAGGTGATTTACTCAAACTCTTGCTGTTCACCCATCATTATCTCCACATCTCTATAATGCATGAATTGATTGTAAAATCATTTTAATCTGTGGACCTAATCCTGAATCTAGTGCTGAAGTATCTTGAGTAATCTTAATCCATTTCTTTCAAAAGATTCTTCAAAACTATAGCTTGAGAATTTAAGTACCGTTTCCACATCCATGAAGAAGGTTCGTTAAATTCAGCATAAAAACCACAGCAGGCAGCTGAAATGGAGTGCCACATGCAAAAAGGATAACTGAGTATCACACATACAAACATCTTTTCTGATTATTGCTTGCATTTTGTCTGAACTGTGTCTGACAAACATTTAGTGCCTTAAGCTTCTAATTACTACTCCAGTTGTAAGAAAGTATTTATTGCAAGAAATCTTGAGAACCTGCAGAAAGCTTTTCATGCACAAGAGTTGATAGTGTTTCCTCTGATAAAATGTCATTGGTTTAACCCGTCTTTTTTCTATTTAATCACTTTCAGAGGCTCATTAGACCAAAAGGAAATAAGCTTTAAAACTCAAACCACATGCCACATATAAAGAATAAAACAACAAGAAAAATTACAGACTGTGTCCTTAGTTTCAACATTGTATGATATCTCAGTAATAAAAGAGTTAAAAAGGTGTCAGAAATACCCTTTTCAAGTGGGAAAATGCATATGATTTCAAGGCTATGGTTCCTATTAACCCACACATAATAGGAGTTTTCAAGGACACTGCACAAGTGAATTCTTGCCTTACAAGGACTTCCACTTCACTAATAATGAGTTTCTGCTACTTGTAATCTTTTGAAATTAATATAAATCCTACAGTGACTTTCCACAATAAACAAAATCATGCATCATCCATTCTACATAGGTAGATACGATGGGTGGGCAGGTATAAAACTAATTGAAAAAGTTTAGAGAGGTAAGTCTTAGATTATGGGGACATGCAAGACCCACCAATATGATGCATGAATAAACTTTCTTGTTACAGAAGTACACAGAAAACTCATAGAACACCACATCTTAAACCATATACCCAGGCAAAAATGTACAAAATTCAGAGGAACATTGAAATGAGTGCCAGATTTGAGGCAAGCCTAAGCCACGCAATTTTACAGAGGTCTCCACTGCCTAGCAGTTCGTTTAATGTGTTTTTCCCTGGCTGTCTTTTCTTTTTCTCATCTCTTTTTTTATGGAACTGTAATGAACAACCATAAGGCATCTTGAGGCTACACAATTACTAGAAAAAGATTCTAAATGCTTACCTGATTGCCAGAGAGCTGATATTAGGAAGGGTGTATTTGGGCATGACCAGATGTAGATCCATGTTCTATTTCCTTACATACTGAGAAGAAAACACAGCAGCAGAAAACACTGGAATTGTCCCATTTCCAATATTTCCTTGATCTTCAGTGCTCTGCTCTCTACCCCTCTTTTTTCCCTCTTGCATTGAGATTAACCATCTTCACAAATTTTACATTTGCTTAGTTTCTGGAGGAGGTGGAATTTTCTTTTAGGTCTCCATTAAGTATTAGACAAGATCCATTTCAATGTACCTAACTTGTAAAGTTATTTCTTGTCCATAAAATGATCTGGCAAATCAGAGTCTAAGTGATATAAAAGATCAACAACATATTAATCCTTCTAACTTCTATTTTGTTTTAATTTAGGCACTATGAGGTGTTAGAATTTTAATATAAACTACTAAATGAAAATACTAGCCCCAGATAAGTTCATGCTTAGGCTGGGGGTGGGGAAAGATCACATTGAATTTTGCTATATTGATTTTTACTATCAAGACCTAGATTACTGCATTTCCTAAATCATTTTAATGGTAACAAAAATAAAATTGTTAATTTATTTGTTCTGAGCAGTTAGGAATAAAATCAGATGTCTGATGGTTGTTGCAATTATGAAGAGAAGTTAAAGCTATATGTCAAACATCACTTTTGTTTTCAGGTATAAAAAGTAAAACAGTCCCCAGCAGATCATGTCCTCAGCCACTATTCCCCACTCCTTGGAAAGAGTTAATACCCTTTTCCAAGTGTCTCTGCCAGCTTTCCACATCACCTACTCACACACTCTGACTTTGCACCTTTTTCGCATTTACTTCTTTTGTTTTTGTCTGTCAGACGCTCAACTCTATCCTAAACCTTATCTTCTTGCAGAGCTTGTTCACCCAGTGTGTGTTCACTGGATGGTGACTGATATCTGCATTTTAGGGTTAAGATGTTTCATGAGACACCTTCTGCAGGAGCCTTTAGCTGATTTAAGAAGGAAAAACTGATCAGGTTGTGTAACGTTTTCCCTGTTGTGCAATCTTCTGAACCCTGAAGATTTGACAGTTAAGGCAAAAGAAAAAAGGCTTTATGAAAAATTATAAAATAAAAAAGGAATATGACATATGGACAGATAGAACAATGTCAGTCACAGATTCACTATGTGTTGGGGTTTTGCAAACTAGAAAAAATTGCAATCACTACACCCATGTGTGTGTTTATGTATGTGACTACATGTGCAAAGGAGACAAGTATTAACTTTTTCCCAACAGGTGTTCACACGGCCCCTTTCCGTTGGCAATTTCAGCACTATGGCATTTAGCAGCATGATTTCACCCATGAGAAAAATGCTCAGAGATTTTCTCAACAATGGCTTTGCTCTAAAAGAACATTAGCTGCGGAAAAAAATACATATGCACTCAGCTACTGTCCTAGTGTGCTCTACAGAAACTATTGCTTCTTCGGTAAAGCTTCAAGACAGGATTTAACAAGGTGAGAGGAGGCAGGATATACCACTGCTGTGTTCTCTGGGGTAGGCATCATTTCATGTAAAAGGCAAAACGTCAATAGAAACATGTTACTGCTCCACATTGCAGAGGAGATCTAAGAGGTTTAGTGCCCCAGAATGTTTGGTATTCCTTTTAAGCCTGCAACTCCAAAAAAAAAAAAAAAAAAAGAAAAAAAAATTCTAAATCCCTCATGTTTATTTGAATAGATGTTGGCAGGATAATTAAATGCTCTCTTCAAACATCCTGGTGGAAATATTAAACAGTAATTACCTTACTCAAGTCGTTCCTTTTGTGAGAAGGGAAGCCACCTGACTGCCAGCTTTCGTTTGCCCTGACACAGATGCAAAGGCTCTGCTGCCTTTCTGAGCTGTTCACACACTTTCTTCCCATGAGAAAGTAAGCATTGATTGAAACGGGGCATTTTCTCCCAACTTGCACACACAACTGCTGCTTGTTTCAGAAAGATGTCAACTAATTTGAGCAACCTCTCCAAAGGACTCTCCAAACAGAAATGTCTTTCATAAATTTCCGGGTCAGCAGCCCTTGGTAACCCAGGATGACTATTCCAGTCCTGGAGGCACTGAAATAGTTCCATATAAATAGAAACAGCTTCTGTATCACATTGTTGCCTGAAGCACAGCATTCAACACCTCCTTGCACATTAAAATATCTCTCCATGACACAACTTTACACAAAAGAGTGTCTTTGACCATATGGTCTCTCTTTGATCTGTTGATTTTCTTTACTCTGATCCTCTCATTTACTGAAACATTTATGTCTTCTGGTCTAAAGCTTTAAATGGTCAGCACGAATAATGCATGCAGGAGCCTTCTCCTCTTCTACTCTATTTGAATGTCAGCAGATGTTGAAGTACCCGAGTGCTTCATGAAGTATTTCTATTGTGTGGGACTATTTGTAAAAGAAAACCAGCATCAAGCTCCATACAAAAACCACCTATTTTCTTTTCCTTTCCTCTTTCCTTTCCCTCTTTTACCATGATAACAAATATTTACTGAATCTCCTTTAATAATACTTTCCTTTAAGGATTCTGGGTTTATTCCAGTGGTTTTGGATGTCAGAATAATTGCTTTCAGTGACTTCTATGGATGTCTCATACACTGTATATGTAATTTGCTGATCCTAAAGTGTTTAATAACTATACATGGCTGCAGTAGTTAAAAAGGAAAGGTAGACAAGATTTGTAGGAAAGAGGTTTTGCATTTTCAGATTAAGATAACCGTATTTAATCAGCCCAACATTTCTGTCTTCTCCTAGTCTCCTTTTCCCTTATATCTAACTCATTAGACAGAGTATGATACAATTGAAATTGAAGGCAGTTTTGCCATTCTCTTCAATACCAAATCTGATTATCATTCATCATCTAAATGTAAGGACTGTAAACAGTTTATATACAAATATATAAATTGCTCAAGAAAAATGTTATTAATACGCTTTTGTTTCCTGGGTATATTGAGGTTTGAGAGCTCCTACCCAAAGCCTGCATTTGTTAATAATAAAGCAAGTCAGGTAGGCTGCTCAAACCAGATTGTGTGAGTGCAATCCAGAATAGAACCTTCAGACTGCAATTGTCTTTTTGCAACGTATTTCCAGCACAGTTTTTGAAAAATAGGATTTTCTAAAGCATCTAAGAAAAACACGTGGATCACTCGATCATTTTTTAATGGGCGTTTGGAAAATTGTTTTCTTTTAGAGGAAAGGAGTGATAATTATTTCCCTTTTGTATATAACCAAACAGAATCACTGTTCTGAACATTTGTAACAAAGGACAACAGAGCTGAAATCACACAAATTGTGCTTTACTCAAGTAGCTAAATTGTATTTCTCAGTTTTCTGCAGCAACAAAACTCATGTGATCAGATACAAAGCACTGTTGTTGGTTTCACATCATGATCACCACGTTGACATACAAATTTACACTGCTATGCTAAACTTGTGGACAGGCTCTTTGTAGGTTTTAAAAAACAGTTATTTTCTCCTTGATCACACTGAATACTCAGGAAACTCAGTAAGAAGAGTTTAGGCTGAAGTTGTAGTCTTTTTAGTTGTGCCCAGCTGTTTGGATCCTGACCATATTTTGGTTTTATAATCTTGATCTGGAATGCTGTGAACTGATTAGTCTTTATTATATGAAATCCAGCAGTTAGCTGAAGAGCTTATCAAAATCAGAGATATTCCCTTTGCTTGTGTAAGGACATCTTCTCACTCCCCTGAAAATATCCTCCAAGAGTGTGAGGGATTCCAAAGTGGATCATTTCCCACAGACAACTTGCAACAAAATTGTGCTTGAAGAAACTAAACCATGATTTTCACGTTTACAGAAGTAAAGAAAAAACCCCAAACCTTTGACATTTCAGAGAGTAAGCTTCCTGTTTCATTTGTATGTCAGACCTATGAAAGAGGAATTGAGAGGCTAAATTGTCATTGTCAAGATTATATTTTGAGGTAAATCCATCTGTAAAAAAAACACCCCAACTTTTATGTTTTAAATTATTCTGAACAAAATCTAAATAATTCCGATTAAACCAAAGAGATTTTAAAATTTCTTTTTACAAAAAAGAAACACTAAACCCACATTCTTCCATGTAATATAGAATGCTTCATTCACATCCAGTGAAATATTTGTGAGAAAAAAATTTAAGAAAAAGGGATGGATTTATGAGAGACCCTGCTTATCACTCTTATCTCATAGATGAGCATTTAGGGATTCACTGGGGTGTGTGACATCCTTCCACCCTTCAAACTAAAAATCTTACAGCCTCAATTCCTTTTGTTGGACATGCTACTTTTTCCATAGAACAGCAAAACATTATTGTGCCAGGCGTCAAAGAGGTAATAATGACTCCATAGCCTGACTGACTTCCCACAAAACAGGTCGGTTCTTGTTCAAATTCCTGTCAAGGATGAAAGCCTGTCTTGTCCAAAAGATCTTCAGCTATATGAACAAAAATTCTTACTAAGAAGGAATGAGAGCTCACCTGAGAAACTCCCAGCCAATGTGGCTGAATCAACATTCAGCAGGATAGAAGACCAGGGGTCACATCTTTTCCTAAAAAGACACAGATGAACATACTTCTCCTGTTTCGTAGGGAAATGCTCTTTCTCTAGCTGTTTACCCAGAGGGGGATTATCAACCCAAAAAAATTAATTGGATTAATTTAGAAAAAGTTTGAAAATAGTGCCATGTTCATCACTTTCATGTTCCAGGTTAATTCCAAGTTGGCAAAAACTGGCTTTTCCAATGTGAGACATCTCTGTTGTTCAAGAAACTAAGATTCAGTCATTTATCAATACATAATATTTAAACAAATAAGATAATTTAGGAGAATTTACAGAAAAATATAACATAACAGCCAGAAATATTTAGCAAGCTGTTGCTCATGATTTATCTATGTCTGAAGTAGCTATTACAACTAAAACAACATGATTTTCTCTGCTCTGGAAAGTATTTAAAAGCCTTGTGGCTTTTGAGATAGGATGCAAGTTCATAAGTGTGTGGCTAACATCCCGAAAATGTCTGTTTCAAAAAATAGAAATACACAAAAAGTATTGATGTGACTTCTGAAATGACTTCACATACTCTTGTGAACTCAAATTACATTTTGTTAGAAATTAAAACAATCATGTACTATAAAAAGTAATAGAAGAACAAGAAAGAAATGGAAATGTGATGGTATTCAATAAAGAGATGACAATGACTAGGATTATATTACTGGGACTGTGTAAAACGGTTTTACTTCATGTCAAAAGCTCTCATAGCAGATAGATTTTCTAATGTGTAAAACTTGAAAACATAAGCTGAGAAATGAAATTTAAAAAAATGCATACAGCATCAAAAATAATTTCAACATTTTACTTTTTTTAATGAAACATTTAGGAAAATAGTTTGTTGTTTGCCCTCAGGAATCAAAGCAAATATTGCTGCTGAAATATCTATATTTTTAAGAAATATCTTAATAATTTAATTATCCATTGTATTATTTGTATTTTCATATAATAATGAAGATAAAGCAGTATTGTTATTTTGGCTTAAACTGATTGTTAATAGACTCAAGAAGGAATATTTTGCTTGTGGTAATATATCGTATAATTACCTAATTATATTTCTTTTATTGTTCTGAGACACTTGGGGTGGGATACTACTAGTTCAAGAAAAAAAAATGTGACTTCCTTCCTCACACATATAGTTATCTTTACTTCAGTGAGAGTATTTATATTATTTGTTTAAATACAGCCTTAGATCCCAAACTATTTCCTAAGGATTTCCTCTGCTCTTATCGTGACTTTGGAGGCACTGCCAGCATTTGACAGAATTAGATGTGTGAACTTTGAGAAATTATTCCCACAGCAAGACATGTCTCACCTGACATTAGAAATTTAAAATCTGGAAATTAGGCAGCTATCCAAAGCTGGTTGTTTAAGCTTCTCCTACAATCAGTGGGGAAGAGCAGCCCCTTTCAGAGAATGACGCTGCCTGTCTTGAGATAGGTATGTAAGATAGATGGGATGCAATGGCCTCTGGGCAAGCCTCCCTGTTCGCCAGATGCCTCACGTGCCAGCGCATAGAAACTCCCTAATGGCTCAACATCAGCAAATCTCCTTGGCTGCCAGCTGTGCCCTGCAGCTGGGGGCCGGCAAAGACAATGCCTACCCTGCACTCAGTGGGGTCACACACACATGAACACCTGGTATATGGTTAAAAGGGCGTTATTCAAGTGTTACTGTAGTAATTAATACAGATGGTCCTTATCTCCACTTTGCTGAACCGTAGGCATGAATTTCAAAAGGAACCTTTATCCCTCTTGGTTTTATCTCCTGCATAAAACAGACTGCAACTGAGGAACAGAAGGCAGGAATGGACTCTTTCCTTTTTTCCACAGAGAGGAACAACTTGCCTTAACCACAAGAGTCCACATACCTTCTAGTTCATCCTCTTTCTAATCCACAAAATACCTCAGCGTCATGTAATAAGATTAAGACCACTTAAACCACAAATTTGTTCACAAGTTAGCTATCCTGGCTAAATCGCAGCATTGAGAAGAGTATCCAAGCTCAGGCTAAAAGCTTCAAAAGTTAGAGAATGTAATTCTTCCCCTGAAGTCTGTCCTGGCTTCTAACTGTTCTCACTGCTAGGAAAATGGTCTTCATTTGAATTTAACAACATTCAACTTCCAGCTGTTAACTTCCAGAAAGGCCATTGTGGTTTCTCCCCTAGGGACAAACAGCCTTTCAAGCTTAGGTTTTTTGGCTTTCCATTGTGATCAAACCACCACTTAGTCTTTTTTTTAAATAAAGGGTGTGTCAATACTGACTTTAATGGAAACAGGATTGGCTTGGTAATTTCAAACTAGACACTGAAAATATTTTTCTTATCAGCAGTTTTGCTCCATCACATGCACATTTTATGTTATTATTGTTGGGCTGCTCACATGCTGGGCTGTGGGTTGACACTGTCTGTTTTTGTTTTGTAGAAGAAGGAAGCTCTGAATCATTTCTTTTTGGGAAAAACATACAAAGAATAACACAAATTTCTTAAGCAGAGAGGAAGAAAAAGTCAACAGAAATTAAATCTTGGTACTGTGTACAGCACAAGCATCCTTTTTAATGTCTACATCTGCCTTCATCTGAGCCAAGCTTTTCAGAATGGTGGAGCAGTATTTATCCTTGGGAATCACTAATGAAGTAATGTATTTAAAAATAAACCTGTTTTGCTATTTCTAAGCTTGTAACACTGACTCAGATTGTGCCTATGTTACACATTAGGGATAACCAGAATGGAAGCTTATCATATACCAAAAATAACTGAGACCTGGAAAGAATACTTTTTAATACCTTTTGCTGCAAGTGATGGATTCCTCTTTGCAGAAGGGAGACTGCAGTGACCCAAGGAGGTATGAGCATATATTTATGGTAGAAATACAAGTCACAAAAGGAAGGGAGAAAGCTGAGTTACTCTCTCCTTCAAAACAGAACAAGAGAACTGAAGAGCGGGGAAATTATTCCAAGACCAAGCTCTTCAGAGCTCACCATGGGAAAAGGTGCTGGAAGACAATTTTTATCTTGACACCTCACTTTCTCCCTAAATGATGGAAGATCTGTGTAGCAGGAAAAGAAGTCCCAGAATATCTTGGAATCATTAGACAGCCAAGAGGAAGACTTGTGCACAACCACCACTACCTCTCACTCCAGTTACCAGATAAATGGCAAAATTTGTAATATGCTCATCCTAAAAGGGAGTTAATGCCTCCCAGGAAAGGAACTAGACACACACTTAGAGCTCAGGAGTTCCATTCTTTTATGTTTGCCACTGAGTTGGCAATTAATAAAATGCTATCTTTGCACACATTACAACAAATCACTTTCTTCCAAGCTAAATTAAAGGTAATATTTCTGTTAATGAAAATTTACAGATGCCTAATTTAACCAGTGTGAGAATAATGACCTTAAAGCACTCGTGCAGAGATTTAAACAGGAGAAAATGAGACTGTTGTAAAACTTAATTTCATTTCAGTCTTTTCTGCTGCTACATATGGCCCAAATACACTCAAACACTTTCTAACTGTATGAGTGCTACAGTTTTGGGTTGGGTTTTTGCTTTTGTTGTTTTGGTTTGTTTTTTGTTTCAGGGAGAGGAAGTATCTCTTTTTATTTATCTGCTTTTCCTATAGAACTTAGTCCATATTTATTTCCCTAGGGTAGGATGAGCACCTATTCCTACAGAACAAGAGGAGAAGGTGAGGGAGCTGGACATCCTGTTGATTCAGCTCTAAGCCCACAAACTGCAATCTACAGAGACCATCTGGGGAAGTTTGCAAAACAAAGTGTCACCTTACAAAACATACATTCCCGGCAATTCTACCATCTGACTCCTTTAGAATGAATCACACCGAGGAGACTCACCAGTAGTGCCGGTGGTTGCTGTACTGACAGCGCTGTCTGAGACAGCTGCCCATCACGGTGTGGGCGGAATACACACAGCAGAACAAAACCAGGGGAAATTTTGGCAACTCCATGAAACATGGAATGTCATGGCATTGTGCTCAAGAGCATGTATAGTGGTGCATCAGGAGCTCAGTGCATTTGTCAGCATGATTAAAGAGTTACCTTCCAAAGCAGTTCGATGACAGTTATTGTGATGGCATAAAGCACCAGATTTTATTTGATTTTTCTGTTTTGTATTTTAAATTACTAACTCACTGCAAAGTACTTTTATATACTTACAATACCATTGTAATAAATCCAGGCAGGACTGTAAATTCTAAAGAAGTACGAACATTTCCCTTCATTTAACTTAATTGGGACATGATCAGGTGAGAAAAGATAAACAAAGGGAATATGGGTCCACATAGGAGAAGCGACACATTTACAGAAAAGATTCTCTTGGCCAGCTGAAAGGAAAGGGAAGTAGTTTATTCTGTTCCTTTTATATTCTCAGTGGACATAAACTTCTATCCAAATATTTGTTATGCTTTTTCCTCTCCAAGAATACTTGTTCAGCGTTCCATTCCTATGTTTGCACTATAGTAAACTGGGGTTTCAGGATTCTATGGCTTTAATTGACATTAGTGTTTGCATGTCTCTAAGTAAATGTGGGCAAAAAAAATTGCCAGGCTCTAACTGTGCAATATAATATTTAGTGAATATGTATATGTTGAACCTACTCACTTCTGCATTTATTCTTCTATAGGTTGTTTTGAAAATAGGCAAAGAATTTTTTTCTTTGACCTTCCTTTCAAGGGATAAGGGCCACAGCCTAGGAAACTGGTGCAGGATTCAGGAGTGTGACCTAAAGGAAGATTAAAGGGAAACTCCTTGATTTTATCAAGGATTTGAAATTTCACTGGTCCCATGTTTCTAGAAGAAACCAATATTCATTACAGTTTTGAGAGTTCGCTTGACTTTCCTTCCTTATTTTTTGTAGGGGAAATTAGGAAGGCAGAAAAAGAAGGGAAAAGGTAGAATATCCCCTCCCTTTTGTAGAATAGACTGCAATGCCTCAGGCTTGTTGAACCCCTAAACAGCAAAGGCCTTCTGTGCAATGGGGCTCACACGTGGGACAAAGTGAGCAGTCTGTTTTTAATGTAATCTTGAAAGATGTCCCATAGATGTAAAATATTGATGGGAGAATAGCAGCTGTCAGAAACTTTTTGTAAGATATTGAATATTTGCATCCTGGATTTTGTATTGATCTGTCCCTGGCATAGGGAATCAATGGCAAAATCCAAATAATCGAGATGTTTTATAGAAAAACCATGGATTTATGTAGCATTTAATCTACAATGTTAAAAAGCACACCCCTGTATAGACTCTATTTTGCTTTGGATTTCTGAGACATGTAAAATGGATATTTTTCTTATATTTCTTAGAAATTAGTCAATTCAACAAATTTCCCTCTTTTCTGTTCAGGAATTTAAAACTTGTTTATCTGTGGAACAAGCCTTAAATAATGCCGTAGGCTATGTGTGCCTGGTTGTCTATTGTTTTCTTTATCTACCAGTATTCCCCTAAGCATTTAAACTTGAAGATGATTTTGAAGCAATCCTATCAACTAAGAAAAGGTCTGAAAATCCTACAGTTCCCATAAAAATAATGAAAATGTGTACCTGGATAGAAATCTTACTAATTCCACCTGGAAGGAAAGAAGTTGGTGCATCAGTGAAAGATTTAACTCTAAGAAAATTTCCATTTTGAATTTGTCTCTTATCACACATCACAATTGTCATTCCTGAGTCAAGAATTCTTTCCTCAGGCACATAACAAGGTGTGAGCTCCAAGTGACGCCTTTCCTGCTGTCAGGAAAAACATTCTCTCTTTTTCATCCCTCATTTCTTGACTATCCTTGAGCTAATTTCATTTCTCCAATTTCTACTCAAGGGTAAGGTCATGCTAAAAATTTAGAGCAGTTCTTTCAAAATCACTTCATTGGTGAAAATGTGACATAAAATAACTAGAACCCAAACTTCGTTATTTTCAGTATTCAGGAAACTGTTTTGTTTTGGAACTATTTATCAGAATAAACTGCACAAAACCATGTGATCAATTGCATTCTCAATATTCCAAGTTGTGTGAAAACTGGATACCACCACTGCTTCAAGGGTTCTTTGAGGGGAAAGAAATTTTTTTGGGTCTAATTATGATTCTGCAATCTGTGTGCAAATGGTGTGATTTCATTTCACCTCACCTAGCTGTAGGCACCTCCTGCATAGACAAGATAAGCATTTTGGCACTTACTAAGGAAAAGAAGCATGTGTTGTGTTTCATATTTCTCATTTAGAAATCAGAGGTCTTTGTCAAAATTGATTATTTAATGTCTGTCTTACCAAAGACGAAGAAGGGAAGCCAGATGACCTTCTCAGATGTGAATGTCCTACACCAGGCAGTTTTACATTCAAGTAAACAAATGCCACCTCAAGGCGCTCATCTGTGTAAGTGAAGGGCTCTGCCTTACAAACAAGAAAATTAGGAGTAGGTGTTTCACAGCCTTGCTAGTCCACCTCTTTTCTGTGAGATCTGTGGAAGTTCTCTGTGGATATAAGGACTTCTGAGGACAAAGGAGAAATTACTCTTTTATGTTTCTTAATGTAGGGCTAGGCAGGATGTCACTGTTTCCCTCCTTTCCACAAAGATTTTGACGGAAATGTGATGTATTCTACCTGAAAAATATGGTGTCTCCTGTGGGTATATTAAATTCCATCAGACTTGATGTGTAGTCAGGAAGGATGATCCTATATTAGTCATAGCTTTCAGAGATACTGCCTGAGCAGCTTTAAAAGCCAAACTGCTGTGAATGTGAGGGCCTAAAGGGACCCTTGCAGACATGTTACTGATAACAGAAAATATTTTCAGTCACCTTGGAAAAAACTTGGCCCATTTTCTTAAATTCACTCCCTTTGAACAGGGAGACCTGGGATTTTGGGGTTTATGCCTACAAGATCCTCATTCATTAGATTAAATCCATTGATTGCAAAAAGCATCTCAGGAAACAACCTGTCCTTTAATATATTTCCTGGACTTTTTTTTTCCCCTAAACTATCATGTGTTAAATTGCCACCTATTCCACCTTATGAATATGTGAAGTTAAAGATCAGCTATGGAGGTTAGCTTTGGAATCTTTACTTACACAAACTAAATGGTTTGCTAATTCACAGAAAAGTACTTTTGTAACTAAATACTACTGTAATAAGTAATCTGGTTCAGGTCTAGAAAGTGCATTTGGAACTGTCAGCAAATGCTACTTAAGCGCACTTAAAGGTTCAATAGATTACTCAAAAAGGCACAGAGCAGTCTTTTCTGGAAGTGCATAGCTGACACTGAAAAAATTAAAAATGTAATTTGAGAAGTTTTTCTTTGAAAGGATACTCAAATGGGTACTTAGGCTGTGTCACTGGGCCCAAAGCACAGACAGTCTCAGATGTTCAAATGCATTCCTGGCATAACATTGGCAATTGAGAACATTTAGCGATTACTAAGGAATATGTACTTGAGTAAGTCTCTGAATTTCAGGATCTGCTAAAACAAAACAAAGGCTCAGCCTTCAAAGGGGCTGAAAGTACATCTAGGCAAGTGAATTGAGTGCCTGAACCATTCTTTGGTCCTGAGGCCAAATGACACAGAACAGTCTATGCCCATAAGATTAACACCTCCTGCCCTTTTAAATATTATTGTGATATCTGTCATACCTACTGCATACCATCTTTGGGCCTATTCTAACTCTCAGAAGATACCCAGTCTGCCCAGGAAAAATCTCTGATTGCTCTTAGACAGGCTACAACACATTTCAGTGTCCACAAACTCACCCCTAAATGTTTAACTTACTGCTAAAGACATAGCCAGAGATCCTTCTTGGGAAGAGCTGGGACAGCCTGACCTTATTTGCTAACTGCACAGTTTCCTATTTAAAGGGAGGTTTGAAATCTTCCTTACTAGTAGGGATAATATCTGTGGATTTAACAAGACTATGAATACACTGAATAAATTAAGACCCAACATGTTCACAGTGTATCAGTAATGGATAACATCTCCCAGAAAAAATGAAGGTTATGGAGATATAATAAAAGGGAGTCTTTGACTCAGCTAAATATATGAAAAAGGTTATAAGCATTTCAGTAAAAGCTTCTAAAAGCAGTTAAATTACCAATGAAAAATGTTCTACTTCTTTCCCTTCCTTTCTTTGGAGATGGGAGAGGATACTTAGAAAAATCTACCTATGCATAGATAAATTAGTACCATAGTGTTTCAGGAAAAAAAAATCATAAGTCTCAGAAAAGTGTCTGGCTTCCTTAAATTGTTATATTATTCTCATAAAAGGCAGAATTATTTCATGCTGTGACAGGTGAAGGCAGAAAGTAAGGGCAAAAGGGAACCCTAGATGTACAGTGCATGAACAGAGAGGTTCTGCTGTGTCTGCTGCCTGTGCAAAGCTGCTTGGCGACTCCTTCCAGTTCTCTTGAACTTACAGTTCAAAATGGATGTTGATGAACCGTGTAGAATTAAAATAAAACCTGAGATTGGAAGCTATGAATTATTGTAAAAAACCTTTATAAATTCCAAAGGTTAAGTGATGCCTTGCTTGGACACTTCAAATCATGGGAGGCACCCAGCTGATAACAAGAGCTGCAAACTGAGTCTAAAAACAACACAGAGGTTTGAAGTTCATACAAGGACCACTCAGAAAAGAAATAAGAATTTGTTTCTTTAACAATAAAGAAGAACACTTTGATTAGAAGGAATAATTCACCAATGGCCACAGTAGAGTGCCCATCACTAGAATGACTTCACTAAGCATTCATCTATTTTTTCTGAAGTTTCTCATAGAATCTATTCAAGAATGTCTTATACTGTTTTTTCCTGATTTCATAATTCATAACTTTATGAAGAATCATTCAAAAGCCAAACCAAACTAATTAATTTTATTTTTTAAATCCGTAAAAGTCCATTCAGTGATGTAATATCTGCATCTTTTGCTGAGAATGTTCCTTTTTCTTGACAATGTGAATATAGCAAAAACAGATGTTAAAGGGCTGGAATTTGTGTTTGATCTGAAAACAAGCCAGAAATTCTCCTAACAATGAAGATGTCATTCATTAATATTTGCCAAATTGTTGAACCACACTTGCTACTGTTTGACGCAATTTATTAATAACTGACAAGCACTCTAGCAAGGTTTTCTGGCAAGAATGAAACAAAGGAAATGAGCCAGAACAAGTGTAATCAAGAAATGTAAATAAACTTTAGGATGCAAACATGGTATGTTTGAACTTTGTATGAAATATAGACAGTTTCCTCCAGGAACTCTGCAGGTGGAGGAAGAAACTTGGAGATCTTCTGTGGGGAAGTGGGAAAAGGAAAGACAAGTCTCCACAGGGAAACAATGGGATTGTCTCACCCACTCTGTCAAGCTCAAGTCATTGCAAATGGCTCAGCACTGTGTTCTGGCATTTCAGAGCTACAGACTCTCTTCTGTGCTTGCAATTAAAATGATTTCAAAGGATTTTAGACAGCACATGTAGTTCTGCAGACAGTGTTTTGCAGTTACTTCATTTAAATGCCCCTGTGATGAGACTGGGACTCTGTCATTAGTGACTGCGTTTTAAAGGCAAAGACTTTTCAAGAGGGCTGGGTCCTTAACACAAGGCATGAAGTGTTGTTATTCACCATGATTTGGTCCAGATTTTCCAAATGCTCTTTGGCATCTTGTGGCTGCCATACTCACCTTGACCTATCTAAACTTCTGTGGGAAACTAACTGTAAGTTCTGCAAGTGCAAAAATTCTGATTTATTTTTTTTAATCTTTCCTGAATACACAGTGGTACCATCTGGAGGAATCCTTGCTGGTTTACTGCAAACTCTGCCAGAAGTTCTCTGTTTGGTGTGAGTGGGTCAAACATGGCCAAGCTTACATCACCCTCAGCCCTAACAGGCAGCAGACAGAGCTAACGCAGCTCCTGTGAGTGCACCAGCACTGTCCCAAGCCTGCCTTTCAGCCTGAAACATGGGCAGGAATTCACTGGGTCTGTCGGACTGGTGGGAATCAGTCCACTCTCAAGGCTGTGTTTCCTCCAGAAATGCTTCCACTGGTTTCAGTGAAGTCCCAGCTAAGGATGAGTTTCACCAAATAAATTCACACCCATTCACACAGAGGAAATTAATCAAGTGGACTTTGGTTATTGGAGGGATAGAGAGAGGTAGCACTGAATGTGGACACAGTTCAAAACTGTTCCAGGCAGAGAGTCAAATAGTGATACCAAGGTGATTCCTACATCATGTATTTTTTTAGCTCCTCCACTATAAATATTTCACATGATAAAATGACACTCAATTTCAAAAAACCAAAACCAAGGCCCAAAACCAAAACACTGAAGTTGAAACATGCACTCTAAAACAGATTAATATTAAGATTTGAATTAAGAAAGTTGGAAACTATAATCATTTAATCACGACTTATAAGACTAATTTCCTGCATGTCACTCCCAGATAATAAATACTTTTCTTTAGGCTTAGAAAAGCTGTGGAAAAAAACCGTTAATTTAAGGCTCATTAGTTTATTTTTAGTAGCTTAAGATCTGAGGGATTTGAAAACATTTCCCTTTTCTAATAGAACATGCCTTCCTGTATACCAAGGATATCCACTGACCTCACTCCCTCCTGGAAGGTGCCACTGATCCATGACAGAAATCCTGTGAGGGCTTTGAAAGCTAAATAGGAACCAGAAAAAAAGTATTATCATGCTTAGCTGGTTATAACAGTGGAAATAAAGTTCAACTGGGAGTTTGGGGGGAGAAGGAGTAGTGCCTGAAACAAACAAGCACTTCCCGTGTTTGCCTGGAAGAAGCCAATCTTCCCTCTGCTTATATAATAAGAACATTACTCGCTAATTTGCCAGTAGCTGAAAGGGATTTCTGTTTTTAGCTCTGGGTCTGTGGCAACTGTTTTGTTTTAAGTGAAAATTAAATGGGAACATACAGCTAAAAAACCGTTGAGCCATAATTGAAGTGCATTAATGGTAATTACTTCTTTCTTTCACTCATCATTTTGACAGAGGAATCCATTACTCCTCCATCTCCATGTTTCCACAAATTATTCTTCCCTGTGGATGTGCAGTGACTGAAGGAAGTCATGGCTTTGTTCTATATATTTTTCTTTACTACAAGTCTGTTCTCCCTGAACTTCTTTCCCTGGGGATACAAATGAAAATATCAATAAAATATATAAACAGTTTACTACTTTAATTGGGATAAGACAAAGAAGGCATCAAGCATCAAAGTGAAACGGAATGCTGGTTATTGGGAAGTGTAACATGTTTGATATTGCTTATAGCCATAAATTAATTGCACTGATTTATTTTAAGGTGCTTATCTCACCAGTCAGAGACACTTCCCTGAGACAGTAATTTCACTAGGTAAGATTTTTTTAAGAGTTCTATCACTTTGAGCATATTTTCATCTCTTGGTTTAAGATCTTTTCAAATGTGCTCTGGCAGTCAAGGACACTGAATTATCCCCACAGGTCCAAGGCACCATCGTTTGTTGATGAACTTTTGTGGACTAATGTAAGGAAATATTTATAAAATATGTAGAAGAGGCCTCTATTGCTAGTCAGAAAGTTATTTTACAGCTAGAAGGAATCTGTAACCAAAATAATTTTCCTTGCACTGTGGACTGAGATGAGATGAATTTTATGTGGGCAATAACCAAAGCTTTTCCTTTGAGAGCAGTCTCAGGCACTTGAGCACTTTTCAACAAGATACTTCCACTCCTGTGGAGAGACTGAATAGGGCAGTAGCCAACAGCTATTTCTTCATTTGCCTTTGAGGTTTGAAAAAAAATTTGTGTTGAAGTAGCAATAAAATATCAACTATTTCTGAAGTCCTCATATAAAGAAACAGACTAACCATAAAATAAATTCTGGCTATTCACGTAATTAAAATTAAAAATGCATTTAAGTGTTTTATTCTCTTATTTAAAGATAGTGAATAAAGACAGTGATGAATCTTTAAAATTAGTAGGTTTTCTACAATAATATCACCTCACACCCTGAGAGTCAATTACTATAGGTTTTCCAGGCCTATACTGAAGTGGTCTAGAAGGAAGTCTTGCCTTTGCCACAGATTTTCCATTATTTTGCAACTTTAGGTAATGACAGTTCCACAATGATAAATATTAAATGTTCAGATTATATTGCCATGGGTACACTTTATTTGTTTCTGTAGTTACATTTTGTTCATATAGTTCCATAATTTCTCACATGCATATTAGCTTTAGAGAAAAGATGGGAAACAGATTCACAGACAGAAAAAAAAAAGGAATGAAATGAGTGGGGATGAGGCTTTTGGATGCCTAATCGACTAACCTTATTTAATTTCAATAGGAGATAAATGTTTAAGTCTGGTACAAAATTTGTTGCCTAGTTACTAAGATACAGTATATATGCCTTGCAATCAGTCTTACTTGTCTAAGAGACAAGTCTTTCACTTTCTTAGTCTCAGAACCTGAAGATTTTGAAGAATCTGTTAAGTATTTTCCTGTGAGACTCTAAAAAAATTGTCATTATATGTTACTGATAAAGTAATACTGGCACATTTCTTAGATGTTCTAGAATTGCATCACTTTACAGGATGAAGTTACTCAGCAGAATTCATTCTTTTTTAAAAAGCATATATCCTGTTCCACAGACACAGACCTCTACTGCTGCAAAGAAACAGGAACAGTGACCTGAAGTTTATCCTGGGATTCAAATAATGTCAAGTGGAAGAAAACATATTGTAATACTGGATCATCAGAATCATAGAATGACATTAGGTTGGAAGGGACCCAAAGGATCATCCGGTTCCAACCCTGCTGCTCTGGGCAGGGACAAGTTCCACGAGACCAGGTTGCCCAGAGCACCTCTCCTGTGAAAATAGGCTGAGAGCTGGGGCTGTTCAGCCTGGAGAACAGCCTGGAGAAGAAAAGGCTGCAGGCTGAACATAGCACAGAACTTTCCAGTACATAAAGGAGCTACAAGAGAGCTGGGGAGAGACCTTTTGCAAGGGCAGGTAGTGACAGGACAAGAGGGAATGGCTTAAAATCAAAAGAGGGCAGGTTTACATTAGATATTAGGGAGAAGTTTTTTACTGTGAGGGTGGTGAGGAATGGAACAGGTTGTCCAGAGAAATTGTGGATGCCCCATCCCTGAAAGTGTTCAAAGAATAATTTCAAAGGTTTGTGACTTAAATTTTTTGGGCTGTCTCCACTGCAACAGAAATGCTCTTATCTCAAAAAAACCTTATCTCATGGTAGATTTTCCAGCCTTCCATTCAACTACATCCAACTTAAAAAAAAAAAAAGTTTTGTAAACCAATACGTAACTAAAATAAAGGACACTCTCAATTTAACCCTTAATTGATTACCTTGAATTATCCCAGCAATACAATGATACTACAATCATATTTGAAGGAAAATTGAAAGAAAATGTAAAAAGGAAAAAAGTTAAGGAAATGCTACCCACCTGAAGTTGCAAGAAAAAGATTATAAAGCATAGAGATGGCAGAGACCTCAGGGCAATGTCAACTAAAACTGTCCTAAACCTGACAAACACTCCTGAGTGCAAAGTTCTTGCCTGGGCAAACTGTACAGTCCCAAGGCAGGCTTCAATGTCCTGCCTATCACAAAATACTTTCCTAATGCCATTCTTTAGCTGCCTTGTTACAGGATAAATCATACAAGTGTAAAGTCATAGGGTGGACTTGATGATCTCAAGGGTTGTGGAGAGTGATTGTTCTCTGTTGCAGTGGTCTCTACCATCTTGCAGAAGCCGAGAGCTCCCAAGACAGCAGAGGCACGCTGGTGGGACAGCTCAGAGTTATGAAATACCCCTGAGGGTTTCTTTGGTGGGCTGTCCCTAAAACTATATTAACCTCTCTATGTTAATCCTCCTATGTTGTTTGGCCTTGACCTGGCCCCTCACTCTGCCCCTCCCTTCTCCCCACTGACTGTTGTTGTATCTCCCCACCTTCTCCTCAACCCTATTGGACCTAGAATCTATATCCTTGGTCACTCGGGGCCGTTCGGCCTCTTTCGCTGCTGGACACCTTCGAAGAGTAAATCATCTTCGGAATTCCACGTGACTGGGCCCTCTGAGTTCTGTATCTCTGTGAATGCACGAGCTATCTGTAGCTCTGGGGTGTGTGTGTGTTTGTGCCTTTCACAGGCACGGGTGAGAAAAGGGTCAGCTTGCACAGTACACTGTACTGGCCTGAGTGATCTCATTAAGCCATAAAGACACTCACGGTAGTGCAGGGACCTATTCCACCCCCTGCCTCTGCTCTGTGTGTCAGTTCTCTTCTTGCCTTTATGGGTATATTCTTCTCAGTAGTGAACTTATTTTTTTTCTTTTTTTTAATCTTTAAATTTTTGTTTCTAGGCTTCCTGGTTTAACACTAACAATCCCGGCAAGAAGATTCTATCATTATGCTATGTCACCTCTAAAGAAGAAAGAGATTATTAAAATTCAACTCTTAAGTTGCATTATTCTTGACTCAGAGAACTGGTACACAATCGTCGCTCTCCTCTTGTCTCTTTCTCTTTTTAATATTGGGGTTCAGCATAGTGAGAGGCTCTTCCTCTTCAGATACTTTTCTCTTTCCATAGGTAGCCTCTGAACCTTGCTCAGAAGCTCTAAATTTTCCAGTTAGACCAGATATCTACTTTCAGTTGGTTTGGCTAGAGGTGGAAACAGCTTTGAACCTAAACCTGGTCCATGGACCTGCCTGGCACATGGCTACACCACTTCACACAGGTCCATGTGCCAGACCAGGCTCTACCAGTAAACACCTGCTCTCTTGCCGGTGTGTTTGAGTGCATAAAGGTGTAACTAGGTGGATGTTTTATCTGTGCCTTATCTCTGAGTCCATGTTGAGCTTTCAGGATGTGGTTGTGCATGTTGTCATTGGATCTACAGTAAAAGAGCAAACTGTAAAAGGTGGTTGGGTTGATTTATCTTCAGCTTCTCTCTTAAAGCTTGAACCCTTGTCTAGAGGAAGCTGGTTAACCCCAGTGAGCCCTCAGAACAACAGTTGTATTGTTTTGGGGCCCGTGTGGGGAGATACGAGTTTGCTGATTGTCTTCCAGGATGATCTAGGAAGGTGCTCTTGAGCATAAGCCCAGGGCAGGTGGTACTGCAGCCCTTCAGTCCTGCTGAGAATTTAGTCCCTAAAACTTTGAAACATTTCTTAGCAGGTTATGTGCTTGATTTTCAGCTGAGCTTATTTATTTCCTGAATTTAGAAGGTTATTTGCAAATGCTTAGTTAAGTCAAGGGAAATCAGATGCCTTAAATCTGAATCTCAGGGTGGTTTTTTTTTTTTTTCAAGCCTCCAAACACCTTTCAAAATATTTTGGTATCAAAATGTTTCTGCTCTTCTGACTTCAGGCTTTTGAAGACTGTTCTTTTAGTGACAATGGCAAAACTACGAATTTAGTAGAGCTGGAGTAAATCATCATACAGTAATTACCTCATTTCTCAAATGTATGTACCAGGCAACAGATTTTTTTCCCAGTGACATAGGGTAAAGTTAATTTTTTTCTTTAGGTTTAAGAGACACATTTTGTATATTTCTCTGTATATACATTGATATAAATAGAGAAGTGATACCATAAATTTCCTTTTTTACATCGTGTCTCCTTGCCTTACATATCTTTTTCTTCACCTACTGCAGTTCCTACAGGAAATAAATTTCCTCCCACAGTCGCCCACAGTCCTTCTGTCCCACCAAACAATACAAGTTCAACTACATCATTACATAAATTAAGTAGAAAAATAAATAAATAAATATCAACTGCAATCTTTTGGGTTCAGTATATTCAGAACAGACTTTTGACACCTAGTTTAACAGGACCCATTTTCACAGTATTTCTTCATTCCAATATTTTGGTCTCTTCCTCAGCACAGATATATGTCACATGCAATTGACTGACAAGGACACTGGAAGACTGTGAGCAAATAAGGGCTGGAGCTGAGCTACCAAATTCCATGTTTTTTTCAAATCAGCAGAAATTTTTTTGCTGTTAGTCTCAGTGTTTGTATTGAACCTCTGTATTGAAGTGAATTGCAAATAAAAGGCCTGATTATTTTGCAGCAGAGAGAAAGCCCAAAAGATTTTCTCTGCTATCTTCTACTGATTGTGAAAGAAAAAGGAACCCTCTTGGAAGGTAAGCTAAGGCCAGACTGACTTAAAGTATTATCCGAAATTCTGGATATTGGATATATTCCAATATTTGGAACCCTAGACCAGATCCACATCACCCTAGCTTCAATTGCCTAAACCCTACATGCTTAGTCTAAGCTTGTCATCTAGCCTGTGGTCCTATCAACAGGTCCTCTGAGGGTGTGAGTTGAGAGTAATCAAGCTCTGAGGGATTTCAGGAGGTTTGCAAGTGCCGTTGAGTAATTATGTCTGCTAAGTGCTAAGAAGGGACAGAAAAAAAAATAAAAATCATATTCCTCTACACCTACCAGGCCACCACACAGATACTCTCAGGTATTTGTCTGTCTGACACAGTTTCAGAGGGTTTGTCTGTCCAAGGTAGAATTCATCTGAGAAAGGTGAACATCTGGGATCTAAAGCTGCAGCTTCATTATTTCAATACTCAGTCCTGATGCACTAATTTGAGGATTTTTTTGAGCTCAGTCATGTAATATACCTGTAGTTGCCCATTGATTTATACCAGTGACTCCTAAATTCAAAGGCTCCTACTTGACTGCATGTCTGTATAGGTCACTGATCTGCAAGAGTATTATGTGTCTCCTTATTCACATGTTGGTCGTCATTGACTGCCATCCCCTCCACTTTTATCCACTTCTCACTTGTTTTCTATGGAGAGCACAAACTATTAAAACATAGATGGTATAATCAGAGAACACATGAGGTCCAAGGCCTTGGCCAGAAGGACTCTTTTGTATACTTTCATACACAACCTAGCAAAATAACTATATGAGTGTCATGGTCATAGTTTTGGTAGATGGAAAGAGATGAGGTCTGTTATAAAACTCCTAAAGTTGCAATGGTTAGAAATTTTACCAGGAAACCTAAATACTTAGTGGGCTTTGCTCTACGTGTAGCACCTGAGGTATAACAGGGGGAGGTTAGTTAAATTGGCGGTGATACTAATGAATACTTTCATATCTCTCTAAGATTTTAAAGTAGGAAATTAAGCCCTATACAGGAGGTAAATCTATGGCACACTGTGAACATCTTAAAACTATCTGCTTATGCAACACAAATCTCATACTGGTGCATTTTTCACTGTTCAGATAAAAGAGAAAAAATATCCCCTTCTTCACCCTCTCTACATTAACAGTTGAAAAAAAAAACAACCTAAAATCCCTGTTCCACAGGAAAAATAAAATCTTGGTTTTGGCACCAAAACTGTCTTAATTATACTTTACATTTGACAACTATTTCCTTATAATCTAAACCTCTGCTCCAAATCCCATAAGGACAAACACAAAAATGAAGCTGATTTAGTGCACCGAGTGTCTTTTGTTCCCCAGCACAAGATGGATAAAATTTAGTGTTCCTGGAGGTCAAAACCCACACATTGTAGCAGACTTCTTGTAAATCTTTTAGATAAGTTTAGGATGGCTGCTGTTATTTTTGTAACCTTCCTTTGAACCATAACTTCCTCGTCAGGTACTTCGTATTCTACCTCAGAGACATAAAACCCCCAAAAGCAAAGCTATTTCTTTCAGCTCTTTTGCAGTACAAAGCAGCCATCCAACTATCCCTAGGGTCATGCAATATTGCTACCTTTTGCATCACTACTTCAGAAGACAGAGCTCATCCCTTGTAATTTTTTGTACTTAAATTGACAGAATCTACCTGGAGAGCCACAGGCTGCAGCTTGTTTCGAACAAGGGCACAGGGGCACACACAGATTGTCTGCCAGCTCAGCTGGGAGCCTGGAAATAAACCCAGACTATCACAGCACCTATTCTATGGCTAATGCAGTGTTCAGGGCACAGAGCTGGGCTGTAAAATAAGTTGAGGATTGAAGAACAGACTTAAACAAGGAGCTGAAAACAAGAAAGCCAAAAAGGGGCCTATTAAAACCTCATTGCAATTTTGTACTTGTGACTAATGTTTTTATGCTTTATGTGAATGCGTATGTGTTTGAGGTATTTTAAAGGCTGCATAATAACTGGGTAAATGTTTTACAACTGGGAATTGTAAATTATCCATTTTCCTACTTTCTAGGAGTTTTGTGAACCTACATGTATTAAAAAATCATGAAATGTTTAAATTCCGTAGTGCTGGAGGCCATGTGATTGTCTCATTTTAGTTTCATATTGTGGAGAAATAATCATATTATTTATTCATAAAACAGTTTACACTCTGGACAGCTCTTGCTTTATTTCTCGGGGCATTTTTTGGTTTTTTTTTTTTCTGTTTTGGTTGTTTGGTTTTGGTGTTGGTTATTTTTTGTTTGGTTTGGGTTTTTTTCTTGTTTTTTTGTTTGTTTTGGTTTGGTTTGGTTTGGTTTAGGTTTGGTTTGGTTTGGTTTTTTGGTTAGGTGGTTGGTTGCTTGCTTGGTTGGCTTTTTTGCTTGCTTTGGTGTTTTTTTTTGTGTGTGGGGTGGTTTTTTTTAAGAATTAGTATGGTTAGCTAGTATCAATCACCTGCCTCACAAAATCAGCTCTAGGGACATTAACCAGAGCAAGTTAAACAGGTCCATTACCCTGGTCATGAACAAAATACCTCCTCCACCCCCCTCTAAACTCAAAGGTTGCTCTCTCCCTCTCTCTCTGATATTGAACCCCAACCTCTTGGCTTCCTGTGTGCTTCCACAGCCTAAAGCAGGGTGAACTCCTCTAGATTACGCATGCCATGTCTTCTGTCCTAGCTTTTCTTCTTGAAGACTGTGAGATTGATTTGGACCTCCCCAGGTGAGGGAGCTGGCAGGTGAGGCTTCCATTCCTGTGTCCAGATGAGTAATCCAACATCAGGCTAAAAAGCAAAACATGTATCTTCTTTTCTGACAGTGGTAATGTGCTGGGCCATTGTTGTCTTGTTCACTTTTTGGTGTGTCCCATCCCAGGTTTTTGGGACTTAATAGCTGCTCTCAGACCATGTCCACCAGACTGGATTGCCTGAAAGTCTTATTTGTGTACCACAAATTGCTTTAGGTAACCACAAGTTATCTAAATACTCAACAAAGATTGCCATCCCTATTGCATTTAATAAAAGGTAGCACTAGTTTTAAATGGTTTAATTAGGTTTCTAAGCAAATATCTCAATGCTTATGGACCACCAGGTCTGTCAGCAGCTATGTGAGGTTTGTTCCAGAGTTCAGCCTTTTTCTGGGAAAACTGCACAGCAGAAAAGTGATTGCTATTGGGATCTCACACCAGTTTTAAACAGATTTAGAAACTGTGCTGTGGTTGCTCCCTGAACCCAATTCTCAGACATTCTATGAATACTTACTCCACAATGGGGTTTTCTTTTTTTTAGGGTGTAAACTAAAATGCAGATCTTCTCCAGAGTTCCTACAAGAAACATAATGGTGTTTTCGGCAGAAATGACAAATGACAGTCATCTTTTTAATTTCAAAAACAGGAATGTGACTGTGATAATTTTAACATGCTGGGGTAGTAGACTGGAGGCAGATTTGTCAAAGCTACTTATTTTACAGGGTGACATTTAGCATGAACAGGTTAACAAATGGCTTGAATTTGCCTAAAAGAGAAAACTTGAAGAGTGACAATAAACATCCCAGCAGCGATTAAAGGAATATTTAAAATTGGTTTCATTAAACTGCAATTATGTCTTTTACTTTTTGTTCTCAGTAGCTTCAGTGAGACCTTGGTAGTGCCCATACTCACCCCCCCTCCACCCCCAAAAAAGGACTAGTACTTTAAACTAGAGGGGAAAAAAGGACTAGTGCTTTAAGCTGGGAAAATGTAAAATCTTATAAGATTTGCATCAGGTCTTATAATTTCAACTTTGTCTTTATAAATCAAACCATGACCAGAATCTCAGACTGCAGGAATGTGCAGAAAATTTATAAAAATAATCATGTCTGTGTGTACAAAAATTTTTTAAGTCACACGAGCAATCCATAGCCCTTTCCTGTGCTGCCTTGGACCCAAACATATCCCCTGGTGTAAGGGTTTCTACCTCCAGATTGCACTGCTTATCAAAAGCATCCCAAGCAGCTATTCACTACTATACCCAGCTCCTCTCCACCCAAGCTGGCAAAGCCAGTTCCAAGTCTTGCATCCATCCAGCAAGGGGGAAACCTCCCATGTCTGGCTTCATCTCCAGTTTCCTGTGTACTTTCTACAGTGATGCTCATCCAGAGAAGTCAATATACAAAGTAAGATTAACATTAAATGTCAAACATACGTGCTGGGATACACAACTGAAAACAAACCATAAAATTGCCAGAAAACCATGTGTCAATGCTTAAATGTGAGATAAAGAGTCCACATAGCTGTCTTCATGTCAAGTCCACTGGATCACAGCACTCAGCACCTTTGTAAACCCTCTGCACTTCAGCAAGATTTACCTCAAATGAACTCAGCTACAGTACAAAGAAAAGCTATCATAAACTCACACTGTACTGCCTGCTGAAAAATGATTCAAAGAACAGCTCAATCTGTTCTTAGCTGGAACAAATTGTTCAAAGAACCAGACTGGTTCAAAATTAAATGCACCATTAATGCGGAGTGAACAATTCCCCAATAAAGTGCTTGTTTCTGTCATTCACTGCACCGATTTTACTTGTGAATAAATGATAAACTCCATATTAGACATCTAATCACCAAAGTGATGCCTCTCAAATCATAAGTTCAAGAAACATTTTCTCAGATATTTTCTACTGCAAGGTTATATCAGAACAGTGGCTGCCTGTAACTAAAGAAGAGAAGATGATGCACTGTTCTGCCTGTTGGACCCCCTAAATTTATGCACATGGGTTTGAATGAGTCAGAGGGTGTTTCTCTGTGTTCCAGATTATTTCAGCTCCATTTGCAGTTTGCAGTTAGAGAAGTGGGAGTTCAAAACAGAAAATGATAAAAACCCAAGTCAAACAGAATTAGAAATAACTGTCCATTTATACATTAAAGTTACTCTAAAACTTGCATGAAAATGACTACAAATCTAGCTCAGTTTTGTTTACAAATTATAGTGTGTCATTTTAACTCAGCTATGCAGCTGGATTAATAGAATTAGTGATAATTAAGATAAAAGTTTAATAACTTTGTTTACCTAAGACTGAAATATAGGCTACAGTTTATTGTGGTTTTAAAAGGTGCCTTGGTAAACCTATTGGTCTCTAGGTAAATTTGTCTGTTTATTTGTTTGTTTCTTCTTCTCAGCTTGAGAAAAGAATAGAAAAGTCAACAGTATACAAGTGCCCAGTACTTGGAGAAGATCTAGAGGAAAAATAATTAATTAATTAATCACTTAAGAGAAATACATTCTCTGGGGTCTTACCTTTGTTTTAGACATACGAATTCAAGTAATTGTAAGGAACAGAATACCCAACCCAGTTTCATCTCTTAATTCTAATGAAAATTGAACCAAGAATTAGACAGACAATTGAAATTCCATCACAAATTGTCTTTTCATAACAAACAAACAAATCCAACAAAATCACTCAGGAAAGGAAGTTGCTGATTTTGCTCTATATTTTTTCACAAAAGAACTCCTCTAAGGACAAAGTGCACTGATGTTGAAATATTATGTTCCCACTTTCTCAAATTAATATTTTGACTTTTCATTTGGAACAATTTTTTGTTAAGAGATTTATATATGATACAGAAATATTTCACATAAAGATAAAACTACACCTAAATATCCAGCTGAATACTGAAAATTAAAACTGAATATACAAATCAAATTTTTTAAAAGTTTTTCTTTGTGTAAAATCTTGGATTTTATTTTATGTCAGTGAAAACAAATTCCTGAATTACCACATTTGCTATAAAAAACCTCATTTAATCTGTCTCTGAAAGGCAGATGTCTGCTGAGATGTCTGCTGAAAACTCAGCAGTGAGACTCAAGTTGCTAAAACCATGATAACAATGGTGTGTTAGTTTACAACTGAGTTTGAGGTTTTGGCAGCAATCATCAGAGAATCAGTTGAATATATTTACAGAAAGCTTCAGCTCTAATACTAAGTTCTAAATTTGAAGACAGTCAATTCTGCCTTAAAACAGATAGAGAGAAAAACTGGGCATCACAACTGTGAAAGCCAAGTCAAGGAAAGAATTTTTGTCAGATTGAAATAAAAATATACTCATGAGGTACGTGGGCAGCAACAGCCTTATGCCATCTTGTTCTGTGGCTCTGGTCAAGGTCACCACTGTAGATGGAAACACTTTCCAAAAGGATTCCTGTTTAACTCTGACACAAGCAAACATTTGCATGGTCTCATAGTGATGTGCATAAATACACATGTGCATGAGTCTGTGTACTCCCTCCAAAATATGTTCATTCTACAACCTCTGCATCAGCTGTGGGCTGTGATGAAGCCCATGCTGACATCATGACTATTCTGCCTCCACTTGAGATGTCAAATAATCAACACACCAAAGCCAAACTCAGAGATTAAAAAAGACAATTTTGTGGGGCAATTACTGAATTAATGCTATGGTCTTCTCAGGATGACTAAAAACCCATTCATAATTAAAGATGCAAGTAAACAAAGCTATTTGAATATTTCTGTTGCCAGTAGTGTGGGAGCAAAGGAGTTATTGAGTGCTGGACACAAGAACATAATGGCTCTGGGCAGGAGGAAGGCGCGTGACCTCTCTGCCTTCGCAGTGCCACGTGCGTAGGAAAACCCACGCAAAGGGCTTCTCATGCAAACACGTAATTCTGGCGTAGCTCTGTGAATGTCAATGCCATTCTGCTAACTCGGAGTGAGCGTGAACTCCAGTGTGACTGTTTCTGCAATTTCACTGGCATCTTCAGTAAAGAGGACTCGTTTGAGGGGGAAAAATAACAGAGGGTTTTTATCTTCTGTGCCTAAGGGTAAGGAAACAGGTTGTGATTCTGCCAGCATATCATAAACATTCTCTCTAGCTTCAATAATAGTGGCTTTTGACCTGTCAGAATGAAAAGTTCTCATTGTAATCACTGTAACTAATATAAATTAATATTTCCTGCTTGGTCCTCTTCTTGCATGACACTGCAGTCTCTTTTCATGCTCCTTGTTGCTCAAAAATGTCAGGTTCCCAAGAAGAGCCCATAGCACTCAGTGACAGGATCACACTTACAAACCATGTGCCTCTGCACATGCCTCCACTGAGGCTGAATTCAGTGGGGATTTTACTAGTGTTTATTCCTAGAAATATTGGGTAGGATTCTTTTTCATCTTGAAAAGCAATCTTTACACAGGGCATCAACCTCTTTGATTTAACTTCAGTATAAAATTGCAGTTTCCTCATATGGGAAAATTAAGAATTCTTTTCCTACCAGTTATATATTTAGGGCAACATTTTCATAGCAGATCTGTGGAAATGACTCAGAAGTCAATGGGAGCTATGTGCAACCAAGGATAGAATTAGTTTTCTAATGCAAAATGATAATGAGTTATTTTATTTTTCTTCCTTTAGCTTTGATCATTATCAAGTTAGAAAAGATATCTCCTCTACCCTTTAAGTTCTCAGGACAAGCATCTCACATTTCCTTGATGAGCTCTTTGTTTTACTGGCATAACACCATTGCATGGAAGAATCATTTAGAAAGAAATCTTCAATTAAGTGACCTCATATGTTTTTACATGAGCCAGTGATACATTTCCCTTCCACTGTTACCTTCAGCTGTGTGTTTGTCTAGACTTACCCAGAACACACTTGATTGTTTGTACAACAAAAGCCCATTTTTTAAATAAGGAAACAAGAGAGGTAGAGTGTAGGAGAAATCAGATGGTAAAACTAACCATGCATAGGGGTCACTAAAAGGAGATTTCTTGAAAGTAGATCAAAGTTCCCAGTTTAATTCTGCAGATATATTCCTTCCACAGTAGTCAAAAGAAAAAAAAAAGAACAAAAAAAAAAGGAGAGAAAAGGAGAGGAAAAAAAGGAGGGAAAAGGGAAAAGGGAAAAGGGAAAAGGGAAAAGGGAGAAGGGAGAAGGGAGAAGGGAGAAGGGAGAAGGGAGAAGGGAAGGAGCCGCACTCTGCTCTGCAGAGCTGCAATTGCAAACAGAGACACCTTCAAAAAACCAGGGAAAATCTCTGTAGAGACACCAGGTAAAACAAACCTGCCCACAACTGCAGAANAAAGGAAAGGAAAGGAAAGGAAAGGAATGCAGCATGTTGCAAGGCATCAACAGATAAAGCAAATGAAAACTTATGCAACATCTGCCCAGAATAGGCACAAGTTCCCATACAGATTTACTCTGTTTTGACACTTAAAGCTGCAGCTAACACTAGAAAGCAGTAAAAAATCTAGAATGATTTAGTAAAGACAAGAAATAAAGATCTCCATGTGAAGACTGAAAAGAAAGTGAAGATGCTGTTACTGGGGCTGAACTTTCATCATACAAGCTTTGAAAAATGAGTTCTAACCTCCAAGTGGACTCGATCCTCCAGCCAGGTTTTATCTTCAGGATTATTTTCTGGTTTTATGTAACATAAAATACATAAGCAGTACACAGTCCAGTACCCAGTGCTAGACTTTGCTTCTTGGATGACAGTAAAACCATCACACAGACTGAGACTGTTCTCTTGCTTATACCAGTTTCATTTTTGAGGAAAAGTTACCCAACCTCAAAAATAGGGAGGTTGATTTTCCAGCAGAACTGTGTTGTAACTTCCATAACTGAAGAATTTTTCCATAAAGGGACGACACTCACTTTTAATCCATTCAGACGGAGGAAGAAGCAGAATCTGAGTCTTCCATTCTGAGGTCAGTCTTTCAGTCTTTTGTAACTACCAGCAACTTCATAAGGAACAAAGTTTTATGGTGTCTGCCTGTACAATTGCCCAGATGCGGTGCATAATGACCCGCTGTTTCACCCTTCAAATCTCAGCTTGATAGGGACCAGCTCAGGATTGCATTTACAAACTCAGGCTAATGAATGAGGCAACATTTTACATAATGTCAATTTGATGATGTTTCTGACTGACTGTGGTGTGTCCCCATTGCGGGGGCCATAAATAGATTAAGGGGTTATTCCTCACTATTCTTTAACATTTGCTCTTCAGAATTTATTAGATTAAATTATTTATATTTAGTACCCTAAGAAGCTTAAATCCATCTAGTGTTCTTTAGATTTCATTGATTATTTTTTAATCCTTGGTAGCATTTATGTGATGGGTTTTTTCAATAAAAGAAAGTTGTTGATTAGCTTCATTTGATGTTGACTAGCTTAATTTTCAGCTTCACAAGGCTTTTTACTGAATGAGCACATTTTGGAGAAATTCTGATGCTTTAGCCTATTATTTCCTGTGTGTGTCCTAGACCATATAAAAGATTTGTTCACTGTTTTTTAGTCCATTGGGGATTCTGCCCTGCTGCAAGGCACCTCTGCCTGGAGGGTATAAAACCAATGATCAGTTCTGAGCTGTGGTGGTGTGGGTCTTGGTTTGATATCATTTGAATTTCCAGTGACAGAATGTCTTTCCCAGCTTGTTCTCCTTGCTGAGCCACCAGGTGAAGTTGTGCTCTGGTCTCCAGCAGCCCTGCTTGCATGAGCCTCAGGAAGCAGATTTCTGGTGCCAATGGGTATTGCCCTGCCATCCATATCCCAGCCTATGAGAGGCTGAGAGAGTCAGGTCTGTTCAGCCTGCAGAAGGGAAGGCTCCAAAGAAGACCTTAGAATAACCTTCCAGGACCTGAAATTTGCTGCAAGAGAGCTGAAGAGGGACTGTTTACAAGGGGATGCAGTGATAGGACAAGGGGGAATGGCTTAAAGATGAAGGAGGGCAGGTTTAAATCAGATATTAGGAAGAAATTCTTCACTGTTAAGATGGTGAGACACTGAAAGAGGTTGCCCAGGGAAATTGTTGATGCCTCGTCCCTGAAGTGTTGAGAGCCAGGTTGGATGGGACTTTGAGCAACCTGGTCTGTTGAAAGGTGTCTCTGCCCATGGCAGGGGGATTGGAACTGAATGATCTTTAAGGTTCCTTTCAACCCAAACCTTTCTGTGATTCTGCGTGTTTGGTGGTGACTGGAACAGAGGGAAGGAACTGTATCTTCCATCTGTGTAAATGTGAAGTTTCTGAGTGAGATTTCTGTGTTTTCTGTTAGATGACTTATACAAATTCACTATACTTTTTGTGGCATCAATAGTATGTCATGGGAATTAAAATACTTTTCAAGAATAGTGGTTTTCCCTCCTCAATGAACACATCAGGTGGAGGGCTGAAAGGTGGCATCTCCACAGACTAAATGATTGCACAAGGTTTTGAGACATCAGATGAACCTCAGTCCCTTCTATTGATCATAAAAAAAGCCTATGGGGATCAGTCCAAACTAGAAAAATTACTTTTAATTACTTCAGTTAGCACAGATGAATCTCGTACTTTTCTACAGCAAATAGAACACAGATGACTACTTCATTGGGCTGCCTTGCAGCAATTTGCATTGCCAGTAAATGAAGTGGTTATTTTTTAACTGTGAACTACCTACATATTGTGATGTAAAGAATTAGTTTTCAGATAGAATTAGAAAGATGCTATTCTGACTATTTATTTGATACAACTCACATCTTCTCCCTTGGCTGCCAAAGGTCTGAACTAACAGGGTTTCATAAGACTAAAACTAAGACTAATGAACTCCTGGAGATGTTAGTGGGACACACTGCCTTGCAGTCACTCTTGGGAAAATTCAGTGTTATCACCATTTTTGTACATGGACTAAACTGTAACATAATCATTCTTAAGATGCAAAGGCCTTCAACATCTTGTGGATTCTGACAGAGCCATGGAAGCATTAAAGCCAGGCTGCCAGCTTTCAGCACTCCAGATGTACTAGAACAAATACACGACAACAAGAGCAGGGGTACACACACTCTGTGTAGCTCTGTGTCACAGTGCTCCTTTGCTGACGTGCATTCACACTGAACGGACATGCACAGGCAACTTAGATCTGGAAGGAAATTAATGTTTCTTAAAGCTATGGAATTATGGAAGTGGCAGACCTTTCCCTATTAGTCACACCCAAAATAGTTTATCCCCCCACATCAAATAAAATGCTTCCTGTTAAGTAGTAAGTAAAGGAATATTAATGGACCTACCTGTGAAATTAAGAACAACAGTATCAGAAGAGGACTTTCAAATGTTTAATAAAATTAACAGTCTTTTCAGAACATGGCTTTTCACTGCAAGAATTTTTAAGATTATGTTTCAGTCAGATAATAAAATGACTTGTAGGAAAACAAGCTAGCAGCTTTGAAAGAGTTTAACCTTTACATTTCTGTTTTTCCTAGCAGGTAAGGTAGGACTGGAAAGACAGCTCCCTAGTTTCACATGTCAGTTTTTAAAACTTCTTGTTACAACTCTAGCAATAATTGCTTGTAATTTTTGGTTGTAAAAATATGTGCTTCTAATGTTTCTGTGGTGTAAGTATCAGCTCACATTTACTGGGAGTAATGGTGATTCTGTCATGTCAGGATACTAGATTAACGACAGCTGATATTCAATCTTCCCCATCTATGTCTGTGAAAATAACTTGAATGTGGAGCACACATTTCAGCTTTAAACTAAGAGGAGCTAGGAACAAGCCCTGCTAGGATCATGATTTTCGATTGGTGTTTTTCTGTCTTCTCCTAGGATTTACCTCTGCTTTGAGAAATAACTACACACAGTTGGGTTCTTTATACAGCAAATATTTTGTAAGACATGTGTAATGTCTTTATATATGTTCCCCATATGTATCTCATTAGAGTTTATAAGGCCTACTGGTCTTAACAAGATTTTATAAAAGAGCTGAAACAAGCGCCTGTGAACATGGAGCGCAGCATAATTCTTGCTTTTTCAAGTGTTCCTGGTTCCTTTTATTTGCATGGGGGAAAAAATAGTGTTCAGCAAATTACATCTTCGAGATGTAACTTTCCATGGAAAGTAATGACACTGCACCTGATTTATTACTTTTCAGCAAAAGCACTAAACATACCAATATTAACCCCAAATATTCCGACATCAGACACTGGGCTTCACATCCTGAGCAACCTAAAAATGATGCAATTTATTTTAAAAAGAAGCAATAATATTCACAGATTTTGTTCTGTGTTTTTTATCTCAGCTTCCGAGCCCCCACTGGTCATATTTTCAGAGCCATCCTGACCAGGAGGGGAGACAATCTCTCAGGCATGTGATAGGTGTGCTCAGAGTCATGTGATGGGAAATCAGTTGTGCCTTCCCCTTCATTCACACACTCCACCCCCACTGCCCATACATTGCCACTGAAACTGGCTCTGGCTAAAAATATACTTTATTTTAACGAATGAAAGCTCTGATTGTCCTAAAATAACATGAATTCCCATCAGGATCAGGGCACCATTGTGCTAAGTGCTGTACAAACACGAGGAGATAATGGGCCTGATTCATCCCTGAATTACTCTGGTTTCCATGGATTTACAGCTGTGCAAGTCAAAGGCAAATGTGATAATGAACATGCTGCAACAATGCACAGTTTAGGGCAAGTTTCCTTCTGGCCTAAATCCTTTGAAATCTGTGGAATTAAGGCAACAGATGACTTGATGTATATTTTAAGGCTACATCTACGCTCCTGAACTAAATAGGACCAGACCTGGTTCAGTATTGCTGGTAGCTGCCCGCCACTCTCTCCAAGCACTGTAGGAGAAAGCTGAGGCTGTGGATCTGCCCAGTCACCAGTCTGGGTGAAACCAGGATGCTTTGGAGACTGGAGAGGTTTAACAGGGTGAAGATGGGCAGACCATGCCAGCTGGCCTCAAGGCAAGAGGTTCAGGTCTTGGTACTGATTACTTTACTGGTAGACTTATGGTCTGAAAGTTTTGTTTCTATTTGTAAGAGCTTCTATTCACATTTAATATCAATCTATTATACAGGTTTTACCAAAGAAGAGTATTAGAAAACCAAAACCAACCCAACAACAAAAAAGCCAACAAACAACTTATGCCTGTTCCTCTTACATTTTTCCTTAAGTCACTGCTTGTGTCCTGTTCCTTCTAAAGATGTGTTTTTTTGAGGAGCAGAGCAGCTGCAGCCTGGCAAAGGAGCTGCAGGGCTGCACAGCTGGGCAGCTGCTGCTGGGCATGGCTCAGAGCATGCAGCAGCACCAAGGCAGCAGACACTCTCCCACTGCTGCTGTAGCTCCACTCAGAAAATCCAGGCTTGGTTTGCCACAGTTTTGGGATCTGTTTCCCCTGTTTACCCTGTTGGCTTTACAGCACCTGCCTAGTGCCTCGTAATGAGTGGCAGGTTCTTGCCATGCCCAAATCTCATGTTTTTTGCCTTAAAGATTGTATCTCATCCCAGTGCAGGCAGATCATCACTTAGCGCAGGTTTACGCTGTTTAAGGGCACTCAAGAGCAAAGCCCTGGCATTGGATCCAGTGATATTACACAGTAACTTCCGTTCCAACACCTATTTGTGCAGTTACTTTCACACCTCTCCTTCTCTTTTAAACCATGTCCCCAAATGTAATTCATAAGTGGAATGAGTTTGTCAAGTTCAGTCTGATGCAGGTTTCTTTAATAGCTTCACACAGGCAGTCTTGTACTTTTCTCCATCACACAAAAGGTGAATGTTAAGACACTCTCCATGCACCAGAAAAATGCTCAAGTGGTCCATGGCACTGTTCATATTACAGCAGGAGAAACAGAGAAAAGGAAAGTCCTAAACTTGAATTTGTTTTGACAATTCAATAATTCATATTACATTTCAGAATTAGGACGTCTATAAGCATTTAGAATGCTTTTTTTAAAATGGATTTCTAGTAAAAGTAAAAGCCTTTTGGCAGTAAATGCTGTTTATGTGCTTTGAAACTATCTTATATTTGGAAAAATACCCTAAGTTCATTCCTGTTGGTCTCAGGGACTATATCATAAATAAAAGTACCAAGGGACTAATTTCTTGTAGAGACAATGGATATAACACGTGCACATCTGCATGGCTTAATGTCCCCAAAAGAGGCTGGTTGAACACATATGCCTGATGTGAATGTCTTGTGTCCCTGTGCCATGTCTGGGTAATTTCTGGGAAAACACCAGGGCAAAATTGCTTGAGGGAATGTGCCAGCTATTTAACAGCACAGATAATAATGTGCCAGTGCTGCTCTGTTTAATTGACTAATATAATACAGCCAGTGAAAGCAGAACTGAGCCAACACAGGCGTTTGTGAAAACCCCTGGTAGGTTGGGGAGAGGCTTCCAAGTACGCACGAGCTGGTCAGACATTGCTCACACTTCTCATCCTCAGGCTGGAAAGCAGATCTCCAGAGGCAACTGAGAATTTTTCTTTGCAGGCATTTGAGACGTTTTCTGTAGTTTTGTTGCAGAAATTTTGCGCTGTTTCAGAAATTCTTATCCAATTTTTATCGTGCTGTTTATTCCTGCAGCAGAGAGCGAACCCTGGCATGGGTCCAGGCAGCAGGTTCATGCAACACATGAGTAAATTCTCCCCATGTAAAAGGGTACTTGGAAAATGTAGATGAACAAATAAAGAAAGGAGATGTAAATCCATATCCTTACTTCTTTCAAAGTTCTTTGGTACCATATCTCCACCATTACCCCCCAAGAATCAACACTCCCTGTTTGCCCTTCTAATGGCTTTGCCGCCAGTGCAAGTTTGTCTTTGTTCATGGCGGTCACAAAAAAATTCTGACATAAAGGTGGAGCTGTGCAAATTAAGATTTGTTTTGGTTCATTTTCTGAAGCCAAAAAGAGGAAGAGATAATTCAGACTGAAATAGGACACTTATTTTTCCTGTGGCAAAATGAAAAAAAAAACATGCTACAGTCAATTTGAGGTATCTTCTTTGGCCCAACTGGTTTGTTTTGCTATATTATTTTAATTATTATTATTTTAATTAAATTATTTTAATTTTAAAATATCCTTCTAACAGTACTCAAAAATAAAGATTTAGTGTTCAAACTTTTTTAGTTTCTCTTCCATTTAAAAAAAAATATAGCTAATTAAAATTGAGTGTGTAAATAAAATTACATCTTTGAGAACACTGATTGTTGCTGAAAAACTCTGGGCCTGACTACATATTTGTCAGACACCTGGTCTATTTTACAAGCTTATAATTGTGTTGCAAGAATGGTACCAGACAGTGTGCCCCTCTTAGCATAACTTGCTGCTTAGTCCAGCCCCCAAGGACCAAGTCATGGTTTTGAATGCAATTTTCACAGTTGGTGCTTTATAACAGATTCAGTTGTTGATAATTCAAGACCTCTTCAGGGCACTTGCATTTAGTGGCCCTCTACGGAAAGAGTATATTCTCTTTAATGTCTAATTTATTCAAGGTGTTGAAAAACTCTATGCAATATGTCTGAATAAAACAAACTCTTGCTCCTCCTAACTCTCTGGTTTTGCCTTTTCCTTTTCATCAGCTCCACTGAATCCAGATAAGTTTGCCAACAGATATCAGGCTAAAGAAATCCATGCTTTTGACACGTTAGATGATGTTTACAAATTCCTGCAGTTCTACTAAAATTGGCTATTGCCTATATATATAATCAGTTTGACTCAAACAGTTTGAATATTCTCATTTTAATAACCTCAAACTTGTTTCTAATTTCTTTATTCCAAACCAAAGGCATTTGGTTTGAAGGACAATAAGAGTTTATTCAACTAAATTAGCCTTCAGGCCATGTTTTCATGAAATCGGTCAACCCCCAGATTGGATAAGTTTCCATATTTAAAATATTCATGGATAGGTAGAACTTGTCTACATTCAAATCACAGCAAATTTTCTTGAAATGATTAGAACAAAACAGAGTTTGATATGGGCTACATTATATTATAACCGTATACCTTCTCTAGGCAAAACTTTACAAAATCAAATAAATAAAATAATTCTGAGAAGGCAGTAAGAATTAACACAGAATTTTGTACAGACCTCAGGCTGAGGTAGTAGAACGGGGTTTTTCCATTTATCCCCTGGCATTTGGGCATTTTTTATTCCAACCATAAGCACAGAACTAGAAAAGCTATGTAGACAAGATTCACCTCATTTATCCTTATATTGGATGGACCTGTTCCTAGCACTTTCCTTGTTTATTTTGCACAATCAATAAAAAACAGTATCTGAAACTTGATTTTCTTTGTATTCTTAGAATCAGCTATACCCCTTGTGCAAAATTACTGCAACTGAAGGAACAATTCTTTTGTATTTCACTTAAATTGTCTAAAATAAATAAAAGTATCCTTAGGAGGGAAGAGAAAGGTGTCTAGATGACAGGCAAAATAAATCCTGCCTGTTCTTAACTGAAAACAAACCCCAGCTAATTAGATCAGCACCTTGGGTGGTTTGCAATTTGCATTACTGATTTCAGTGCTTATGGGCTATTCCCCATGGAGAAATGCTGTGTGTGAAGGTGAATCCACCAGCAGAGGAATCTTCCTGCAGAAAAACACATGTGAAAGCAGAAATTCACCACTAAAATTGTGTTGGGAGCTTTTTCAGAGATTCATTTGTCCTGTAGGTTCAAAGCTAGAAGAGTGAAATTTGTCTTCCTTTGTTTCAAGACTTGGTTTTATTTTTCTCAGACCTTTTACAGGCACAATAACAGGACCAGATATTACTTATTCTGGTGAGTTGTCTGGGGTCAACTGACACTGGCTACCTGTGGGGTTGTGTTCTCCAGTGCTCAAAGAAAAGTGCTACTGTGAAAATTTCCTCCTGTGAGTAACTTCGTGTACCAGAGTACCATGAGTACTTTTCCCATTAAGAATAAAATAAGATGACTAAAATGCAGGAATTTTAAGATCTGGAGCTGCTTCACAGCATTGTATGTTCTTCTACAAATGAAACATCTAAGGACAAAAGCCAACAGTTCATCTGTGACCTGTAACAGATCGTGTAATACATATTTTACACTTCCTCATGTATTTCTGAATTTGTTAAAATTAGTTTCAAGATATGGATATTTGCTAATGCAGGACAGGTGTTGCAAAATGAATAATTCTTTCATGAGAGTGATGTAGATTAGGTATACAGTTAAATGTTTGTACAAGAAAAAAATAGGCCTTTCTTAAAGGATGTGTCCCTCCTAACAAAAATAGCTATTTTCCTTTTTCCGGCAAGCACCAAATTAACAAAAACCAGATCCTCTACTGGAGTCAATGTATACTCCTGAGGTCCAGCCTTCCTATTCTATGTTATAAATAATATAACATTGTAAACAATAAAAAGAATTCTATGCAAATAAACCAAATATCTCAGTAGTTTTTCTCTTGTTCAGTTTATATAAAGTCACTGCCTGATGTACAAATGGATTAAAATCATTAGGCCTTTTAGTGAATGCAGAAGGAGAGCTTCTGTTTTTCCTAATGCAATATAAATCATGAGTAAGCCCAGAGAGTCCCAACAGGGCCAGGCAAGAGGAACCCAGAAGATAAATCATCATTCTGTAACTGAAAAGGACCAAAGGGTTACTTTGACATAAGCAGAGATTATTGAATTAATTTTGCCAGTTACAAGTTAATCAATGTAATTCAGCCATCCTGATCTTCCTGTAGAGTGAGGAGGAGCAGACACCTCCTGAAGGCACCTCATTGTGCTATCTGCCTCCATTGACTCTTCAGGAATGAGGATGACTAATTAAATCTTGATAACCAAATTGCATGCAGCTAAATTTAGACGAAATCAGTTGCATATTTTATTCCTTCCCTATAAGATGCTGAGCACATGATTCCAAAGGATGGTTTGAAAAGCCTCCTCTGGCCTCCTGCGTGACTTGTTGCACTCATCCTCAGCCAGTGGCAGCTCTGTTAGCACCACAATTTCAGCCTGATTCCCATTATCTCCTTGGATTGCCTGAAGTACTGCAAGACTAAGAATTTGCTACAATCTTAGGCCTCCAATGGTTCAATTACTCTCACTGTTACCTCTCCTTCCACCCTGCCCTTGCTCCAAGTAAACCCCAAACTCTCTCTAATTTGAACTTTTTAATTCAGTAGGACGATTGAGTGCATTCAGCCTTACAGAAATTGGCCCTTTGAGATTTGCTGATCTTTTCACTCTTTCAGAAAATTTCATTATGATCCTAGTGCTCTTTAGAGCTGGCAGCTTTCTGTATCCCACCACGCATACTTAAGAACATAATTTAATATCTCCAGATTCCACAAGTGTCTTTATTCTGCCATCTGATTCAGGCCTTTTCAATTGGAGTGAAGGCAGTAAAAAGCTTAAAGCTGACACATTGAAACATGTAAAAAACCACCCACCGAAAAAAAAACCCCACCAAAACTGAGGAAGGTCATCTGTAAAGTTCTTAATTTCATCTGTTTTCTTTAGTTGTTTTCTTTCTTTCTTTTGGATTACTGCCCCATCACATCCGGTATGTTTCTCTGTAATTCTTATTTACCTCACAGAAATAAAAAGCCTATCAAAATAATGTTTAGGGAGGTGTGTTACTGACACCTACAAATATATTATGGAAAGATGAAGACATACTAAGTTACATATGGGTAGTTAACACAGACAATTTCTGTCTCATTTTCATGTCCTGAAATCTCTCTTAGACTTCCATGCTCCAGGATGGCCACTCTCTTCCTTTGGAGAAGAATTGAGGAGTGCACTGAATGTAGGAGACAAGTTATTTGCTTAGCAAGTAGAGGAAAGGTTCAAAGAATTTTATTAATATTTTTCTTTTTTAGATTACTCAGTTAGAAAACTGAGCTCAGTTTTTCAGGCAAGTGTATGTAACTGGTATTTCTAGACAGTATCTTCAGTTTTTTATAGCTACATATTATAACCTAACATATATAGCATTGGTTCTTCTGCAATACAAAATTCAACTGCATCAGAAATTAAACACAGGCAGTCACAACCAAAAGCGGGGGGAAAAGGGCAATGCAAAAGGAGGAAAAATCCTTAAAAATAGCAAAAGTAAATAGCATAAAAGTAAAACTAAAATTAGTAATGCAAAACCAGTTCTCCCTTTGTCATAAAAGATGCACTTTACATCTTCCAATGGCAATCAGACAATTCACTTTGCAAATGAAATTTAGAACTAGGACTACTCTCAGTTTTAGTGCCAAAGAATTCCAAAGGCCCCAAGCTTGATTTTGAACTAATTGTGCTAACTGATGTTGAAATACACAATGGTGTACAGACTGGGCATGCACACTTGTGGAGCAGTATTATCACCTATGAGAGACTGAGAATGCCTGTAGAAAGACTATTTTTTTTTAAAACCTGAGACAAGACTACTTTGTCACTGAACTTCTTTTATTGTTTTAAACTAGGATTTTTCACCTTGTGTTTTGCAGTGCATTGCTTCTGCCATGGAGGAGAGGTCATACACACCAGCAGAGAGGAAGCCAACTGTGCGGTTATGAAACACCTCCTGATTCATTTCACAGCCAAAAAACCTACAGTGACACTTACTGGATGTAGCACAGCCATCATGAGCATTGTACTTAAAGTAAGTGACTCATGTTATTTGGAAAGAAATCTCAAACCTCTTGTCCTGCTCCTAACTCTCTTTCCACTGTTCACACTTCCATGATTTTACAGATTTTTCTCTCTTGTCAGCAAAGATGAGAGGTGTCTCTTTCTACTGCTCCTCAACAGATAGGAAATGAATTAAAACTGAGCCTTTAAAGGCTCATACTTTGAATAAAATCTAAATAAATTAAAGGAGGGTAATAAATGCTACATTTAAGGGATGTGAGGATGTTTTATTTTTTATATAATTACACCTATGAATTTTTATTCTTTTTTTTAACTAAAGAGAGGTGAGAACAATCATGTGCTTACAGTAGAGCAATGATTCAATGTCAGGGGAGAGATTAGCAATTTTTCTAGGATCTTTCATGCCCTTTATCTTTGGCTCATATCATTATCTTCAAAAGAAATCTCCCATTACCTCTCAATTCCTCCTGCTGAAGATTTGTTCCCTTGGAATAAATAGAGCAGAGTTTATTTACCTCAGTTGATGATTTGTTGTAAATGATAGCAACAAACTGATCAGGTCATCAATCTTTAGTTGTACAAACAAACAAACAAACCAAAACCCCCTCACCAGCCTTGAGAGGATTCTATACTGAAGACATGGCTGAGCTTGTGGCACAGGGAATAATACCTGAACTGCATCAGCTGTGGGTGCAGCAAGCAGGGGAGCTCCATGTTTAGAGAGAAGTTGTGGAAATGTCAGTGCCGTGCACCCAGACAACATCCTGAGTTTCTGTAGTTGCTCATTGAGGATGAGCTGGGTGGTTTAAAACATGTGTCGGCATGACTCTCCTGGCAGAAAAGCCAAGATCTGCTCAGGCACTCATGAACTTTCTTCAAAGTAGGAAATCTCAGGACCTATCATAAATCCAACGGTTATTACTGAAGAAGCAGCAAAGTTCCTTGGCAATCTGTCTCCATAAAACAATTAAAGTCAGACAGAGGAAGCCATTTTCATGTAAGCTGTAGCTCTTATTACCCACATGTAATTTACAACTGGGTCAAGAGAGTCTGGGAGCCACAATTGTATTGATGCCTTCCCTGTGCTCTGCAAGGCATTGTTAGAGGGTGTTCTTCAAAAGCACTGTTGAGGGTGGCTGAGCACTAGAGACCATGAATAGACCTCAGACGTGCAGGGTTCCAGTTTGCAATGCCTGCTCTCTGCTGGAATTTATACCTCTGAATTAGTGGGGCTACCCAGGCTACTGCGTGAGGTGATGCAGATGCGTGAAGTGTGGAGCTCATAGGCTCTGCAGTCTGAAGGACAGAAGGCCAAAGACTGCCTTAAAGCAACTTTTCACTTTTCCAACATGACATGGATCTTGCAAAAGGATGCCTTTAACTCATCTGTCTACACAGCCTGCAGTGTCTTGCTACACATGAAACCAGAACTTCTGTGAGGGAGCCTGGTGGATCTGTCTGTGTGGTGTCTGTGCTGGGACATCCCTGTCTGTCTAAAAAGAGTCAGGGGAAGGCTTGGGTCCAATGTAAGTTTTTATCTTCTTGTAATCTGGAGCTTGTCTTAAACCTATCTCTTCAAACAGCTTGAAGTGAATCTGGGCACCCAGGGGGACATTTGAGGTACAATGGATGTTCACTCCTCAGAAGGCAGCATGCTGAGCAGGGGAAGCACCATAAACATGAAGACTGTCTGAGTCTCAGCATGAGAGAATTCAGCACTTTGTTCAGTGGGGGGCAGGTGGAGGAAGGCAACTCAGTCCACGTGAGAAGTCCAGACGTCCAACAGCTTCTGAATCTAAGTTCATGTGTGAAGGAACTCCTAGTAAACCTATGGAGAAGGAATTTAAACTCACTGTGGTATCTTTGTAGATACCTTTTTCTTGGGCTTTAAGATATTCTGAGATAAAGATCAGCACTTTGGCTATTTCTTCCCCCCAGTTTTATATAAAGTATTGAGGCATCCCTTTAGAACAGAATGTAATACCTTGGCTTATCTCAACCAACTGTCTTAAGAATAATTTTTCATTCTTCTGTTAAAGAAATGTGATTGCTTTGATCTTAAAAAGGCATACATAGAGTATGTGGGTAACATTTTGTATCTGGCACTGATACGATGGCTGCTGAAATACTGTGTTCCACTCTAGTTCATGAATAATACAGAGATTCAGGATTTTCCCTGTTGAATATCTTAAGGGAGCATTCGAAGAATAATGAAAGGATTAGAAAAAAATGGCAGAAGGAGCTTAAAATGCTTTCATATTTCGTAGAAGATGGAGGGAACCTGAAGTGCCTGCTTCAAGGATAAAAATTGGTTCATAGAGTTCTCCTGCCTAGCAGATCTAAAGGCTGAAAGCAGCAACTTGAAAAAAATTCACTAAAATTAAATGTCCACTTCTCACTTTGAAGGTACAGAAAATGAATTGCAGAGAAATAATGGGTTCTAAACCATTAGGAGTTTGAAAATGGGGATTATACCAAAGACAATGCTCTATTGATATAATCCCCATTGTGTTTGAGCCAGAAATTAGTTAAGAGGGCTTGTGGCTTCCATTATGGGGGGATTACACCAGGTGATGTGAATGGCCTCTTTGAAAGCTCTGTGAAGTGGTACCCTTGGTAGCACCATTTAATCTGACAGAGTTACACCCAAGAAGTGTAACAAGCAAGAAGTAGTAAATATTTGTTAGTTAAGTGAGAGCTGCAGAAGGGAATAACCAAATCATGCTTATAGTTTTGAATTATCTGAACTCCTGTTCTTGAAGTAACAATTATGATTTACTGTAGACCTGGTGGGGGTTCAATGGCTATGAAAAACGACCTGAATCAATTTGATCAGGACCCTTAGATAGAAAGAAGTCATCCCTGAAAAGCTCCCCAGTAAAAAACAGAACTCTGTAGAATCAAAGTTCAAATTCTCTTTTCACATGGGCCTTTTGTTCCTCCAGTTGGAGGGGTGAGGGGAAACAGCAGCGTGGGAACACTAAACTGGAGAATCCCAAACCATAACACAACCCAACCCATTTTTATGATTCTATGAAACTCTTGGATGTGTCCTGCTTTCAGAGAAAATTAATTCCTTCTCTATATCTCAGATTTGGTCTTTTGTTTTTCAGTCATTTATTGCTTGATTCAGTGTGTATCTGTTACTACATATTACTAAGTATTCTACCCTACATTTAGATATAATTGTATTTCAGCACATTGGGATTCCAGCTGAGGAGTAGATCCCTATTTTGTGAACTATAAAGGCTCAGTTTTGCCCTGAACAAATTGAGTGAAATATATCTCAGCAAGAAAATTGTTCTGGCCTTCTTTGCATAAGGAAGTTGTGATTGCTCATCCGATTTTGTGATTTACTGTTAAGGTCATAGAATTATAGCATAATTTGTTCAACTTTTGAGTATCCAAGGTGACAGTTTCCATGTTTTTTCTGTACAACCCATTCAAATGCCTAACTATCCTAAACGCGGGGTGGGGGGAGGAGCTCAAAACAACCCACAAAACCCCCCCAAAATACTTCCATGGTGATTTACTATATTTATTCATCAGACCAAGTAAAGCCAAGTTGATGTGAGAGTGAGCTTTTATCCTTGTATCAAGATGGAGATAGATGATGTTCCATAGCGTCAGAATAAAAGAAGTTTGATCTTGAAACCACACTTCATATTTTAAACAGCAGCAAAAAACTAGCATTGGGCCACTTGATGCCAAAGTGATCACTAAAGCCTCTGCAACACTTGCTGTATTTCTAACTAAAAGTTTACATATTGATTTTATTAGACTTTTTATGACTGGGGATTTGCTTTCACCCTGAAAAATCAGCTTCTTCTGAAAATGCCATAGGGTGTTTTTTGTTTGTTTGTTTTATATTAATAATAAAGAGTTTCAGATAACAGTTCAGCAGTGCAAAGTCCAGTACAAAAACTCCGCAGGAAAATCTACCCTGACACCACCTTACAGTCAAATAGCCAAACTAAAGTCCAAGCAGATGAAGACACAAGAAATAATGTAATTTGTTCATAATAGGTTATTATCCAAGACTGAGAGAGATGCAACTCACCATCTCCTATCAGCCCAACCCTGTGCCCATGAAGGGCTTTCAGAGGAATCCCATGGACATCACCTCTGAAATTCAGTCCACTGCTCCTGAGTGGACAAAATTTCTGCTAATAAAAAAGGAGAGAAGAATGGAAGCAATGCAATTAGGTCTGAGACAGACCAGGATATTGATATGCTTTTCAATTGCATGCTGATAACAGGAATTTTATCAAGATTTGCTAATGACCAGAGTGTTTTACTGTAAACTCTATTCAGTGGATGGTTATAAGTGCTGGCACAGCATCCCAACACTCATTTTTGTTTTATAAAAATGCAAATAAATAAATAAGATGTCTCTTGAGAGCTGCTTCATGCTCCTTAAAAACTCTGGCTTAGAAAGGGGGATCATAAGGAGGTGTGAAAATTTAGCACTATGGTCTTAATTCTGCTGACATTCCCATGGCTGCTCCAGCTGTTCCAGGCAGTGAGAACTGCACCCTGGAGAACGGGGACAAGACAGGAATTGATGGAGCCGTGTGGCTTTGCACCAGCCAAGGAGCACATCCGATGTGCCTCACACACTAATGGCACCACATAAATAAATAATGACCCCTTCTCCTCAGGGGTGGGGGTGGTGTGATAAAGGGCAAAATCCTGGCCTTTTACAGCCCATCCAGACTTCTTGACATCAGCCAGGCCTGAATTTCACCACAGAGGGATTTATTTCAGACTTCTTTCTCAGTAACTGTGTGCTATTCTGACAAAGCATCCCTGCTAGTCATGGCAGTGAAAATTTACACAATTACATAAACTCACTGATTTAATGCTCTGGATTGCCACTAGGATGAGTCCCTTCAGAGGCAGGTCCCTGGATTTAAATTGCAGTAGCATATTTCAACAGGTTTCAAGGGGCTGAACCCAACATTTCCAAAGAGAAACAACTTCTTTTGTGATGATATAATTTCATCATGGGAGTCTCCATGTTAAATACACTGTGAAGATGGAAAGGAGGGAATCTTAGGTGTAGTTTGAATGTGCTTGGAAATGGCTCTTGAAGCTATTCCCTCGTTATAAATGAATGGTTTAGGTCTTGTCTTAGCTATCTTCCTGAATAAACCCAGAGCAAAAATGATCAATCAAAATTTTCATACTTGAACAAAACATAATTCCTTAACCAGGACCAGTTAAAAGAAAGTGATGGTTAATCTCATACACATCTGCCTTTCATTTCCCTACTAAATGACCTATTTTCTGCTGAACTAATCTATCTGGGAATTTTCTGGATCTATAATGAGATGCTTTAACCATCCCACTACCATAATGGAGGGAACTGAATGTCAGAAAATACCAGAATTATAATTTTGGAGAAGGCATAATGAATGATGCTAATGGCTGTAATATACTTATTATACTAATATATTATACTAATTTCTTGCTTGAAATTATTGCAATATAAATTAAAGTCATGTCCTGAAGTTCCAGGGAAGTCGAAAGTTCTCTATTACTGAAAAAACCCCTTAATATTCCCATAGTGAGTTTCATTTGTGCAATCTATCCACACCAGAAGCTGCAAGTGTAGTTTGAGGCAACTGTTTGGGGTCCAGTTTTGGATTTTGGGAGGATCTGGCTGTACAGAAGACTTTGAGAAGGCCCAGATCTGTCTATGGTAAGGACTTCCAGCCCTTTTGGAGGGTCCCCATTGATCCCAGTTTGCTGCTGTGGCAATGACCCAAAGAGACCAGCAAGGTTTGCAGGGCTCCAAGGGCAGGACTGGAGCTGGGAACTACAAACCCTCTGTGTGCCAAACACTGGGACCGAAGGCAGGTCAGCAGAGCAGCGTGGGCAGAGCAGTGCAGCTGCCAGTGCAGAGGATCAGTGTTAAATGCACCTCTACCCTCGGGAGCCGCTCTTGGATTCTTCATATCCCTTGTGCTGCTCTGCCGTCCTGGCTTCACAAGTGCTCCTTCTCCTGAGGAAAGATTTCTGTGTTCAAGTTACAGTCCCAGACAGCTGGTGACTGACTGGAGGAATTTCAGCTTTTAAGGGAACCTAGTGACTTTATGTTTTAGTTTTCCCAGTTTCTAGCTGGTGTTGGAGACCAATAAAATTCTCCCTCATGAGGGACAAAATGTACATTGAACAGTTTTCCTTTAGTCACTGTTTACTATCAGACAACTGGGTTATGTATATGAACAAGTAAGAATTACTGATTGGTAACCAACATGTAAACCATACATATTTCTACTGAACAATAAATAAAATTTAGAGTCCTAGATTTCAGTAGAAGTCAAATTTCTGTTTGAAAATTTTTATTATAAGTAGCACATTCAAGACAGAAATAAATGAATGCCACAATTTTTTTTGTAATTTAATATTCATAAAGGAAACCAGAAAAAATCCAAATATAATGATAAAAATTAATGATAAAAATTTCTTTTATGTTGAAGGTCTCACTTCTGCTGAAGCTCTTTGTCTGTGCAATACCAAATTCCAGACACACAAAACTTCTAAGATCTTGAATATTTTCTGTGGTGTCCATATTACATATAATATGCAGCAAGTTATAGTGTAAAAATAGCAATATTCACAATCTATCATTGGCTTTTTCAAGACAGGATTAAGAATTAAAGCAAAGTACTTCAAAGCTAAATTAGGAATAGTATGTGAAGACATGACTTTTAGATTCTTTCATTTTTTTCTATAATAGAATACCCCATTCCCCAGAATATTTTTTTCTTCTTAAAATCCATCTTTTTCTTAGATTTTACAGCTTCATGCTTCTTGAATTACTCTGTTGAAAGAATGATTTGTTTCAAAATACTGCATTTCTGAGTACATCATAAAAATATATCTCCTGTTCCTAATGAAGTAACTTTACTTAAAGCATGGAAAGCAAGCAGTAAATTTTAATGCATTGGAGTATAAAATAAGCATGCCCCTAGTTTTTGATTCAAAAGACTGTCAGGGCAGTATTCTGTTTCCAACAGCAACTGCCTTAGGAAGCACTGCAATTTAAGCAAGAAGCCAGTAAAATATCTGACCAAATGGTTATTGCTGTGAAATAAATCTCATATATGAAGAATATCTAACTGGTACTATTTGTATTTATAACAATGTGAATCAATGTTTGCATTAATATCAAAAGCAAAAAATTAATTTTATGAACCTTTTATTTATTCTAAGATACCCCACTATGCCCTTGAAGTGGGTAAAACTGAGAGACCCCCAGGAGACTCTGGGTCAGCCTTGTATGCAGCTGGGATGGAGAATTCAACACAGCTCTTTTCTTAACAGTTTCCCAGATGGGTCTATTTTTCTTCAGTTGTTTAAGCTTCACACCTTCATTGCATAGGAGTTTAACAAATCTTTTGTCAGACTTAGGTATGCTTTACAGATATGCATGATGTTACTGATTTCCTTTTCTCCAAAATATATGCACTTTTAATTCTTTTTTTTAATACAAAACCCTCCAATTTGCATCTTTATCTTTCCTTAAAGTCAACTTCTTAGAAACATTTCAATGTCAATCACATAAATTATCATTAAGATCAAGTGTTAACACCAACTGAAATGAAAAGGGCTAGACTTTGTCTTTTCAAATATAACATACTTTGTGTTCTGTAGTTTAAAAAAGATAACTATGCATGAGCTTTCACCAACTTCTACTCAGTGCATATGCAGAAGCTCTTTTTCAGAAGCATAAAAACTTGAAACATATATTTTAAAAAACGAAAGCATGTGTGGTGCAAAATCTGAATGTGTCACAGGAACTAGATAAATAGCTCAAATGGGCCAGATCTAGCCAATGAACAGAGTGTTTAACAACAGTGATTTATACTATTTCCCTTTCATGTTATAATAATTGTCAGGAATTGAATTTATGTTGTGCCATTTCCTGTTCTAGCTGCAATCTTTGCTTCAAGAAAAAAGGTTTCAGAACTTTAATGCCTTCACTGTTCTTGGAAAGATAACAGTAAACGGGACTATTTTATGATTTCATTGCTTGGTTATTCATGTTCTTTCTTTCTATAGCCCTCAGGGAGAACTAGAAGGAAAGGGTGAGATGAAGAATTGTCTTCCCGTCAAAAACACAAAGAATTGGATTGTTGTTGCTGAAGGCAAAAAGTGAGCAGGGGAAAATGATGCTCCCCAAATTACTCCATAACAGGAAGCCCTATAAATGCCTCCCATCCTTCTGCTAGATCCGCATCAATTTGCAGTGTGAGCAGCAGAAAGGGCAGATGTTGGATCAAAGAGGAAACATTTACCTAAACAATGAAAAAGCACTCTCCTAAATTCTCTATTCCCAATGCAAGCCAGATTGCATGGAGCCATTACTTGCTAACAGAGAGGCAGAAGATTTCTATTAAGCATGGTGTTGCTTGATAGCAGCAGAAACAAAGAGACAGTGAGCATGAGGAGAGACATGAGTGCCTGATAGGAATTCGGTACAGAAGCCAGCAAGAAATCATTAAATATGTACACGTTTCATCACAATATCTAATGTGATAATATTGTCTTTATTGACATGATACATGCCTTTCAGCTCTAAAGTGGAGTTCTTTCTACTGAAGTGCACTATCTGAAAATTAGATGTATTGACTCATAAAATTCGGCAATACGCTGAAACAAACAGTAAACAAACTGTCCTAGAAGTTTTCTTGTCATCATGGTAGGAAAAAAATATCAAAGAGTGAATTTAGTGTATATTCTGCAGAGTTGAATTAAAACAGAGGCCTACTCCAGCTAAAATAATATTTCAATTCTCAAATAATATAACCATAATATCCTAGCAAGAAATGTAATTAATACTCCTCCAAACAGGAACTGGGCTACTGTGTCTTCTGTTCCATCTAAGTCTCCCTCCTCTGGGGAAGCTCACATTTGTCCTCCATCAGAAATGAGTCATAAAGGCATCCCCCGCAGCTTGTTTAGCTAGACAGACTGTGCTAGACTGGGGAAGGGAGGCAGTCCCCCTGAGCCTTTAAGCAGCACATTCCCATGGAAGCAGGGCTTGGAGCTAGATGATCTTTGAAGGTCCCTTCCAACCCAAACCATTCTATGGTTCTGTGGTTTTGCGGATTCTCTCTCTTTCCCATGCTGAGAGCAGGAGCTGGGCACTGAATGGCCGTGATGACGATGCGCTCCTTAGGCTGTTGGTGCTGGGGCAGAGCCAGCAGTCAGGAGGAACCTGTGCAGAAGAGCTGGAGCCCTGTGCCTGCTGGGACTCCCTGGCTCAGCCTCTCCCTGCACAGGGTGCCAGAGGACAGGGAAGGTTTGGGGAAGAGGTGGTTGAGCAGTGGAGCTGGATGAGCGCCTGGCCTGCTCCCATCTGCAGGGCCAAGGCAGAGCAGTGCAAGCGGTGTTACCACCTCCTCCGCTCTTTCAACCACTCTCGTCATCTGCCTCCACTGGATAAATATCCAACAAACTGCTGTCTACCATCCATTACCAGAATGAAAGAAGGGAGTCTGCTGGATTGGTGGTGGCATGTCTCACAAGCACTGATTGTTGCCTTTTGGCTGGTCTTAGAATTAGAATTATGAGGCAGACAAGGGTAAAGGGGTGAAAGGGTTTTACCTCAGTATTTTAACAGGATCCTAAGTGCACAGCTCTTCAAGGTGGAACGCGGCGAGATGCACACATGTATAACGCATATACAATTTTTATGGACTTTGCAAATTAGCATATCTGTCTAGAATCCCCCAATAAGAAACTTAATAAATTAAACCCCCTACTCTAAAGAAATGTCCCCCTATTCTAAAAAAACCCCACCCAAATGAAGCTAGAGCCCAGTTTACAAAATATGTTCCAGAGAGGAAGTTTCAACCAAGGTTGAAACCTCAAGTTTTTGATAGTATAGAGCTCTCTAGCTTCCTACTGTGAATGTTTGGTTTTTCTGTCTTGCAGAACCCCAAAACTAAGCCAGAATATCAGACTACAGAAATTACAAGCATGTCAGTTAAGGTTATAGAGGATACAGAGGATATATAAAAGGTATAAAAATGTATAAAAAGGTATATAAAAAAGAAAAGGCAAAAATCATCAGGCATCATGATGTCCCCAGAAGCACTGGCCCCATCAGCTGTGGTCCACAGAGCTGCTCTGCGTGTGAGTAGTAAATCTGATGCATCAGGAGGACTCCAGATTTACCATGAGGAGTAGGCTGCTTGGTGAACACATTGCATGTGCATTGTGTTCCAGACACACACACATAGCTGGGCAGCCCACAGTCACAGTCTCAGTTTCTCTGGAATCTGGGGGCTGCTCAGAAAGGAATCCGGTTAGATCTGCTGCTCCAGGGAAACCACTGCACATCTGGAAATTTGGGATGGATGGGCAAAGTTAAACACCACAAGAAGAAAATTTCTCAGGAGAATATACTTAATATTCTGGTACATGGTATCTCTTAGCCCATAAAACCCCATTTCTTTCCTCTTGACTTCTTTCAGTTTATCTAGGAAATAGACATCAGTGATCATAAGCTCCATGATCTTCTACTTGTGAAAATGACAGTGATGCGGAAGAGGCTGAAGGAAATTTGGATAGCTTGGACTTCCTACCTCACCCAGTTTCAAAAAGGCTACATAGTGCCTCTGGTGTTGGATGTTGTTTCAAAGATCTGTAATGATACAGCTTAGCCCAAAAGCCAAAGCACTGTATTTATGTGACTTTTTTCACATACCATATTATTTTGATTCCAATATAGTTTATTAGGTTTCCTTACTCTACTTGGGAAATGCTTTCAGCTTCTGTTCTGGCCATTCTCCTTTTTTTAACCTCAGCTGAATTGAGAATAATAAGAGCAGAAACAGAGAATCAGTCATGGCCAGATTTGGACTATACATCCCAGATTCACACACTGATAAATCTAGTCACTTCTAGTGGAATTACTTCAAAATTATACTGGAACAGAGTCAGGATACAAAGGCCAGAATTTGCTGAGGGTTGCTTTTGTCAGGCTCCTACAGCACAGTTTGCATGCTTCTAATGCTGCTCTGGAGGGGTATCCCTGCACAGAAAGAGTTCCTTGCTCTTGCAAGGGAGGAGTAAAAAGGCTCCCTCGATTCTGAATCTACAGGTAAATAAAATACCAAGATTTTCAGACACGTTTTATATTAGCAGCTCACATTCAGGGGAATGAAACCTAGTCTCTGGATCCTTTTCCAGGCATAGTTCATTTTTCTAGCTGCTTAAGACATTCATGCATGGCAGAGTTGTAAGGGATTTATTTTTCTCTGTTCTTCCTTCAAACCTAAATTGGTCAAACCTAAATTGGTAGTGCATATTACTTAGGATGCAAAGCTGAGTTAAGAAAATCAAAGGTGTTTGGAATTATGATCACTTGGAGCATGGGTGACTGGCACAACCTTTTACCTGCCTTGTGTTTCCCAGTATGGACAAATAACTTGATTTTTTTAGAGCTTGCAGCCTAACCTCCTCATTATCACATTTGTCGAAACAGATGGGAAAGCATTTGGAAGGGCTGCTTAGAAAGTGGTGCTTTCTACAAAAAGAAAGTTGTATTTAAACACTGTTATTCAAGTTGTTGGGGAGGCAACAAATTCAGCTTCCCAAATCTGATTTATTTGCATAATTCCTCTTTTGTTCTTCAGTTTTCTGCTTGCTGTTCACATTCCCTTCTTGCCCTTTACAGCTCCACTGTGTAGGATATGTGCAAAATAATAGGACCAACATAAGCACATGTATTTCATAATCCCAACAACCACTTTACGAGCTATTTTTTACACTACTTTTTGGCTTCATTTGGGCTGGATTTCCATTTTCTGAAAGATATCTGTTTAGTTGAATAACCTCTTGAGTTTTACAATTATCCCATACTGTTCTATGTTTCTTTTGCTTTCCTCCTTATTTTCTTTTTTATACTTTTTTCTTTTTACATGCCTTCTGTGACTGTTAAGAGATATTCTAAGATTTTTAATTTTGCTTCTTTTTATTTTAAAGCTTTTTTTATTATTATTTGAATGGGTAGGCAGCTGGTGTTCTGCGACAAGAGCAGTAATTTTCTTTCTGATGAATAGTTTATTTGAGGAAAAATGCAATTCTGGTTGTCCCAAAACTATTAACAAATTTAGGTCAAATTCATGAAATAGTTTTGGCTGGAAAAACAGCAACTTTGAGATGTTACATTAGCAAAACTGCTGGATAAGGAATCAGCTACCTTTCATCTGTAGGTTTTGAAGCTCTCTCAACTTTCTTTCTCTGAATTCCCTCCTTTTGAGGGATGCTGAATGTAGATCTCAGCAGAAGGCTTTGGTAGGTATCATCTTGCACTCTGGGGCAACGTCTCAGGCGAGTCGCCAGACCCACTCATGTACAAAATGTGTCTGTGTTGGAGCTGAGCATATTTAAATACTCAATGGAAAATGAATCTGCTCCAGCAAGTGGGACTGAAGAAGATCCAGATCAAAATTAAGTACAATCATGTGGCAGAGAGCTCCATACTGAAGGGGGAAATGTGAAGTCAAGATTTCTTAGTGCGGAAAGTATTGCTTCCTGTTTAGGATTATACCCACTCCTGTACCATTCCACAAAAACTCCTCCTGTGACAGTTCTGAGACTTTAATCTCTGACATTTGCTTGCTTTTCTGGACTAATTAATTGACAAAATCCAGTTCAATAATTCTGCTGTATATCAGATTATTCCAAGATTGTTTATTGTTTATGAACCCAATTCAAGAAGATTTTCTGCAGCATATAGCAATAGTTAGAACTTAACTCCTATATGATAAGTGATCTTACTGGTTAGTCAGGAGCCCACATCTACCAAAGGATCAGACTGAAAATTACCTATATAGTCTTGGACATGAAATTCATACAATCTACTGACTTAAAAAGACCTAATTTGGCCTCTGACTGATAAATATGGCCTGTTTGGTCTGCTTTGGTGCATTACCTCATCTTTTCTTGGGGTTTTAGATTTCCCCAATTAGATTTAAAAAAAAAAAATCTATTTAATCTGAAATAGTTCAGCATCACCATCAGACAGAGCAGAGTTTTCTTTGTTCCATATTTGTTCATACCCAGACAAGAGCATCAATATTATTATTGCTAAGTAAGATATAATGTGTTACAGGAAATGAGCATCTTCTTCGGTATAGGATTTGGAGGTTCCATGTTTTATTAATTATCTTACTGGTTAAGTTGTAGGTTGGTTCTCATTCATGGTTAACATATTACACCAGTTTGGCAGGAGCTTGGTATCTTCTGCTCCCTGGTTCTCTGACTGTTTCTCTATATATCAGTACTAAATTTTAACTACAGTTAGCTTCAGAGTTATAATTATTTTCTTGCAAAATGATGCTATTCTTTCATGTAAAGCCTCCCTCTGGGGTAGTGGTTTGTACTGAACTTCACTGGGGCAGTTGACCTGAGTGTCGGCCTTGACAAGGGCCAAACATGCTGCTGTGGAGCTGGGAGCGGTACCCCGCAATCCACATCCCAACCAATCCAGCAAAAAGAATAAATAGGGGTGCAGATGAGTGTCTGTGGGCACCAGGCAGGGCAGCAGATCTGCTGCAGCTTGTGGGGAAACTCGTGTGCTTAAAACGCACATGGAGCGTATGTTTAGTGAACCATGTCACATTCTTGTTACGGGCTAAAAATTCCAAAGCAAAATGTGCAGACAAGCCTTGTGTGAGAGCCTATTTAAGGAAATTGTCTCTGAGTCCTGGAGCCATCTGTGATATAAAAGTATACTGCACGGACTCCTTGAATAAAAGGATTCACTGGCAGGGCTTGCTGGAAATCTCAGTCAGAGATGCTTCTCATACAGCAGGCATACAGATCTTCCACATGATGAATCACATTTACTGAGAATGCTTGCTCCTCGGAAGTGATTTCAGGCTTAAATAATGTCTTACTGGAGGCCTGGCTTGATCTGGGGAAGGGAACAGGGGTCACATGCTGCTTGAGTCAGCCTGGTGCTCTTTTGGAGTGACCTCTAGAAATAATAATCATAAGGAAGAACCAGTCCAGGGGCTGTAGGCTAGAACCACTTGGAAACTAATGACAGCTCTACTTGTGCACTGAAGTTTCCCTCATAGGCTGCAGCAATGATTTAGTTGGTATGTTAATATGGAAGTCTAAATTAAATCAGACTTGTGTCAGTACTATCGAAGAGGCACATTCACTTAGCCCTGCAGTTTTATAAAATGCAAAGAAAGAAAACCATATGGCAGATTAGGGCAAATTGCTCTAAAATTGTGGCTGTGAGCCAAGGGAGAGTGAGCTTGAGAGAGTGTTCACGTCAGTTTGAAATATGCCCACTTTCACTCTGCTGCTTTATACTCTTGGAAGTGGAAGACTCATTTCCCTGTGAGCTGAAATGTATTAAATACTTCACATCTTAAAGAAAGTAATGTGTCCAGTATTTGTGGAGGTTACAATAAAAGCATATATATTTTTTTTTTTTCAATTGGAATTGGATTTACTACCAAAGACTGAATAAAAGAGCTTAGTGCAAGCCCAGGAGCATCAAGCGGGGAATAAACACATGTAATAAGCAACATTTAGTAGACAGTCCTGGCTATTATTACTGCACATATACCACAACAGTGACTACAAGATTTATGCAGGAACTGAGATCATGCAGCACTGAAAATAACTATAATAATGATCCCTGCTCCAAAGAGCTTTCAGTGTAGTTTTATTTTCTGAGCATGAGAAGCTGCAATAAGGAAATAAAACAGAAAGGATAATAAATAAACAGCACTTTGAAAACTTCTTTAGTTTTAATAACCTAGAAAGGTGTCCTAGCACTTTGTCACTCAGAATAAGGAGCAAAAATGAAATATTATGTTTTCTTTGTAGCAATTTGGCTTTGCTCCACAGTTCCTCTGAGTAATTGCACCCGTTTTCTGTGGACTCTCCATGGGTGGGTGGGACCAGGATAAGGCAAGGTCCTGAGGAGCTGATACTCTGCAGCACCTCTCACTGAATGAGCACAATGATGCCACAGAGCACCTGGGTCCTCAGCATAAGTACTCTCCAGGTTGCCAGAAGGGCTTTCCTCACATCACAAGGATCCTGTGGCTGACAAGGCTTCTCTATCCTGCAGGTCCTAAACCCTTCATCTTAGTGAAGTGTCAAGCCAGAAAACTCAGAAGTTGCAGCCTCAGAGGGTTACATGTCCAGACCCATGCAGAACCTCTCAAATTTATTTTGTTGGAGCCTCATCTTTTCTAACTGCAGTCAGGACTGCTCAGCCTGTGGCCAGGAGGACTGTTGCACCTGCTTTTCAGTAGTGAGGGCCCTCCTTTGTGTTATGGAAATTATGCAAGCCAGCCAGCATGGTCAGGTTTGATTCTATGATTCACCCGAATTGACAAACTGAAAGGTAGATTCCTCCATAACAGCTGCTATATCAGCAGGGCTACTGCTCAAGCTGGGTGCTTCTGAAGAGGAACCTCAAACAGAGAAATCCCTAGACAACTATTCCCTTACACTTTAAATTCCCCACCCTTCATGGGACAGTTGGGACCTTTGGATCTGGGGTCTTTCTATCCCTCACTGGGTACCTTCCCTGCCTCTAGGCAGAGCTTTCCTTTCCTGTCTCTGAGGATGCAGTTTCTGTGAATGAATGCAGCTTCCTTATCTTCAGGCTTGAATGGGCTCCGGGGTTCCTTGGTGTACTTGACTAGGTAAAAGTTTATCATATCTGCATGAAAATTCACAGCTTGTGATTTCAGCAAAGATTTCAGCAAATTTGGCTACTAATGGTACACAAGTTCTGCTAAAGGAGCTGTATAGAAATAGATACCAAATGACAAAATATGTGCCAGCTCAGCAGGTGACTCCACCAGCTGCCACCCTACCATCATGACGCTGGCCAGTCTACAAGCTGCCACCAAAACAGCACCCAGCTCTCTGCTCCAAGCCTTGAAAATCTTGGATGTGACTCCTGAAAATGTTTTGGAAAGCCTCTGCTTTGCACCGGGGCAGTGTTGCACTGTGCTGCCAGCGTGGGGCACCCAGCAGATACTGCTTTGGTTTCCATGGTAACTCTCTCTGTGCATTTATAGTCTCTCACTTACAGCCTTCATTAGATTTAACATTCAAAGAGACATTGATTAAAACATGACATTCCTAACACACCGAAAAACCCATTTTGTACAAAACCCTATTATGTGGCATAGACAAACTGGTTGATGGCCAAATTAGCTAATAGAAATTTCAGATGACATTGGAACAGACCACAAAAGGATGAATTCATATAAAGTTAAATGTTTAAGTGTGTCTCTCAAACTTAGCTATGCAGACTGGAGAAATGTGGTGCATGGGTATACCAGAGATGTCTCAAGCAAAATATGTCTGCTGAATCCAAATCTAACCTAAGATGACCTCATTTGAATACTTCTCAGTAGTCAACTTAAAAAGTATTGAGGCACTACCAAACCAAGACATTTGCTTAGAGAGGGATGCAGCAGGAGGACAGCAAGAGTCTTTTTCCCTTCACTAATTCCCATCCCTCTACCAGCTGGATCTTGCTGGAGGCTGGAACTTGTATATAGTTCTCAGTGGTAGAGGAAACAGCAGGGCAGAAAGGCTCTAAATTTCCAGCAATGATCGCTCCACTCCCTAAAAATGTTTTTGACCACCATCTGCTGTCCCAGGACTTTCTGCTCTTCATTTACAGTATTACAATATACGACTATCTTCCTTTTTCACTCTGACCTTTGGGCTGAAGATCTCCACTGCAGATTCTGCTCCTCAGCAGAACCTGACTGGGGAGGGGAAGAAGGGCAGCAGACGTAACAGTGCCCCAGCGTGGGACTGGGACAGAGATGTAGGTCAGAAACTCAGGGTGCTCAGGTAGCAGAGGAGGAACACGATTAGCATCAGGAGTAGCACAACTGAAATAGTAAATAATAAAACCTGGCGGGGTGATAGAACACATGCTCAGAACAGCAGAACTGTCATGGTTTATTGCACTGCTCATTGCCAGTTCAAACTCCCAATGAGACTCACTTCCATCCACCTCCTGCTTCTGCCTCATTCTACACCTAAGCACTGGAAAGAAATACCTGGATTTCATGGGAACCAGCTCCCAGTCAAGGTGATGCATCTGCAAGTCCTTTCAAACAGAACAGAGTCATAAGGCTGTATGGACACCCAGGTGTCATATTGCCTGCTCTTCCTCAACTCTTTTAAACTCTACCTCCAGACAACCTTTTTGAAATTATGCCAAAGATCATCTAGTACAGTGTTGCCATGATGGTTTTCATTTATATCTGAATAAAATTCAGCTGTCCTGGGAAAAAATATACAGTGACATTTACTTTCCTCTATTTTGCTTTCCTGCTTGTATGCATGGAAATATATATATATATATATATATATGTGCATTTATATTTAATATTTATTTCTATTTAAACAACTTAAATTTGTATTTAAAATTATTCTGAAGTTTTTTCAAAACAATTGTGAAATCACCTTGTGATTTCTTACAGATCACCAAATGCCTCACAGATCACAGTTTGCAAAATATTCATCTACATTTGATGTCTATATTGGGAGGAGATGAGTTGCACCTTAAGGCTATCTCTACACTGAGACATTAAACATGGGCCAGGAAGCAGTGCTGGGCACTGGAATTCAAGCATCCCTACCACAAAAAAATTGCTAAAGCTTTATTAAGTAACAGCTCAAAGGTCAGCACATGTGAAGAGCCATTCCCAACAAAACTTTTCTGCGTGGCCTCTCTGTTTAGGAGGGTGAGAGAAACTGCAGGCAGACACTCAGTCAAAATAACCCACTTTGGCCTCACTGTGAAGAAGAAATATGATGCTATTTTTTTCATTCATATATTTTAGTAGACACTTAAATGTGGTCAGATGTAATACAGACTGTCTGTCCTCTGTATCAAAAGGTGTCACCACATTTTATCCTGTTACCTGTCACTATAGAATCAGAATATTTCCTAATAGCTCAGTAGAAGTGGTAATAGTCTTCATCAGATTTCACAGTCTCTAGGATCAAACAGTTTGGCATAGTGTTTTCATTAGGCATTGCCTTCCTTTTAATGAGTTCAATTAAGCATTTATTTAATTATATTTAGGAGCTGAAAGGTGTACCAGGAAAGCCAGTATCACTTTTACAAAAATTAGTTTGCTTTGATTTCAGGTCTCCAGAAATAACCTGTTACAGTCCAGACTGGTAATACAGGCTTTTACTTTACTTACGGACCATGATAGTCTCCTCCAGGGGGTGATTCCTCCCAGAAAAAGCAGACTTTTGAGAGATGTAGAATTACCTCAGGAACGATTTACAGACAATTCTTGTGGTCATAAAAAGGCATGAGACCAAATTTTCAGGTGAAATAAATTTCAATCATATAGCACACATTTCAAACAAACATAATAAAAAAGATTTTCAGAAAGGAAATGAATAACTGAAACAGAACAGGAAAGCAAAACTATCAATGCTAGAGTAATTTCCCCCATATCTTGCTTTGAATTAAGGTAAAAACTGTACAGTTTTATCTCCATAGCAATGAAAGATAAACTTATATAAAAGATTGAGAAACGATGGGTTTGAATCTTGACTGTGCTTCAGCATTGTACATAAGAAGTTTGCATTTGTATCCTTCTACACTGTGCCTGCTTGATTCTTTCAAGCACTATGTATTTGTCCAGGGAGCAATAGTGTCTCCACGGTCAGTTCTTCCTCAAGGAACTACCATAGATGGTAGCAAATAAAGAATAACCTTTGTCTTGTCCTTCTCTGTTTTGCCCAGCTACTGATGCAGTCACTCTTTAACTTGGATTTTTCATCAGAAGGATTTTCTATGATCATGCAAGACACATGGGGAAAAAAAAGAAAGTTTGTAACTCAGTACTTGCTCAGATTTCTATCTGTTCCCAAATCGTGGGTTTATATCTGAATATGTCTCCTTTGTCACCTTTACTTTGCAGTTGGGCAGAAAATGAGATTTATCCAGCTGCCAGATTAGCCCTGTGTGTAGCATGAACATAGTTCAAGAGCTGTTATCCAGTTTTGGAGCAGATTATCTCAGAAAGTTCAAATGGTTGCCATGAATTGCACTGCAGCAGTATTCTCCCAGAATACAAAGGACTCATGAGTTATAGTACAAACCAACACATGATTTTTCTTGGTTAAGAAAACCCCACTTTCTGTTGATATTTTCCGATAGAGCTGAATGAGGAAAAGGAAAGAGGACTTGGGCAGATGGTGGGGACAGGCTGAACGTTGCTTATTCTGCTTCAGAACATATACCAGACTCACTGCCAGAAGCAGTGTTCACTGAAAAAATAGAGTTTCTGTGCTATTTTTCAAACCTTAGAATTCTTGAGCTTGTCTGTGAAAATGCCGAAACACAGGCTACTCCTCATGGCACTGTGAGCCCTCTGACCCACAGCTATACTCAGTGGCTGAGGCTGGGCTGCCCCGGGGGGAAGGAGGGGAGCAAAGACCACCATGGCCAAGACCAGGTGCTCCCCACTGGCAGGGGACAGATCCAAAGAGGTGCCAAGGGCCCTGTTGAGTTCAGGGGAAGTCAAGGTCCTTCAGCATCTCAGCTGATCAAGTCTTAGGAATTCTCAGCCTTTATTGTGCACGTCGCCCAAAAGCAGCTGGTCTTGTTCCTTTCCGCATGAGCAAGCTCTGCTCTGGCTGGGAGTGTTCTGGGAAAAGCCTCAGCTGGGAAGTACTGACTCTCTCCTATTGCAGTGAATGTCACTGGTGGGAAATCATTGTTCTAGGGGTCTGTAAGCCATGTCCCTCCATTATATCTGGTTTGAATATATTAGAATAGATTTAAGAAGCAATTCATTTCAGCAGTAGACAGCATAACACAGACAATAATAACACTCCACTTTTCTGACATATTAATTGCACTCAAAGACTGAAGTGAAACATGAGGCTTTCCAGTGCTGTTTCCATTTTCACAGGGCCTGCCCATGGGTTGGAGGTGATGGACATGCTGTGTTGAACCCAGCACACATCTCTTTTCCCTCATTTTCCTTCTGAACTCAATTGCTTGTTTTTTCTTCTTGCCTTCCCACTCTTTCTTTGATGCCTGCTGGACGCTTTCAATGAGGTGCTTGACCTCCCTTTGAGGGTCCAGGTATACTTTATTTCCTGTGCAGCTGGTGCCAATGCTGCTTCATGGACCACTTGACAGGAGAAATCCTGACAGCCAGACAGCTGGCACCATCTTTGCCTAAACCTAAAAATGTTGCTGTCTTAAACTTTTAAGCCCCTATCTGGAGGCTTAAAAATCCTACTCCCTTGCCCAGACTACGACAGCATGTGCAACAAGATGCAGCACACTCAACTGTGCTGGCGAGTGAAGGGGCAAATTCTTTCCAGGGAAGTGTGCCATGGATGCAAGAGGCTATGCACAGTATACTTTCATTGAAACAACTTGGAGTTACCAGTAACATTTGTGTCTGAGCTATTTTTCCATATGGTTGCTAGGAGAGAAGATTTACTTTAAGAGATTTGAGAAAAGTAGATGTTGTTTTTCTGTTTATTTCAGCCTGTTTACTTCCTGAATTTGGCACCATTTTCTCTATAGTCAGCAGCGTAGTTTCCTAAGTTCTGGCAGAAATATTTTACCCTATTGTCTGTTTGAGTCTTTCACACAGAAACAGGAAAGAGAATATTTCTTTTTTTAAAGTTTTTCAAAGCCTGTGAATTGCAAACAACAAATTATTGTTGTTATTCTTGTCCTTCCTCCTCTCCATCTTATATCTTATTACATTTTTACCACAGTCATCTGCAGACTGTGTCTACATTTATCCTTCATGCTGATATAGCTGTCTAGGTGAAGCCATGCTGGTATAATCCCCAGTGTAAACAGATTTGCTCTGCTTTAAGGACAGCTTTTCAATTTAACTTAAACCTCTTCTTAAGAGGTATGCACAGACCAAAAAATCTACTCTGATATTGGATTAAGACTGATCAGTTTGAGGTCTATTTGTATCTCACTCTCAAAACCTTTTGCATATAGACCAGACCATATCTGAAGCTGTTTTGAGAGAAACTCTGTAAGCTTATACCACATTCTTTGGGCAAGTATAAGCTTGTCTTTGTCCACTTCCAGGCTGAGAAGAAACGATCTGACCTTATTAAGTGATGTTTAGCCCAAAGTAACAAACCCTGTTGAGGCCCAGCTCTTAATTTGTTATAAGTGTGGAAGCAGATATGTCTTTTTGTTATTTCACTTTGAGTAGACACAATGGATGAATGCTCTTCACAGTATAAAATGTAGACATAGCTGAAATATCTTTAATTGTATCATAGGCTGCTATAACAATTCTTTACATGTTCTTTAAAGGAACATCCTCAGACCAGACAACTCCATTAGTTATGGCAGAAGATTCTTACGTCTAGCAGTAATTTATAGCTACAGCTCTTTGGGCGATGGCCAAGTAGAACTTATGGACAAAAAGCCACTGCAATCAGGTACAGTGCTGTACCTGATTTGAACTCAGTGCACAGGGGATGCTTCTGACTTCTTGGATTTGCTATGCTCAAGTGCATCAAGTAAATCCAGCATCAAATATGACAGACCTGATGCTTTTGAAGTAGCTAATGCTGTAATTCATGCTGCACAGAGCTGCTTCTGGGATGCTGGAAGCTTTGGATAGCTGAGAGAAAAATATCACCTCTGACTTCTGTCCACTCTGCACTCTTACTTTACTCATGTGTAAACCATCCAATCATAGAATACCCTCAGCTGGAAGGGACTCAAAAGGATCATTGAATTCAACTCCTGTCCCAGCACAGGACACACCAGATATCTCATCACATGCTTGAGAGCATTGTCCAAACACTTCTTGAAGTCTGTCAGGTTTGGTGCTGTGACCACTTCCCTGGGGAGCCTGTTCCAGTGCCCAAATACCCTCTGGGGGAAGAACCCTTTTCTATTGTAAATATAAACATAAAACCAGATTTGTTGACCAGATTCACGAACAAACTGTGCCTGCTTTTCTGGAATAAAACTATGTGGCACACACCCATGAATACTGAGGTACAGCTCTGTGAAGTGGTGAAAAAGGATCCATAAAACAAAGGAGAACTGTACATATATCTGTACATATATATATACCTTTTGTATCCTAGTAGCATTAATTCCTCATTTCTTGCTTTTTGAGACTTCTTAAGATACCACGTATTTTTCCCTTTTTTTTTTTCTGCAAGTGGCAGGGCACTGTGTCACTAACTATGTAGCAGTTGACAGTAGGTCTCCTTGACAGACCTGCAAGGAATAGCTGCTGATTGTTTTCTGCCTCCTGCAAATCTACTTCATTACTAATGGCTTACCTCTAGCTTTGCTTTGATACCCCTGTTAGAGTGGGACAACAACTTTTGCAAGAGAAGTGGACCACTGAAAATATTCCAAACATTAAAGGTGGAAACATTTTTATTTCTCCTCACTCAAGCCTAGAAGTGATTTGAATACATAAATCAAAATGCATTCAAGATCACGGTTTCTCTGCATGTGACAATGATTGGAAACTAAAACACAAATAGTGCCTAGCTGTAAAGATATGTATTCATATATATCCTGTACTTCATAATCTTTATATATGTATGTCTACATAGATGTGTGTGTGGGTGTGAATATGGTTGGTAGTTAGAGATGAACCTGGCTTTTGTAGTTGGGCTTAGAGCTGGCTGGATAACTCCATATGTGTTAATTCAATGGCTAGTTAATGGTTAAGTCAATGACTAATTTAATGGCTAATTCAATGGCTGGTTAATTCAATGGGTACCATACTTCTACAAAAGGTCTTTTCTCTGACAGTGCTACCCTGCTAGTGTGCAGACTGTTTAACCTTGATGCCTCAGAAGAAATATGTCCTCAAGTGGACTCCTTGTCCTGTGTAGCGCAAAGGAAGCATTTTTTTGTTAATTCAAGACTGCTTCCTCAGCTGGGATTTAACAAACAGCTATATTCACCCCAAGTCTGGGTGACTAAACTGGTTTTCAACCTATACATTACATATATGCTTTCATTGATAGGAAACTTTCATTACTTTTAACAACTCTGGATTCTAGTTTCAGTCCTGTGATATAATTAAAAAGAGAAAAAAGCAGCTTTGATTTTCGTATCTATGACAAACATTTCTTAGCTTATGACCTGGCAATACCATATTCTGGGCCTTGAAGCAAAACCAGAGATCAGTTCTTTATAATGGACTATCTATTAGGGAATAGAGGTGTGATAGATTTTAGGCACCAATGGTGTGGAGAGGTAATAACATTTGATTAGATTTCCCTTTGTTCACCTCATGTCTAATGAAGCAGCAGATTCACAGTTCAGTAGCAAATGAGAGCTAATCAAAAGAAAAATATTAATTTGTTTAACTTGTGCTCATGTATTTTTCAGATGAAAATCTTCTATTATTATTTTCTTTTCACTTCTTTCACAGGAAGAAGAATACATCTTGTAGATACAAACGCCCCTAAACAAGTATTCAGAACTGTCAGCCTGTTAAAACTTTCAGACTGAGAAAACCTCATATAAAATCTTGGAACATGTTTGGACATGATTATAATCAGAGATAAACAAAAGGTCATTTCCTTCTCTGAGTATACATCTACTGCTGGATTCCCATAAGAGGACAGTTTTTGTGCCATCTTCAGAGCAAGGTGAGGGAACCATGGCCAAGTGTAATCTCTGCATGTAGGAGCCCATTGGACAGAAAGTGTAGGTGGCACTGTTAGGAGGGAGAAAGTCATCACTTTTTCCTCCAGGAAAATCAACCTTCCTGCATCCTGGAAATACCCAGATGCTTTTAATGCCCTCCAAGGATCTCAGCAAGCCTGCAAGAACATTGCATACAGCGCTCAAACCATTCTGGAGATTTCTAGGCATTCAGATGGTACTAAATTAAGCTGCAAACCAATCTTTTCCTTATTCTGAGACTGCCCCTGACTATAGCTGACTATTTGGATGAAGGCTTTTCATGACTTTGCACATGTTTCAGCAACCTGTTCTTTCAATTACTGACTCTTACTAAATACACCCCTTCAGCTTCTCTGTAGGAAGTGAAAATAACGTATAATAGAGAATATTCTTATGTAGAGCATCAATTTACCAAGTAGCTAAAATAGCTAAACCTCACATTAATTTTCAGCTCTAGGATGCTGTACTTAACTCTCTTAATGTTTGGCCAATAGCCTGCCAAACTATGTCCTTGTGTATGCAAAACCGTGGTAAATCATGCCAAATCTGTAGAGCTCATGAAGGTGCAACTGAAAACAGAATCTAGTCCTTTACGTATATATATGTACATATATATACATATCTATAAATACACATATATATAAGTAATGTTATTTTAAAAAATCTCATAGAAATTGCTTTCTATCTCCAAATATCAATTGTAGAGTTGCTTCTTGTCCAGTAATGAAAGGTTCAGGGTGTAATAGAAATTAATGGGAAGAAAACACAGCAGAATAGAAGAGTGGTAGTTGTCTCACACTAGCTGCTTTCAAAGTAGCTTTTACTATGTGCACCAACAGTGCAAATTGTTGCTTTGAGCCAGCTCTGAAGATTTCTAAGTGATGACTGTACAGTTTCTGAGCTCCATAGGTATCTTTAAGCATAAATAGTCTCTTCTTGGCTCATTAGGCTTAGTTCCTGACTGGGGAAAAATATTCAGTGATGGCATAATTTAAATACTGTAGGCTGTAGAGCTTCAAAAGGAGAATTTATTCACAGTAGATGACACAGATTTGTAACCTTTTATATGCCCTTTTTATGGAAATTAAACACAAGACTGACTGACTTAAAATAATTAACACTAGAAAATGAGGGACTGATTTCCAGTTAAGAATGTGGTGCTTCAGTCCTGCTTTTTTCTTTTTGCCTTTTTTTTTTTACTTTTTTTTTTTGTTTAATTTTTTGTTTTGTTTTTTGTTTTTATTATTTATGACCTCCTAGATTCACATTTATATTGCTATCACCAACGAGTTTGAGCAGGCCATAGTAGTTTCAAATATTAGTTAAGCTACATCTTGAAAAAAAAAAAAAAAGCTTAAGATAATACATATACCACAAAGCAATTTCTTTCTCCAACAACAGTGGTTGGTTGAATTTGTTTTCATTCCAGAGTCTGAAAGTAAACACTCACCACCCCTACCATCCTTTGCCACACACTAACAGATCTTTTTTCTGTTGCATTTTACATCCTTTTGGGCAGGTTTTTTTGGGTTTTTTTGTAAGAATCTAGTGAAACAATACATTGAAACAATATGTTTGTAGATAGTAACTTCCCATTGCTGCTACTGCCTGCCTGACCCAAGGAGCAGGATGAACAAGCTGAGTTCCTGCTGCTGTTCAGAGACACAGAAAAGTCGAGAGGTGTAATGCAACATGGAGGGTCCATAACTAATGTTCTTACATCTCTTTTGCACAGTGGAGCCACAGTTCAAACTGGGGTGAACATAAAACTGGAATAAACAACATCCATCTTATATATAAAATATTCAGGGATACTCTAAGGTGAAAGTGTGTCATAAAGGTAATGAGCACAGTCTGCCTCATCCTGTACAAATGAAGAAATGTAAAAGTAATTTTGGGCACAGGCTGCATTGTTCTTTACCAACATTAGATTATCTAGAGTGTAATGATTTATTTCTTTATTCTGTCCAGGAGAAGAAGAACCAGTGAAGACAGGAAAAGCCAATGACAGAGGGCTGTGTAAGCCCCTCATGAGCATTCACCTGCACCCAGGTTCTTTTGTGGAATGCCTTTTCCCCATCCACAAAGCCAATTTCAGTAATCCCTCTTACCATCAGTACTCCATTGGAGCAGCAGGGTAAAAGCACAACCTTGCCCTAAATAGCACCGCTAGCGCAGCTTACCGTAGATGATAACAAAAACATTTAGTCCTAGACAGGGAATTACACCAGACTGATTTTCCTGGCTCGTACACCCAAACTACAGCCTTTCCCCCTAGATATGACATAACATTTCTTTGAAACAGCAGTATGACTTGGAAGGGTTAGCAGCTTTATCAACTGCACCTTTGTCACACCTCCAGCTTCACAACAGGATCATCATACCAGGCACTGTCATAACAAGTAGAGTTTGAAATGTGAGGTTTCTTCTAGGCCAGGTGTGTAGCTGAAGAGTTGTTTGCCCTGGAGACAAGTCTGAAGAAGAAAAAGGAAAAAGTCAACAAAGCAGATCAATTTTCTTATGAATAAGCAATTTTAAAAGTAATTTATTAATTAATGCAATGAAAAATTAATTTTTAAATCTGGTTGGTTTTTATTTTAATCTATTTTACAATTAAAAAGGTAAAAATAGTAATTATATAGATATTATATTTCTTAACTAAAAATATGCAGCTCATGCCAATCATCCATCTCTGCTTAACTCTTGATAGTGCAAGCCATGTCTGACAGCCATTTGTAACCAAGCTGTCTTTATTTGCAATTCCACATACACTGTCATGGAATTCACTAAGCTGCAGAATTTCCAGATTTAAATTTCAGCAAATAAAGACACAGGCTTTACCTGAGCCTAGTTAGCTTAATGTAAAAGGTATTGTCTTTTACAGGACAAATCATAAATGGCTGAATCCATCGATACAATTTTTTGGCTTAGAAACCTCTTGTTCTAATCGTGGCCCGATGTGACCCCAGCTCCCTCACACATTTTCAGAACACCATCCACAGAGTTTAGCACTGGCACAGGGGTCACTATAAAATGCTGTCAGACTGTTTTAGAGAACAATTCACACAACATGGTGTTTTATTAGCCCACATCCAACAGCAGTGTGTGGTGGTAGTAACTACACAAATAACATTTTTCCTGAAACAAAACCTTAAAAAAGATTATAGGAATTTCTACAAATTAAGCTGCAAGGAAAACCTCTTGGTGGGTTCATTCTATGTCACACTGAAAGGACATTGATCATGTGTCCCCAAACCAAGGTGCATGTTTCCATGTAAGCTCTTACTATATCAAAAGTACATCATGCTACATAAACATGGGTCATGTGCTCGGCCATTGACATAAATGAATTACAGAGGCATGACTCAGTTCACAAGAGAAATGCCTTTGCTTTCATAATCACTAATGTTATAACACAACTACCCACTTTTTTAAGAATGCAGGAAAGAAAAAAAAAACAAAACCGCAAACTGCATATTTGAGGCACCAGGAAATGATTTGCCTCATAAAATATTTAATCTCCACACATCAAAGTATTACATGCATGCATTGCACTCCTTGTCTTCTCCAGTCATTTACACTCTGCTAAAACAGACATTTAGAAAATAACTAACCTCTGTTAGCCAGCAGCAAGCACTTCACTAATCACGAAAGAAGAAAGTTCACTAAGCTTGAAATTATTGAGCCCAGAAGTGATAGATGTGACAGGAAGTTTATTAAAGACTAAGAACAAAGTTTCCTTCACTTGGCTGAAGTGCAGATCTCTTATCTATGGCAGAAATCGTCACAACTTTTGTATGATGTAGAGATACTTTGGCTTTTAATGCCCTAGTGACATCAGCAGGGATCCCATGAATACAACCTAAGCATGACACGAGTTTCAAATTGGAAAAAAGTCATACTTCTTTTGAGTGAGTCTTAGGTGACTTAGAAAAGCAATAAAATGCATGCTATCCCTTTGCAATTTTACTAGCAGTAGTTTGTCTGCTACTTTTGCAGACAAACCTAAAGTAGCAAGGTTTATGTCATAAATAACATCTCAGTCTTTCCAGTGGACACTTGTATTATATTTACTTGGGTAATGCAAAGAAATCCGATCTGCAGCATAATTCACACTTGGGTTTTTGCCCTATGGCTTGGCATATATTTTGGAATAGATGCATTTCAGTTCCTCTACTGCTTGTTAACAACTTCATTGGAGAAAACTGTTTTCACTAGACTTGTCCTTTGCAGAGACAGGTCTACCTGTCACAATAAGGTTTCTTTGACTTCATTTAGTTTGAAGAGTTGAACCTTTAACTGTGGGGCTGCCAGTGCTTTAGTTCTCAAGATCCAGCTTTACTATTTCTTTTCCTAATAGGAGTTGTCATTTGCAGGCTAGCAGTTTATGACATTTTTTTCTATACTTGGTTTATCTTTCTACTCTTACTCTCCCTTGAATGGACTACACACCTCAGAATCTGATGTAAGAAAGCCAGTAATATTTCTTTGTGTCACCGTTTAATTACAAAATACTTGTAAAACATTGTAATAATACAGAGAGTATGTTTAGGAACCTAAATAAATTGAAGATAATAAAAGAGCGAAGAGGTCAAATGATTATGTGACACATTAAAAGACAGCTGACATTTTATAAAGCAACGTTGCTGCTCTGATCAGGAATACACTTTTTTTTTTTTTTTTTACTCCATAGTCTTTTTTATTCTCCTGTTATTTGTGGGTAGAACACGTGGTAAGAAGGCTGCTAATGATCATATCTGATCTTCAGAATTTCATTCTCACAGACTGAATGATAAGAATTTGCAGACAGGTACTTCATTTTAATAATGACCATAATCCACCCTACAGTTTATCTAGTGTGACGATTGCTGCCTGTCTGAATATATTCCTGACTAGCTGCACATTATTCTGTGCTCTTTAGTTATGCTAAAATAGAAGAAATACCTATTTTTCCCTCCCTCTTTCTCTCCACAACTGTCCTATCTATACAAAAATAATGACCCAGTTGCAGTCTTCACATGTTGTGACCAGCAATGCTGGTAGAAAGAAAATCCAGAGCATGGAACCTATTCGCAGAGAGTACAATTTGTTTTGTAATATGGCCAATTTAGTGACAGTTTTTGCATTAGGAATCTGTTTATGAATATCCGGGTACAGTTGCCTGCTTGATGGAAACTAAAAATAATTACTTTAAGAGTGGGGACAGAATTTGTAAATATTTCAATTTGACATCTCTGGTCTCAGATCCTACTCTAGCCAAATGGGGACTGTCAATCACCATTTGAAAAGAACCAGAAAACAGAAGAGTTAAAACAATTCCTTTTTTCTCTTCTGAAAAGCAGTATCATAGCTGGCTAAATAAGGTCTATACTGGAGGAGAGGGGAGGGGAAGGGGGAGCATGTGCTTGTGTTGTAACATGACTCTTTACTCATCAGATGGCACCCATCATCATCACAACCACAGCCTTTCAGTGTGCTGGAATAAACTAATTATCTCACTGACAGCTCAGGTTTTAATCCCCATTTGTAAGCATTTGTCATGAGCCTTGGTCAGCCAGTTTTAAAAGATTGCCATGAATTATATATTTTTCTCTTTTTAAGACTGCCTAAATAAGGACAATTACAATGCCCTGGAATGGGTTTCAATAAACACATTTGTGCTTGCTGCTGCTGCCAGACAATGTGAATAGGACAAAGCTTTTTACAGTGCTGATTGTAAATTAGAGTTCTAATATTCAGTTCTTCTAGAGCTGAAGACTATTCAATCCCCAGGACAATATGCAGGGAGTGATCCTTCTCATGCTTCGAATCAATGGAGCCACACTTTTAAAAGGCCAAGATACTGGACCCACACAATTTATTGACTACAGTAAAGTGAATCCAAGGTCACATTTCCTTTAATTCTACCAGGCTTAATGTGCATTATATACACTTATTGGACAGCAAATGAAAGCCAGGCTTCATCCGCCATGTCTCTGGGCACTTAAGTGGGATGTTGTTAAGACCCTGCCTACCCTTCACCTATTCTCAGTAAAATTAGGGGATATTTGTCCCCCAAAGACCTGGACACATGGCACAAAGGGCAGAACTAATGGGTAAAATTAAGGCAGATTTTTTTTCCTTAAGAGGAGAAAGCAGCCTTGCAGTGAAATTTATTGAGGAATGCAATACACTTGATGGTGTGATGACTGTGGTATTATACAGTGGTCATTTATATTGCACTCATCAGCATGAAGCAGGGCCTTTCTCTAAGAAAAAAATCTCATACTGAAAGGAGTAAATGAAACAGCTAAAAATCCTTCATTTTGCAGCCTCTGCTCAGAGTGCACTGTTCTATAAAGTTTTAATGAATCAGTGAGGCAGTCTTCTGCCTCGTGTGCATTGATATTTAATATATAGCTTCAGGAAATATCTTTAGAAAAAAGTACTGTTTTGCTCTCTTCTTCATGTTGTTTAGTAAATTAACAGCTTGAGCCAGATTCATCACTTGTAAAATTTTGTTCACTTCAGTTGCATTAAATGGAGTTACAGCACATGGGAATTGGCTTAGGTGCTTTACATTTTAGGTCTTCAGCAATCTTTCCACATAGTGTATGCTTTCCATGTGTTTTACCCCCATTTTTGGACACCTGGAAGGATAAACAAATAGTACAAAGAAGCTGCAGGTACAACTTGTTCCAGGCAACGTACCACATTAAAATTATATTAGCATTACTGTTTCAGTGATAAAAGTACCATTGCTTTTCTGGTTGCCTACACAAGCAACCTATGTGACACTAAGTATTTACGTGAAAATATATTCCAGTATAAAAAAGCAGTAACACTTAAAAAGAAAAGAAGCAAATATCTTAACAGTCCTTTCTATTCTAACATTTTTTTCAGGTTGGAACAAATTCTTCCTATTCATGTCTCAGCTGTTGTCAAGGGTAAGAGCACTTTCCATTCAGTTTCAGGTAACAAGAACTTATTTACATGTTTTTATCAGTCAGCTTTGAAAAACAGACTGTTTTTTTGTATTTTCTTCAGTCCTTGAATATTATTATTAGTCTTTTCTGTACTGCTTCTAATTGTTTGCTATCTTTTTTGAAAATGTGAACATCAAAAACATGTCTACATTATTTTTTTTCTTGAGCAGAAAAGAAATGGTTGGGTAGTTAAATTCAATGAGCAGGGTCACTTGCAGAGGAAAAATCAATTCCCTGCCTATATTCTTTGGCTGTCTATCCACATATCTTTTAGAATTTCGTGTTTAACTGTATGTTAGTTATGGTTTATAAATCCATAACCTGCTTTCTCTTATACGACTCTCCCTGTGCTCCATATACTTCCCCACTTTGAAGGTGCATTCAAATTCCCTGCTCCCATATAATTTTATGCTTATTATTATTCATTATTTATTTTTTTCATTTTTGTACTATGAGTGTATGCTGCATAGGACTATTGATGGACCAAGGCAGGATACGAGGCATGAGGAGAGTCTAGGGTTAAAAGCAATATTCAGGTTATCATTCTACATGAAGGGTGAATGCAGTAGAGACCAGAAAGAGCGGTAGATGTGAGGATATATTTGTTAGAAGTGGTGATCACAGGCAGGGAAATACATGTTTGACTTCATCTACACTGAATTTGATGGGTCTGCATTAAAAGATGTCAGAGAGACGAGGCAGAACACGGATTTGCACAGAAAGGTTGTATCTGCACTAATATACAGTGCAGGCCCAGGCACAGGTTTTGTCCCTGAAACTCATCCACCCACACTGTCAGAACGCTCAGCAGTCTCTGCTGGCGTTTTGACCTTGTCACTACTCCAGAAAACAGCCTGGGAACTGGCAAAGGTTGGGGACCACTTCCAAAGGGCAAATTAGATTAAACCATCCCGATATGAAAGTAAGGAAAATGTAACACTATGGAAATGGCCATGATAGTTGCCCCCAAAATGAGAGTGGCTAGGGTCTTTTTTTGTACTGATGTAGCCAAGTAATCATGTCTGGAGTAGACTGATATATTTTTTGAATATAGAGAACTCATAGGATATCTAGCAGACAACTGAATCAGCATGTCAATGAGAGAACCCAAAGAGGCAATGCAGATGGATCAGAGAAACTGAAGAAGATGAAAAAATATTCAGAAATCTTCAAATTGTGTACTTGGCACTTTGAATCATTTTGGCATGGACCAGCTTCCTTAGAAATTTTTGTTTCTAATTCTACTGCTCACCTCAGTAGTTTGCAGGGCAACCTTTGTTATATTTTTCAGAAATATCACTGGTAGTGAGTTTACCAACTTTCAAGATATTGATGAAAATGCTGAAAAAATTGTATCTAATGAAGAAATAAAGACATCAGCATGAGGATTCTCTACTGACAGCTATTTTTCTGATCTGTCAGTTAGCCATCTCTTAATCTGATAGTACGCTTTATTGTTAGTGTACTGTGCTGTATTTTGAATAATACTGTGAAGTAGCATGAAGTCATTCACTGGAGTCCAAATATAGCTACACAACTGTTTTCTCAAATAATCATAATCTTGTCAAAGTATCACATCAAATTCTTTGAGAAAAATCTAATTTTCGGAAAATGATCTTGATCAATTTTGGTCCTCACCCTTCACACCTTTTTTAGCTGAACATGTGAGTCCTCTCACACCCTCCCTCTTAGGACTTGTACCACATGGTCCAGCCTGTGATAACCACATTATTCCTATTTCCCTTTAATGAATAGTTGTGCTGCACAAACACTTCAACAGTTCCATGAAGTTGTCACATTTTTTCTGGAAGTTGCAAGTAAATAACATCAAACAAGGTATACGAGGAACCAACTCTTTAAGGACTCTGATGTTAGAAAATGAGTTTGAAATACTATATTTAGAAGATGTTTATTCAAATCCTTTTTATGTCCAGTTGGCTGGTAGATGGATTATGATACAAACTCATAGATCATCACTCCAAATTCAGAACCTCCTCCAATATATATATACTCAGTAATTCTGTATTTTCCTTATAATTAATGCCTGGATCATGTCCAAGTGCTTCACCATTAGAAATTCTTTCTGCTTTTCATCTGGGTTCCTTGCATTAATATGCAGCTCTTTGACTCCTCATTTTCCTTATCAAATATCAATTTAGTCTGTTCACATCTCCTTCAGTTTGATTGTACACTGTATTTGCATGCTAGTGAGGAGATTTAATCCCCTAGCTGTGACTCACATAGCATCCTATTTTTACAGCTCTCTCCCTCTCATTGGAAAATAGCGCAATGCTCTGCTAAAATAAAACTTCTACTGCACAAAGTATTCTTCCTCCTCCCTGTCCTTGCTCACTTTCCAAAGTCCTAGCAGCCATCCATTGTAAAGATTAAAAACCTTGACACAATCCACAGTCAAAGCCACATGAAAAGTGTAGAATTATTAGAAAGGCAAGTAAGTAATGGTTTGAAGCAAAAGACAGGACGAGCTGAGCTTCAAATGTAAATATTTAAATAGGGGCTCTAACTCACATTCATTACGCAGTTAGATTGCATGCAGAGCATCCAAACAGAAATATGTGCACTCTAATTGGGACATACCACAGGTACATTGCTTTTTCATGCTTAAGCATTTTGCCAGGTAAGCCGAAGACACTGCCTCCTTTTCTGCCTTTATTTTGGTTAGTAGAAACTTTGACATTGTCCTAAATGGGAAATGGAGCAGGTTTATAGCCTAATACATGGTTCTCCTTCGGGGTTCAGTGTTGTTGCCATGACCAAGCTTATTCAGCTTCTTGCAGTTGTGATAAAATTGTAAAAAGCATTTCTCCTACAGAAAAAAAAGGAAGGAGATGCCTGCTGAACATGCTAAGCTGATGTGACATCCCCAATATCTGAAAATGTCCTGAAAATGTTTTCAGGAATCAGATATGAGGTGCCAGCAAAACTGGCTCTGCTGGCAGTTAAGTGTTTATAACTGATGAAGGTCAGCTAGATTGCATGACTTTCAGTGAAGGAAGAGTAAAACTCAACATTTATATTAATAGTGTTAGAAAGTTATAGAACATTTAAAATCCATTAGGTAAAATTATCTTTCCAGATAACTTCAACAGGCATAAACAGTAAGTACATACTTTTAAGAGAATTTATGTTTTCAAGCTGCCTTAATGTTACAGAATTTAAAAAAGCTGTAATTGTTTTGGGGGGGGGAGGTGCTGATATACTGCTGACTGTGTACAGTCAGTGTCCCTGAAGGCAAAGTTGTTTCATAAACTTCAGCATCTTTAGGATTTTTTCACCCCCACACAAATGCCAGGGACATCAAAGCAAGATACTGTAAAGGTGATAGATGTGATGTCATCTGAATTGCTAGAAAATTGTGTTAAGAATGTACAAATCTTTACAAGACACAGCTGTCTCAGCTTTACAGTGCTACAATTTTTGTATGAATTGTTAGGATATAAGATGATAATAAGCACTTACTAATTTAAAATCTAATCTGGACACTATATCTTGATCCTGAAAGCTAGGTGGCTGTCTCATCAAATTTCCTTTGCTTTTTGTTCCAAAGTTCTTCAAATGAGAATGGTATATTGTGATGTGCTGAACATCTGATCACTGCAGATTACCCAATACTAACGGAATCAGGAAACAGCTTTTTTTTTTTTTTTTTTCTGTTTTGGGGGCTTTTCAACACTTGTATTGTGCTTAGGGGCAAGAATGAATCAGATTTGGAAAAGGGCACTCGTCTTTTCCTGTAATTATACCCATGCTACTCGTCTCCATTTCCCCTCCCCCAATCTTAGGAATACCCATGATGATCTAAAAAGTAATTTTGCAGAACAAAAATTTCTGCAAAGGGCCAGAATCACTCACAGGCACACAATTCTATTCCCAGCACTGGACAGCAGGGTGAGTGGAGGCATTTGGCATGTAAACAAGAGCTCTCTGTTTATACACATATTGTACGTATTAGGTGCTAGTGAGTTGTTTCTAGCAGATGTAAAACATCCGGTTACTATTATATGTAGGGGAAAAAAGGGTTGATGGCCTATTTGGAGTTAATGTTCACCCTTTTTTCTCATTTATACAAGAGAATGCAAATCTTCTGTAGCCTGGTGCAGGTTGCTGAGACTGTTTTAAAGTCGTAAGAAAGATCATACAACTTCACAAATGCAAGAAAAGGCAGCCAAGAAGGTCCATTGACCGAACACACCTGAGTTAGGCTTTGTGTCATGTAGCAGAGACATACAATCTTAGGCACGGTCAGAATACAAATGTCTTTGAAATGTGTGGACAAATTTGGACAACCATCTGACCTTCAGAAATATCACCTCTGTCTTAAAAATGGCAGCAGAGATCGTAAAATAATTCTTCAGACACTTTGAACACAAAATTAATTAAAACATCCAGCACCTGCAATCTCAGTCTTGTCTGATGTGGCTTGTACTGGCCACTGTGAAATAAATGCTGTTGAGTGATCTAGAAAGACACTGAGCACCTTCTGATAAGAAACAGAAAATGGGCCTTATCAGTAACTGAATTAAGCACCCAAAGTTTATCAACTGGAATATCTCTAGAGTCAGACAGAAAACAAAAGCCAAGAAAGAAATAACAAAGATGTTTTAAAAATTCTTAGGAAGTAAAACTTCTACCTACTAGCTTCTGTTGGCCTAGAATGCAGTGTCAAAATATGTTTCTACTGTAACTTATTATTTACATTCATCTATATAACTTATAATTTGAAAAGGATATAAAAAGAAACAGATTGCATGCCTTTCTGCCATAATTTTATTTGGATGAAGCTATCCTGGTTTTACTACATTTTAAGTGACCCTTTTTTTTTTAACTTGTCAGGTTGATCACCACCATGAACATTTCAGAGTAATCATTTCAGTGAATTCAGTGGCTCTTTATAGCTAAAACCCAGGTAAAATGCAGTCATCTTCAGCACAGAAAAGGCCATCCACCTTCCAAAGAAATGTCTGCTGAGAATGTCCAGACCAATCTGTACAGTAGCTCCAACAGCAGCCAGCAAGTTCAGAATAAAACCAGGCAAGACAGCTGGAAACCAGCCAGGTGGCAGTCCTAATTTACACATAAGCAGCAGCTCTTACATTTAATAAACCTGCAAAGCTCCATGGCACTGTGCCGAGATACATTAGCTGAAAGCCCACATAGCCTTTTTTTTTCAGTGCTAACTCTCTTTCTCATGTCTGCTGCCTTCCAAAAAGCATATGCAGCATCCACCAGCTTGACAGAAGCACTCGTCTTCCATAAGCAGAGTGGCCGTACTTGTTCCAGAGCAATGCACAGCATTCCCAGTGGGATCACCCTGCTTCTCCACCCTGTAATGATGGCTTTTGCAGCACTGCAGTGCTCCACTGATATCTAAGGGGACAGCCATCGAGGAATTAGTGCTTTTAATCCCAAACTGAATCACAGATTATGGAGCTAAACCTTTTTTCAGAGTGGCCTCAGACTTCTAATTTTATGTTCAAAAAAGGCGAAGTATTTGAAATAGATATTACTGCTCAAGCTCATCAGAGCCTAAATAAGTAATAGAAAATGGCACAAATAATACAATAAAATCATATGCTAATCTGTGATTTGGATTTCTCACGAATTAAGAATACAAGAATTTTATGTGATTTCTATTGCCCTCCAGTATACTGCTCAGATGCATCTTATGCCTTCATTTATCTGTTTTCTCCTGTTGCTGCTCCCAAAAATTCCACAGCAATGGAGAAGAAAAGCAAACAAATTATTTTATGAACAACTATGACATTGAATAACCATTTTCAAAATGCCTTTCTTGATATTAGCAAAAAGCTGTCTGAAAGACTCAGAAGCATAATGGTATAACAGTACAGCAGATGGTAGTTCATACTTTGTAAAGGTACCTTTCATGGCCACACCACATTTATTTATATAGACAAGCAGAAATTTAGTTTAGAAAAATAATGACAATTTGTTCTGCCTGTGGCAGGAAATAGTAATGAAATAATTTGCCAAGAGACAATTACAGGGGTGATGGTAAGTGTCTTCTTGTGTGAGAGAAGAGAGAAGAAAACAAGACATACATTTTATGGATTTTTTCTAAACATTCTTCACATTCCTCTACCTGTTACTGACAGTGGCTTTAGTTGCTGACCAGCATTCTTTTAAGGAACAAACAGATGGCTGGCATTTAAAAATCTCCCCCCTTCTGTGTTTGGATCAGGACCAGGTTCAGTGCTGACACAGTGAGTTATACATTGAGTGGAAAGAATACAATAGTCAACAGAAGGAGGGAAACAGAAAGAATGCTTTCTAATAATATAGTTTCTTCTCAGTCTTTTCTGACTGTTTTTCTTTAAGTAGTCACAGTGTTTGACATCAGAAATTTCTATGTGATGATAGTGATCTTAGATTTTTTTATTGCTAAAGTGCCATGGCTCTGAGAAATGTCCCTTGCATTGGTCTTGCTTTCTTGGAAGACCAAAAAAATATATGAGAGTATGACATGTTACACTCACATATGGCAGGATTGTACCTTGTGACCAACCCAATCATTGTATCTACTTTTAGTCACAGGGTGAAACACTGCCATTCATTCCTCATACCTGTGCATGTGGTTACTGACACCAAAAAATAGTGCTAGGATGTAGTAAAAACGTGTGTAAGATTTATCAGTGCCATTGTAATCAGTGAAAAGAGCAGGGGGACACACACTTTCAATTTGGATTTGCTAAAATTACACATTTAAATGCTGCTTCAAGACATGACCACCATCCCCACTTCCCTCTTTTAGTCTAGCTGAGCTGAAGTCCACATTCACAGAGGAGTGTGGTTTATGATCTCCTGGACCAAAATGCTCCACTGACACCTCAGTCTGTCCTTTTGAGAATGCTGTAACAAATCAGGAGAAATACACTGATTGCAAAGTAAGCAACTACTTCTGCCATCTCTTTGGAGAGCAACGATGGGCTGATACCAAAGATCTGGGGTCCATTCCTTTCTCTAGCAGTTGTCAGGTATATTGAGGAGCTACAGAGATCAGACCAGACACTTTCTCTTGTCCCTTTGCAGAGCTACTAGACTGAAGGACCCCTAATATCATGCATGTTTTCTACACTGGCTGCTTATTACTCTACTGAGAACAAAAGAGACAATTGTTGTGTCTGGTTTTCCTTTTCTTTTCCCTTCTGTTTTTGCTTCTTGTGTCTCTGTTCTAAGATGAACTGAACTCTGTATGGACTATTTTGAGATTTCAAGCTTCTTCAGACAATTAAGCTAAAGCCAAGTTCTAAGGCTGCAGTACATTTCAAATGAAACAAGAATTTTACATAAATGCCGACCAACTCAATCTACCTACAGCCTTGATTCTAGCATGAGACATTTATTCCATTGGTACAACCTAGATTGTGTCCAGAGGGTATTACATTTACTGACATTGTGACTGTATGTGAAGTAAAAAAACATCTGTAATAGATTTGTGCTTATAAGGTCAATAACACAAACTTTAGCATTTCTTTAGTTTGAGTGAAGATGTGATGGATAATAAAATACACTATTTTAACACCTGGACTCACTGAGGGATGCTTTCAGGTATCTGATTCATGACCTTTATGAACCAAAGACATACACACAGTTACATAAATGGCTCAATTATAATCTTTAATATTGTTTATTTTAAAAACACATGTAGGTGTCCATCTACCTATGTGACAATTATAGTTAGGAAATCACTGCCTCTTCTGGCTCTTCTGGCATGACACTTTTTGCATACTAAAGTTCAGAGGAATAAGTAAACAAAACATTGTAAAATTCTGCATGCTCTATTGAATAAGATGCACTAATATGACAAGTATGCTAACAGTCATATTAATTTTTTTTTTGTTTGCAAGTATAATGACTTTTAAATTGCTGTATTGGATCACATCAGTCTGAAACAGAAAAGACTGTTGTTAAAAGACTCAAATTACTTTAGCATCATGTATGCTTTACAATACACTCTTGGGCTCACTGCTCTTGTGCTTATTCAGACAAAATGCTACTGTAATAAAAATAGCTTAAATAAAATATTACGAAATCAGACCCCAAATGTTGGTTCATTTTATGAGAAAAAGTGAATAAAAAGTCCTGAGCACCATAAAATGTGGACTAGCTATGCAAGTAGTACTAATGACTTTGAAGAAAGCCTTTTAGTCTCCCAAGTAACTATATAATTAGGCAGTTTTTATTTACCCAGGAGATAAGAGCAGGTTGAAGCAACTGTTAAGGCTCTTTGGTAACTTAGACAAACTTTTCTGTCTACTGCCTTTCTAATTTGGAAATAGCTTTTTATGTATGGAAAGGCACTACAGAACAGCAACTGAAGCTACAGTGGTATGTAGATCAAAAAGGTAACCTGAAAGGTTTTTTGATCTGCCAAAATCTCACCTAAACTTGATATGCCCCGATTTAATCACCTGCTATCCATGTGATCTTATGGTTCTTTTTGTGTTCACAGGCTACTACTTTCCAAGACTGTTAGATAATACGGAATAACATGGTTATAAAGACTGAGAAAGTGCTCTTGTAACTCTGGTTTGATTTCACTATAAATTCTGCAAATCCAGCCTGAGTGGCACTGCGAGATGAATAGGAATGCTAAGCTCAGTGATAGTGTAGAACACTACATCTCTCGAACAAATCAGTGATTTCCCAGGGTGTACAGTTTATCAAATGTCATATTACAATTAAGATACTATTTGAGTTGCAAGGCCATTGATCACTTGCAATTTGGGCTTTCTTCTCTTTTTTTATATTTATTGTTCAAGTTGACTAGAATAGAGTTTGTCTTTTCATTCTGTCCCACAGAACCTATTTTGTCAGGTTGTGGGCTACATCTGGGGCTTCCACAATCTTTGTCAACAGAAATAGTGACTATCAACATGAATTATCTCAGGCTTTAATACCCATGATGTATCTACCTGCTAGTTATTTCAAACTTCAAAACAAATTTTATTAACAATAGTCCAGATGAGGGATTCTGCTGGACATGGGCTGCCAGGTAGCAGCAAGAGCAGGATGGGTACACAAAGAAGATGAGCCAGGAGCTGGCAGTGACCACAGTACAGGCAGGGCAGTGACCACCCTGACCAGGGCACAGTCCCACAGTACCTGAACCAGACCAGGCTGGTTGGTGACTGGGCCACCAGCAGCCCCAGACATAGTGAGGAAATAAGTCATGTTTGGCGTCCATGCAGTCAGGAACAGCGGGAGACAGGGACAAAGACAGGACTGGAGACAGAGCAAACTGCAGTGCAGATTACCTGGGGTTCATCCAGTAACTCAGGAACAGGACTAGCTGGGCAAAGGGCTGTTCTGAAAATTCATTGTTCCCAAGAAAAAACAGCTGTTTGTGCCCTTGCTCGCCAGCTGATGTCTTTGAACCTACAAACTACCCCTAGTCTGTCATGTGGTGGTTTTACTTGGCCCAGTTTTTGCTAGTGGGTAGGGAGGGGCACAAAGATGGCTCCTGTGTGTCCTGTGTGAAGGTTCTGGACATTTTTCACCCTGTCCAGCAGAGCCACTCTCTGTTGGCTCTGAAAATGATGGACAGACTGCTGGCCAAACCTGGGCCAAGTAGAAATGTTAGTTACGCCTCTGTGAAAACATATTTAAGAAGAAATCAAAACAATGGGTGCACGCACTTCTTTGTAGCCAGAGGAGGAGAAGGAGGAGGTGAAAATATGTGAGGGAAAACAACATGGAGACACCAAGGTCAGTGGAGAAGGTGGGAGAGGAGGTGCTCCAGGTGCCGGAGCTGAAAACACTCTGCTGGCCGTGGTGAAGACCATGGGGGGAGCAGGTGGTCCCCCTGCAGCCCATGGAGTCCAGGGGGGTGCAGAGATCCACCCACAGCCCGTGGGGAGGTGCCCATGCCAGAGGAACAGGGGGATGCCTGGAGGAAGCTGTGAGCCAGTGGGAGTCCCAGCAGAGACTGAGAGTTGCAAAGGCTGTGGACGAGAGAGAAAGGCCTTGGCCCCGGGATGGAAACAGCCTGGCCTCGGCTCGGGAGCCTGCACCCCATGGACAAGCACTCGTGTTTGCAGCAGATTTCGGCCGGGCTGCTGCTCGTGAGATTGGACCCACGCCAAAGAAGTTCTCAGAGGACTGTCTCTCGTGGGAGGGACCCCATGGCTGAGTAGAGGACTCTTCTCCCTGGTGGACTGACCCTGACCAAAGGGAAACCCCCATACCCTGCCCCCAAATCGGAGCTGTTGGTTGTGTGAAGGAGGGAGGGGGGTGATCTGAGAAATGGTGTCTTAAGACGGAGAGGGGTGAGTAGAGAAATGGTGTCTTAAGAGCTTATTTTTACCTCTCATTTATCCTCCGACTCTGTTAGGTTAATAAATAACTTTGCAATTTAAGTCCCTCACCTGTTTGCTCATGTTTTCGTGCGTCCCCTCCCCATCACTGCCTCATCTCAACTCATGACTCCAGTGTGTTTGTGTTAGTTTGGTTCCTCTCCTCTGCGTAAATGCAGCAGGAGAGAGCATAGAAAGCAGACATCATAGGTCCCTGTCATTTGGCCAGGGTCAAACCACGACACCCTGTTTCCGATTCTATTGGCATGAATGCTCATAAAGAGTTCTACCTGTTCATGCACACTACTAATCAGGCCTGTGAATAACCAAAACACACAATCATTGGTTGACTAATTGTTTGTCCAGCACTTACTCTGACATAACGAGCTTTCAAATCAGAATGAGTCAGCGTATTCAGATGCCAGATCATGATGATCATCTTTTCTAACCACTTACAACCAGCACAGGAGTAAAACAATCTCTTTTACCTGTCACAAACTTTCAGGCTTAGATTCACTGCTCTTTGCAGAGTAACTTCCCCTGAGATTCTGAACCACCAACCAGTCTCAGAAGTATTATAATATCCTGGGTTAACTTAACTTTCTTTAATCTCAGCACCTGAGAATGCTGACATCTTGATGGAGAAATGATGCAAACATTTTTGGCCCCAGGCATGATGTCTTCAAATGGCACGACCGTCTCCCATTCTCTCGATGGCTTTCAGTAGCATATTCAGGCAATCCATTACTTGACAACATTCCAAATGCAATTAGTTCTTCAATAACCTGTTCTACAGTTACCCATCAATATTGTATCTGGTGACTTCCCAACTTTTAGCAAGGTCCTTGGCGTTTATCAGGAAATATCTAACAGTACTTAAGTGTTCCTAGAAGTGAAACAGGAGAGCATAGTACCTCTGGGGATTGAAACACAGAAATGTACATCAGGGTGTAAAACACAGAAGAGAATTAAAATGCTTAAGCATGCTGTTTATTAGTAGATGTTTTCAATGATTGAAACAAAGACAGGAATTAAAAATAACAATTGTAAAAGAGGAAAAAATGATAAAAAGTATAGTTTTTTTTTCTCGTTACTTCTAAATATTTTTTAAATAATTTGTTTCTAACAAATTATACTTGGAAATCTGCCCTTATTTGATTCAGTAGACTGTAACTGCAGATGCAGCTGTTGAAAAGTGAATTGTTTATTCTAGTGCTGTGCTTTCCTGGCTGTGACCAGATGCAACCAGCTGTTAACCAGTTGCTTCTCTGTGCTCATCTCCTGGCAACGTGGTGATCAACAAGCACTACAAAATGCTTACAGCTAACTAGAAATAGGAAACAGTTTAGACATATACCTCCAATCCAATGATCTAGTGATGCAGTATTTGTTTATTTAAGATCATGAATCTGTTCATAGATTGATTTTAGCATGACTAAATTTGTATTTTAAATTATATTATGTGTAATAATAAGCTTAAACACATGTTCAGCTAAGCATCTGTAAAATCAAAACACAGGCAAAAGATACGGACAGCATGTTTTGGTGTACGCACTGGGCTTGCAGTAAATGCTTTAGGATATGACTGAAACCACTCAAGGCACTGATTACATTCCCATAGGTAATTCAATATTTGTTCCTCTGTTTTCTCTCTTATGGCATACAGCTGAGTTTCCATGGCCCATATTTAATATTCAGGCCATTTAAATCCCAGGGTATTATGGGCTCCTCCTAAGTTTTTCAATACCTCATAATAGCACCTCAGAACCTTACAAATGGCAGTGAATTTATCTCACACCCCTTCTGTGAACAAGAATTATCATTCACTCTTTTTATGGAAGGATGACAAAACTATAAAACCACCATTAATTCTGGATGCCCAATTTGTTACTTATGCATCCTCTTTTTTATAATAATTTACATAGGGCAAGTACAGACTCCAGATAGATCTGTAGTGCTTAGCAATTTTTTAAGTCTAGGCCCAAAAACATTGGGGCTACTTGAAAATAAAGAACATTAAATTCCTCCCTAACTTTGAAAATCTGTTTAAAAGTGACTTGCCAAACAGAAGGAGGACTGCTATGAAATTATTTTTTTACAGGGCATTTCCTTATTTACTTGATCTTGAGATCTTTCTTTCTCTTCCAGCAATATTCTGCCTCTTTGAACTTTCTAATCAGTTCATAAAGTGTAAAATGTTATTCAGAATGATTTTGGAGGAGGACATCCTTTGCTCTGGGTAAACCTGGAATTCTAGAGTAAAAATTGGATGTGTTGCCATCAAGATAGACCATGATAAAAAAGGCAACAGCTGAACTTGGAACAGTTATTTTGAAATGTGAAATTTCCTTGAAAATTTGATGTTTCTTTAAGATGGACTTTTGGGCATAACAAGAGATTGAATCCTCAATTATCAGTCAACACTGACACTGACATAGTTTGTCACTTGGAGGAACTGAAATGACTGCAAATAAAAGATGTGCATTCTGGACCAATGGGGGAACTCCAAAGGTAGTTCCACGTGACCCCACTTCAGTTCACACCTCACGGTGAGGTTACTTGCTTTTGTAATTAACCTTACATATCAACCCAAACCATCTGTATTTAGTTGCGTTATTACTGATTTGTGAAAGAATTAGAACAGAAGGCATTTTCTACAGAAATTAGAAATATGGATTTCAAAGAAAGAAACTTGTGCTGTCTTTCAAACCAAAACTAGTTTGACTAGCAATGAAGAAGGCTGACTCTTTGCGACACTTCATGATTTCAAACCAACCAAAAAGCATAGCAAATCTCTCCTTCCTGAACAAGCTCATTCGGAAGCTTGCCAAACCCCATGAATGTTCATCTCATGAGGCTAGAAAAGCAGCCCTGGCATTTGCTGGATTCATACCAAGATCCAGAACTGAACATACCTTAATGGTCTACTACAAATGAACAGGAAGCAGATAGTTCTCATTTTGTATCCCTTTCCAGCTTAAATTGGCCAACCATAAAATCTTATTGAGAAGAAATGGTATGTTCCATATGTAAGAGGCTTCTGATCTCCTCTGGGATGACACACAGCCATAATGGTAGGGAAAGATCTCTAATTGCTAGAATCACACATTTTTCTGCTTGTGCCAGAATTGTTCATGCAACATCAATTGAACATATTCTATGTCAGCAACAAGTGGACAAAGAACAGCTGTAACCTTTCCTCTATTAACATTTGACTTCCTCATTATTATCAGAGCTTAAATAATATCTTTCTAGGTAAAGAACAGAAGACTGAACCTCAAGAAGACAAGAGGTATAATGATAAAGAGCATTTCATTTCAGTGGAAAGCATTTCAAAGTATTTTAGCTAAGGTAGACAGGCTTTAATGATAATTTACATGTCCAATTAACTATTAAACCTGCAGCACGAGTAATGATTGCTAACATCTCAGATTGGACAAAATAATATTTTTTCAGATGATTACGAGCTATCTCAGTAATTTCATTTTTCATCTTAGGAGTTTTTTTGTGGTTTTGTTTGGTTGCTTTGGGATTTTTTTGAATTGTTTTTTCTTATTTTTTATGATCATGGGCATCTAAAAGTTTAGAAGCAGCAATTGTTCTGCAATGCTTGTGCCACATTTGTATCATCCTTAGTTTCTTTCATTTAGACTCCACTTTCAAAACCCATTTGCATTGAGCAAGGGCTATGCATGGCTCTCCAGACTGGCTCCTACAGAATAATCTTCTTATTCCTACAGAATACCTTGTAAAGTCATTGACTCTTTTTTAATACAAGGCAATCTATATTCTAAGATTCCTTTTCTTAGGTGTATTAAATACTTTGGATTTAGAATGGAGTTTGCAAATTTACTCTTACACAGTGAATTCTCACAACAAGGACAACACTTATTTCCATAGGAAATTCCATTCTGATAGAATTTCCTTGGAAAATGAACTGAACATGATCAAGCTCCTTTAGTAAGCAACTTTTTAGTATCCTCATCAGTGTTTATTGAGATGTCTTCTATAGCATAAAAATAAACCAAAGTATGTATGAAAAAATAAATATAGCCTTAAACCTTACAAAAACAAGAGATTTAATTGTAAATTAAAATTGTGAATTTTCTCGGAGAATTCTCTGTAGAATTTCAGTTTCCAAACCCAGTCAAAAGCCATTTTAGAGACTGTAAAATTTGTATCTCAGAACAGTGCTTATCACAGTATTTCAAACTTTCACAGGTTTATGGAATTTCATGGTACTTTGTAATCTGACTAAAATTCATGCTTCTGACAACTTGTGGCTACTTGAAAAATCTTAACACTGGTTCCTCAAACTCACAATTATGACAAAAACCTCAGAAAGCAACAACAAAGAATGAAATCAGTGGGCAAACAAAAAGTAACCTGAAGTATATTTTAATGATTTTAGGATATCTCGGGCCTATGTTGGGACTTGATTCATATTTAAATACCAACAGTGATATTCCTTTGCATAGCAGTTAGGTTAACTGCTTTCATCTCCATCCCACTTTCCAATGCCAAAGCACAATGTTACTTTTCTACATCTGGCATTTTTAAGCCTCATTGCTGAAACAATTCTTTGTTTTCTACAGCAAGTCCTTTTTCTAAAGATTCAGAAGCTACATTATTAATTTCCTAACTTCTTAGTGTGCTCATAAAGAAAAGCTCTATATGTCTGCAAATACTCATACAAGAAAAAGCCCCGAAACATGATAATGATAGCTAATGAAATATAAAAGCAAAGCTTTGCTTTCCTGTTGCTTTGCATACATAGTAATAAAACTACTTCCCTAGTAGGATATAAAGTTAACATCTCTTTCCAAATTGCTTCAGCACTTGTGCTCATAAATGGTATGGTATTAAGCCTAAAGCAACATAAACATTATTTTATGGCATAGTATGCCCTTAGTATGGAAATACTGTGAGCTATTCAAGAAAGAGGCTCTCTAAAACCCTTTCAAAGGCTATGGTCCCACTTGATTGATGAGTTAGGAGATCAACAGTGAGCGTTGTCACATTCAAAAAGTCAGGGCTGATAAGCCTTCAGGACACAGATTTAATCCTCAGGAGAAAGAACAAAAAGCTAACAGAGCAATACTGAAATGCAAAAGGCAAAAAACAGCTGGCTTTAAATTAATACCTATTTAAATGGTGTAGATGGAAACAGGCCAACTTTTAAAGTGATTTAGAGGAATTCTATTTTTACCATATCACTAATTACTGAATTTTGTGAATTATTTCTGTACTTTTTAAAACTCCATTAGGCATATCTATTTAAGGAAAAGTAACCATAGATGAGTTCTTCAGCACAGTATATCATACTACAGTTGTATTTCAGGATGGGGTGCCACCATTATGAAGCTCACAAGCTATAAAGCTCTATGAGGTACTTGTGAAAAAGAGGTAGCACTCTAATAGAGGAGGAATTTCAATTTGAATGTACCGAGAGTGCAACTCAACAAGAGTGCTGTTGTTAATGATTGCAAAGTCACCACAGAGTAATGGAACTGTATTTCCTCCTGAAGTGCCTTTCTTACCCTTCCTCTCAAGGGACCGAGGGCAGGGTACCAGCTGTATAGGATGCATAAGAATGGCCACAATAAAGCAGTTCTGAACTGGTTCCCAACTTTAGCTTCAAACTATTCAAGAGGTAGTTAATGTTGCATAACTCACATGGTCATCCTAGAAATTAAACAACCACAGTTATGATTCAGATGGATCTCACTGATATCCTCTCACATTTGCACTCCTTTGCTTGGGAATGCTCACCTAAGCTTATTGTTCTGCCAAAACCCATGCTGCCTCACCAGTGGTTTGCATGCACATTCTTTCAATGTTTGAAGTACTGGCTCTTTACCAGGGAACATGCTGGATAAGACAAATTAGCCAAACTCCAAATAATTACTATTTATTTGAATGGCAGTAATTCTTAGAAATTCCATCTGATATTAACATCATATTCCACCATGCATTTTACAGACACACTGAAGTTTAGGACAGTGCTGGAGAGTCACCTGAATACAGTGCAAGTGAGACACAGGAGGAATTGGTAATTTGATCAAGGCCACCCAACAAAGCTCTGGCAAAATTTACAGGAAAGGCCAAACATCCTAATATAAGGTTTAAACTTTAGAGCATGAACTCTAACTAACACTCATAAAAATGCAAAAAAAACCCACCCCAACCCCAACAAACAAAAAAACCCAAAAACTTTCAGACACAATAATTAAAGGAAAAAGAAAAATTTTTTAGAATAAAGATAAGTGTTTTCCAGTGACAGAACCCAGAATCCTTTTAACTAATTTGTTGAGGAAATATGCCACAGTGGAATTTAGTATGACAGATTAAACTCTGTTAATACATTTTCCAGCTTTGGGTCCCCAGTCCCATTGCCCCATCTATGACCTTTCTAACTCAGGAATTATGTTACTTGTTCTACAAACAAGCATCCATCCATGCCAAAGGATATCATGCTTGAACAGAAATTATTTGAAGTGCAAGCACAAAACAAAGAGTACAGGACATTCTGAAGCACATGTATTTGTGTGCATTTGCTCAATGTACTCTATGCAATGGTATTTCTGCCACTATATAAAGTCATGATGTAAAGTGAGTTTTAGAAGACTGATCCCTCTCATTTTGAATAAGTATAACCTGTAAATGAATCCCACACACATCGCAATCCAAATATTTTTTTCTAATAAGGTGTTCCCATGCAAAGCTGCTGAGTAGGGGAAAACAGCAGTTGGGAGAAACATTAACAAGTTACTTGTATGGAAGACTCAGTGTGTTACTTCTCACTGTTGTTTCTTCTCACATATATCTCACTACCACAAAAGAACATATATGTGCAAAGGTAATGTATACACTTTTTGCTTGGTTGCATATTCATGACTTTCCTTGGAACTGTTACGAATAGACTGACAAAGATCTGTTTGTTGGAGGGTGATGAGCTGAACATCTGATCCTGAAAGTATCAGCAGTTGCCTGAAAAAGCCACGCCTTTCTTCTTCAGGCTGATAGTTGTAAGCTCCAGTTTAAGAGTGTACAGGACAGAAACAGTAGCAACAGACTGGAAAATTAGTCTGTGCATCTGCATCATGAATCTTTTTACTAGGTTCAAGCCTGAGCTACTAACACAGAAAAACATTAAGCACATAAAATAGCTAAACTTGGAAATGTGAGCAGGACAAAGCAATCTTCAGATCTGCATGTCGTGATGCAGTTTTTATTGAAAAAAGAATATAATTCCAGTTGAAGCCTGCCCAGTCTTGCTCAACTTTATATGGCTTTACTAATAATATACACCAACAAAATGTATTTCTGTTTTCAGTGTCCTATTAGCTCCTCCCTTTGTCATCCCTTCATCACTTGGTTCCGCCTTTCATTCACAAAATCGTGTGAAACTGCACCACCACGGCAAGAAGGCTGCAAGCTGCCTTTGGTACCCAACAAAACAAAGAAAATGGAACTCTTATCACCATCCTTGGAACCCCTGTGGGAGTAGCTGAGCCAATTAGCAAAACTTAGAGGAAAGGATTCCCATTCTCACTTGTTTTAGGGTCCCTTTAAGCTAGAGCAGTGCGAGCTGACTCAGTGTAAATAAGGCTCATTAAGTTTAATGCTGATGATGTCTGACCAGTGTTAGTGCAAGGAAGGTTTTGCTTGCCCTTTCACTACTATTTCTACTGCAGCACCTTCTGTTTCTTTCCTGAGACTAAGGCAATTTTTAGCTATTTATGGGCAAACAGTGCAACCTTAACCGTGATTGGGAAACAAGGAGCGTGAAATAGCGGCTGTCCCATCCTTTCTCATTCTAATTGCTAAATGCAAATTATTTTGAAGAGGAAGAAAAATCTACCTTTTTTTTTTTTTTTCCATCACAATCTTTTGCATTACATCACACAAACTGTTCTGAAAAAAACTGTAGAATTTCTACTGTGAAGTGTCTGTGATAACAAGAGGGGTTTTCATTCGAATTAGAAACTCTGGTAGTATCAATATCTGAACTGTAGCTTTAGGCACCATTACAAGAAGCAAGAGATTTGGACAGGATATATTCAATCTTGCTTTAATGGCATGATGCTGTGCCAAGATAATCTTCTAAGCTTTGACATATTTTATTTTGAAAAATGTTATCATCAGGTGTAAAGGAAATTCCTCATCACCAAGGAGAGTTTTGTTGCAGTGTATTTGATGACATAATTACTATGTGACTACATATTTCATTAACAGCTTTCCTGACCTGAATAAACAAGCAACAAACATTCTTCTGATGACAACCTCATGCAGCAGTGGAATTAAATAACAACAAAAGTAAAGGACTCAGATTCTCACTAATGGCTTTGTAAGAGAATTATTTTCCATCGGCATGCTGAACTTTAAATCCATAGCTCCTAATTAAAGCAAGTCAGCTGCTGAAAAACTTCTTATGCCAAGCCTCTCTGCCTTCAGCCTCACTCAGATTCTCTTCTCAAGACCTCACACCATTCCAAAGTCTTAGTTTTGCCATGCCTCGTTTCCCACTTTGATTTAAAGAAAAAACAAAAACTGTTGTGTCTTCTTGGTGTGACTGCCATGATGATATGTGCGGCACCTTTCTCCAAAACTGTCATTCAGCACAATCCTATGGACTGCACAAAACTTGCTGATACTGCTGAGGATTCTCTGTCCATCTTTATCTTCTTGGTTCAGCTGCAGCTTTGAAATGACTCCAGAAAACAGCTAGAATTGAGCATGCACTCCCTGTGTGCACTGCATGAGGCTCTAATGGCAGATATAAAAAGGTCATGTCTGAGGAAAGTGAACTTATAATATAGCCTTACATATTTGCCTTGTGAGCCTTTAATCACCAAGCAGATATTTCTATGAAGGGATAAAAGAAGGATGTGAAATTCAAGTAGGGAACATACAGCTCACCCAATGCCAAAATCTCCAAAGGCAACATGTAATCACAAGGGAGACCTAGGTACTGCTAAATTCAGTTCTGCAATGTCTAATTATGAGACTTCTACTTAGGGGCAAACACCTACTTCCAAAGAGGCCTGAAACCATTTGTCTTAAAGCTTTAGAGCTCCCTGTTCCAGAGAGCTTACAGTACAGAGGATACTTCAAGTGAATAATACCATGATGATTGTGAAAAAGATTCTCAGCTTATTTAAATCAGTAGAAGTTTACTAAAATCAACCAGCTAAAAGTCAACCGCACAAAGATGTGAATTAAAATTTTTAAATCATGTTCAAATAGCAATGTTTTATCTTAAACACATCAGAAACATTAATAAATCCTGTTTTTTTCTTGGATTGAAGAAAAATTGGGCATTTCATTGATAAGCACTTTGGAACATCCCCTCACCCCCCCAAGTCCTGCACACTCAGCAGCAGCTGCTCCTGGGATGTCATTCCAAAACCTGCTTTTCAACAACTCAGACACACAGCTTCCACTCTCTTGGGTCATCTTTGCCTCCATAATCCACATGCACCACAGATGTAAAAAGTCATACCTTTCATATCTAATTCAGTTGTACTTTTTCACTGTAGCACTAATGTACCACAAGTATTTCCCAGAAGTATTTGTCATTATAGTGCAGGGCTCAATTCATTCACTAAAGGAAAGGTTTGCAGAGCTCCTGGAAGTGCCCAGCTTCAGATAACGAGACCATTGGATTAAATATAAGTTTAGACTTCTTTTTTTAATCTTTCCCTTTATCTCTATCCAAATCCTCACTCCCTTTTGGCTGCTGTCACTACAGCACTTCAGATTCTGGCACAGAACTAGTAAAGGAGGTATTTCAAGACATGGTAAATCAAGTTATTCAACGCTTTCCCTGGCTTCCTTTCTCAGAGGTTAAATATGTTTTCAAACCAGTAAAAGAAGCGAAAGTTCTTTCAAGTCTCACATCTCACAAGGCAAGACATGCAGAAGGGGGTTTTCCAATATTCACTGCTAACGACATGCAAGCCTCAGAAGAGGGTTTTTTTCCTTCTCTGAGCCACAGGATATGCACAAAGGTTTACTCATTATATTTTCATGTCATCTCCAAAATGACAGATACAGGGCTATCAGCATAATAGGACAAGGAATGTGCACATACATCACGTATCATTATCCACCTTTACTTTTAACTCAGGTTCCTAAACCAGCACCAGGAAAAATGCCAGCACTTATGTGTATATGAGAACTCTCTTTATGTTAATTTCATGAGAACAAGCTTGCACAAATAACACAGTCTTAACATGTAGTTACTCTCTGTATATAATAATATCCCAGTTCCAAAGAGGATGAAACATATATTTTTGTAAATATATTGAAAAGCCTTGTATTCATATGACAACCATCAAGCAAATATCTGCAATGGTACAATTCACAGACCAAGTAGAAATGTCATTGCATCTGAGAAGGAGCTGCAGAAACTGAGTACACATTTTTATAACCTTGTTAAGCAGTGACACATCTCTCTATATAATTATCCTGACCTCAGTTCAAATACAAAAGTAATGCAATCAGAATTAAAATGGCAGAATGTGCATGCAACCCTCCCGACAGCTGGCCAAGCCAGACTCAGCTGTTTGTCAAAATACTGATCACCACTTTAGCATTTCACTGTGCATGCCAAATGTACCTTTCATTTTTTACAGCAGTTGCTGACCAATGCTCAGCACTTATTATCAAACATGATGATGCTCTATGAGAAGCAGTTTCAACTGCTATTTATATGCATCATTAGCTATTTTTTGAAGATTAACACAAGATATGGGTGAGAAGGAAAGGGAAAAAAGAAGTACTTCACTACAAATATTAGGTTACTTGTCCTAATTAGTCTTAAGAAAGGACTTTATGAATGTGGTGCTTTAGTCAAACAAAAGCAACCACAACCAATACAGACCAGATGGAGATACCTCTATATTAGGATGTAAGACTAAATCATATAATGGGTATTATTCATAAGGCATTATTCATCTCACCCTCAAGCAGACATCTAAAGAAAGTCAAATGGATTGTGGCAAGTGCTCTCCACTGACTAGAAAGGCAGCCTATAATGACTACTACAGATGTGCATCTCTGCACTGTAGCCATCCCTTAAGGTGAAATGAATTCTTCTGTCTCATTCCAACATGTATCCTTACTTCCTACATCACAGAGCAATTCCACCTTCATTGCAGAGTATTGTTCAACCATCATATTAGTAGAAACATATTACAAAACAAAAATCTAGTAATTTTTTACTGGCTTAGTTATTAACATGCAATTTTCCTGAAGTTCTCAAAACACTTCACAAAGGTGCCATCATTACCCCATTTTACAAGTGAGGAAAAATGAAAGTTAATATGAAAGTTACTATGACCTTAGCCATGATCTGCTACAGCTCAAAAGGTAAAACTAAAACTAGAATCAAAACCCCAGGACACACTCTTTCATCCTGCATTTCATCCCACCTTAGAATTATCTTCTGCCATGAGTTCAACTCTACTGCATCCTGTTTAACAGACTCATAGGCCTGAAAAGAGAGTATAAATATTAATAAGAAAAATAAAATAGACAGTAAATTATGTTAAATCCTTATTTTAACATCTTAAGACAAATACTCTCCCTGTTTACACATGGTGCATCCACACAGCATGCTAGAACATGATGCAGTAGCCTGGCTGGCACTGGTTAAGTGTCAGAATGAAATGCACTACAGTAGTTTCATAATTATGCTGAGCCCAGGTTATGAGCCTTGTGAAGGAGGAAAACTTACTGTCTGGAGCAGTGGGTCAAGCAAATACAGTTTATATATCTTTTGGTACTTGAGATATCAACAGTGAAATGTGCTTCGCAGATTTATCACCCCAGTTCAGTCTAGGTGAACTGGGGATGGTCTTCATGCTCTGCTGCCCCATGTATGTGTATCCTAAATCCTCTGTAAAAGCAGGTAATGAAAATAATACTGAGGTCATTCTTTTAAAAAAAAAATATTATAGACAAGGATTCAACTTTTTTTAAAAAAAATTCTGAAACAGATAAACAGTTTTAAAATTTCCTGTAGTGTAAGTTGGAGTATAAAACCACACCTGTACACACACAAACACACACACACGTACATTAACACATACACAGACACATGCTTCTACATAAATACAGCACTCTTCTCCCACTGATGTTTAACTTATATTCACTTTGCTGCTACTTCTTGTAAATACATTAAACTACCAAAGCACAATCTTTTCTCAATTGCTTAGGAAGAAACATTTCAGTAATATTTTTTCCAAAAGAGGCAAAAACCGAGTCCTCAACACCATGACACACTGCAAGGATGATGCCTTCCAACCTTGTATCTGTCCTGCTGGCCTGCCAAGAACAAGCCTTTATCAGCAGTCTGAAACCCTGGCACACAAATGTGATTTTCTGCACTGATTAATGCTGATCTAGCTGCCTGCACCCGAAATACAAGTCAAAGCAGCAGGAATGCCAGCACAGTACTAGTATGTTTGAGGCAATGATCTTGCCAACATGTAACATATTTAGCACTCTGGAAGTGATGCAATGAAAACTGTTGTTAGAAGATTTGGGTAATTTCAGAATAAAAACAAAACATCATAAGTTTTCACAATTATTTTTGTCTTTTAATATAAATTTAATCTCTTTTGAAATAATGTACATTTCTGTATTCCTTTGCTAATGTGACCCATCTATTCTAAACTTTGATATTAGACAGAATTACATTTGCAGCTATCAAGAATATTTCAGTTCTCTTAAACAGAAATTGTTTTTAGGAGTGAAATTATGTCACTGGAAAACAAATACCTGCATTATCAGAAAGCCTCAATAACATAATAGCTCATAAATATTAGATTACTAATGAAAAACCATTTAACATGTGATGTCTGATCACATGAATATAGCTTTGCACTACCAAAGTAGGATTACACTTTTTGGATGTTTCAGTTAACAGTAAAACAAGGAAGTCACTCCTATACAATGATCGAAAGAGAAATTAACATCCAAACAGTACAGGAGAGGAAAGAGCACTAAATAATCCTTTTTTAGTTTTCTCAGCTCTAAGTCAAACAGCGATGTTTTTAAACTCTTTTAATTAAGGGGTGCTAGGACATACTGACTTTAACTGCCTCTCCTGCATTAACATTTAAAATTACCTAAATCAAAAGTATGTTATGACATAATTAATTCTGTTAAAAGCAGAGGCAAAACAAGTGAGCAAATTTAAATGATTGTTTTCATGATGCTTTATTATATCGTTCAGCCAAAACTCCGTGTAACCTTTTTTTCTCTCAGTCATACCTTCTTTGGGGTAGCTACAAGACTAACATGCTGTCCTGTCTCCTGTCTTGTACTCTTTTTCAACTTCACATTAGTTTGCCATATAGTCTGTAACCTGTCAAACCATTTTACAATAATTATGTACACTGATCAGAACAAGACACTTCTTTCAGCCTCCTATTGATCATGGCTCACTTCAAAGCAATTTTCTGACTTACAAGCTGTGGTTCATACAAAATCCCTTTGCATTTGCCTGGAAAAACATATGAATATATTAAACATATGAATAGATCACAGAATTTGTCAAAACAAATGCAAACCTGGCTCTGTTGAGTCCGGTTTCTCCTCTCTAACAACATATTTTTTTAACCAGAAGGCAAACACCTTTTTCAAGGCTTGGGTATCTGTGATTTGGCGAGGAAATGGCAGGAATGTTTCACAGAAGCCCATGGGAATTAGTTCAAGTGACATAAAGGACACAGCCAGCTCTCTCTTGGGAGATTATGAAAGACATGCAGAAAAGGAGGAAATGGTAAGACATCCAAAGATTGTGGCATAGCCCTTCATACATTTCTCCTTACAGCCAGAGATACATCAATAATTTCTGACATAAATAAACAAAATTTTGACATGTCGATTTACCAAAGCAGGGATGGTAATAATAATAAAACCATCAAAACTCCATAAAGGCCTTTAATGTGTCTGAAGATATTTTCATTACTGCAGTAAGTGTTAAGTGTTTCCTTTGCTGTTAACAGTTTTTACAGCAAAGCTTTGAAGAATGTCCCACAGGTTATCAGTAAAGGCTCTATACCTTGCATATAAATTAAGAACAAACTAAACAATCCAGAAAACTACTTTCAAGTTGTGGCCAAGGACTAAAGTTGGAATCACGAAGGACAGATCTGGTCTCATCTGGCACAGTCCCAGTGGAAGGAAGCCATCTCAATTGACACCAGCTGAGAGTATAGTTTGATGCATCCCCTTATTCACTCTCTTAAGCCCGTATTTTTCTTTTTTCCCCTTTTATGTTCTAGTCACCAACACCATTCTGGCCAGTCACTAATAGTCTTTAAAGGCTAATCTTCCTGTTAGCTTGCATTTGAAAATGAATCTCAGATGTAGGAAATTAAAGCCTTCCTCTCAAACATAAAGCAGATTCCAATTGAAAACTAAAGAATTCACGTTTCAAGCCACTCTCCAAGGATGTCTTTCTCTATTGGTAACATTTGGAGATGTTTGAAAGGAGCTAATGAGGACAGGTTTATGTGACTGGTTATAATTTTACCTTCCCAACTGCATGTTTCACATTTGTCGCAGTGAATTATCTGGTAAAATATTTCATTTTAATGAATAGTTTAAAAAGCTTTGCAACCAGAGAAACATTTTGAGCTAAAGTTTCAAAAACAGTCAGAAAAGTAAGCTTGCATAAAAACGCACAGTTGGCTAACTGCTCCCAAAAAAAAGTTAAAATATTTAAGCACAAATAAATATAAAATGTTGCAATGCTTCAAACAAATAAATGGCTGAATATATGATGACAAAGCAGAGGGGTACAGGTAGAAAAGGAACTGGGTAAGAATGAGGAACAAACTACATAAGTAGCCATTTTACAAGCCATGTGAACAACCTCAAAGATCTTTCAGTGACCAATTTTTCCTGCTGCAACACTAAAAAGATTTTAGCCAAGCTAAGCTTTTCAGAGAATTAAACTAAATGAGAATGACAAGTCTTCCTGAAAAAGTGGCATTGTGGCTTTTCCACGGACCACTGTGAGGAGAAATCGTACTTGATGAAGCTGTGAGACCTCACCAGTCCTCTTCCCACCTGCCTATTACCCACAGTGGGTCAAGAGAAGCAGGAAACTGCCCTTCATTCTCTCCATGCTTATAAACTGCAAAATATGAGTCTTCTAGACTTTACTAAATTAATTTTCCAAAGAGTTCTTCCCTGGCTTTAACAGACAGTGGAGTGGGTATTGACTGAAGAGGCACAAACCCTTGACTTTAAAAGAAAAACTGAAGACCTGTGATGAGATTATTTATAGACATCTAACCCTGCAAGAGGTCTGACATATTTGTTATGGTTGAAGGACACAGTAAAAATTTGCATCACTGATGCCCTCAGAATTACTGGTAGATGACAATTAATTTTATTTGCAGCATGGTAATACAGATCAGTGCCTCAGTGTGCTTATTACATTCACCATAACTGGAAAAAAAAACAAAAAAACAAAGACATAAAAAAGCAGCAACTGTACTGAACTACTTTTGTTAACTTTTTTCAGAAGTTAGCAAATTATTTTAACAAAAACCAAGTTCATCACTGCTCTTGTATCTGTGAGACCAGGGAAATGGAATGTTGGAAGACTTTCCCATGATCAAGGAGAATTGGGTTAGAAAATACCTAGTCTGCCATTAGCAAATTTGCAGATGACACCAAGCTGAGTGTGAGTGTTGATCTGCTTGAGGGCAGGAAGGTTCTGCAGAGGGATTTGGACAGGTAGATCAGTGGGCTGAGGCCAGTTGTAGGAGGTTTAACAAGGCCAAAGGCTGGGTCCTGCACTTGAGACACAACACCCCTGCAGTGCTACAGGCTGGGGCAGAGTGGCTGGAAAGCAGCCAAGAGCAAAAGGATCTGGAGGTGCTGGTTGAGAGCAGCTGAACGTGAACCAGGAGTGCCCAGGTGGCCAAGAGGGCCAATGGCATCCTGTCTCTATCAGCAATAGAGTGGCCAGCAGGACCCGGGCAGGGATTGTCCCCCTGTACTGGGCACTGGTGAGGCTGCATCTTGAGTGCTGGATTCAGTTCTGGGCTCCTCAGTTCAGGAATTACACTGAGGGGCTGGAGCAGACGCACGGAAGGAAAATGAAGCTGGGGACTGTGAAGTGTGGCTGAAGGAGCTGGGGTTGTTTAGCCTGGAGAAAAGGAGGCTCAGAGAAGACCTTACTGCTCTGCAATTGCCTGAAGGGAGGCTGTAGCCAGGTGGAGGTCAGCCTCTTCTCCCAAGCAACTGGCAATAGGNTCTCTATCAGCAATAGAGTGGCCAGCAGGACCCGGGCAGGGATTGTCCCCCTGTACTGGGCACTGGTGAGGCTGCATCTTGAGTGCTGGATTCAGTTCTGGGCTCCTCAGTTCAGGAACGACATTGAGGGGCTGGAGCAGACGCACGGAAGGAAAATGAAGCTGGGGACTGTGAAGTGTGGCTGAAGGAGCTGGGGTTGTTTAGCCTGGAGAAAAGGAGGCTCAGAGAAGACCTTACTGCTCTGCAATTGCCTGAAGGGAGGCTGTAGCCAGGTGGAGGTCAGCCTCTTCTCCCAAGCAACTGGCAATAGGAGGATATAGTATTAAGTTGTGCCAGGAGAGGTTTGTGCTGGGCATTAGGAAGAAAATCTTCACACAAAGGGTGATTACATCTCAGAATGGACTGCCCAGGGACGTGGTGGAGTCAATGTCCCTGGAGGTGCTTAAGGACAGTGCCACGGTGTGGTTGACAGAGTGGTGTTTGCTCACAGGTTGGACCCAATGACCTCAGAGGTCTCTTACAAGCTAATTGATTATGTGATTCTATGTACTCAGCCTCATTGTGAAACATTAGTGGTCATACCTGCAACTTTTTGAAGTTTATTTTGTTGTTGTTTTGCTTTAGAATACAATAAGATAACAAATGCTTAGATGTTTATCTAGCTGTACACAGGGTCCGAAAATCTGTTGCAAGCAGGATGTTTTCCTGAGAAAATGCTATCAGCTTCTGCCAAATCTAAAAAATACATTTTTAGTCCTTCTGGTTTTAATGAAAATCTTCCAATGCTCCCTGAGCAGCTAGAAAGGAAGCTGAGGAAGAAGACTAATACACAAACACTGGTCTGACCAACTGCTTTTGAAGAACCCAAATATACACAGAAAGCACAGAAGGAAAAATAGTTATTTTTCTTTTGAAAGATGGTTTCCAATATATCTAGGAGCACTTAAAAGTGGAGCATTCAGCCACATTTACCACTGGATATCTCCTCTGTTTTTAGCAGCCACAATGCTATTCTATTATCAGACTATTTTTTATGAATCATAGGGCTTCAAAATTAGTTTTAATTAAATAGAATTAGTCCTCTGATTACTAGGTACTCCTTAAAGTGATTCTGGATGCACAGGTGAGATTGGCTAGAGACCTCTGTGGTGACTGTAAGTAAAATAACTCACGTTTTCCAACATCTTGGTCATGTGAAACATTATACAAGCAGTAGGTATTGTGGCTGGTAGTTGAGAGTTTTTACGTCACAAGAATGTCTGTATTCTTTGTGGGCCTTTGTGACATCCAAAGCTCTTTGTGACTCTGCACTATATTCTCATTTTAATGGATGATGCCGATGCACTCTGCAAGAACTTGTGGGAAAGCAATTGCTACCTCAGACTATTACGGTCAGCTTACCGGGGAAATCTGCTTCAGTTTCCATATGTGACACTGGGCAAGTCCTTAAGCCTGTCTCACCTGAATGAGGGTAAGATTGGCAAGAGAAATAGTTTAGATTACACACCCTCAGCAGCTACACAGCAGGGAGCAGCACAACTCCCTAGCAAGTTTACTGGACGTATGCAGGAATAAATCTGCTGTTCTAAATCTGGCAGCTTTTGTAGCTGTTAACTTTAATACTTACCTCCAAATACTTAATCCACCTGAAAATTTTATGACTGCTATCTAACACAAAGCATATTAGCTCTTTGTTTAAGAAAAAAGAAATAAATAAAAAGGTCTGTGAGTGTTCATACCTAGGAGCTTTCTCCTCCTACACAGAGTGTTTCACAAGTAGCTTCTGCTGGTTAATACAGAACAGGGATAAATCATCCCAATTCTGACACACTTTTGTCAAGTGCACTCAGAACACGGGGGTATTGGCCACTTTCCCCATGCTCCCATTAACAAAACCCTTTACAAAATCTTTCTCGGTGTAACATGGAATCAAGAGAATACATGCATTATCTCTGACAAGTAAAGAAAACTCAGGAATGTACTGAAGTTTGGGTGCCTCTGAGGAAGACAACTGCACCCATATCAAGTAATACTACTGTTTCTTTTGATCTTGTCAATAGTTGTAGGCTGTGAGGGTGAAAGAGAGGTGCGTGTGGTCAGAGAGATTTGTTTTGTGTAGCATTTCGTAATGAACCTATGACAATAAATGGGAAAATGTACAGTAGCCCTGAGCATCAGCAACTTTCCTATGTATTATGCCCAGGTATGTACATTGAAGCTCTCAGCACAGGGCTTTCCCAGGCTTGTCACTAGATTTTTATACATATTTTTCTTCATATTTTCCAGGTAATGAGTTTTTACAATGCCTTTATATACCTGCTACACAACTGGTTTATACTGGGACCCACTTCTACTATCAGCACATCTTAATCCCCAGTTTTTCCAGTGAAACAATACAATAATAGATTTATAGTAACTACTAGTCATTTCAGGTTTTCATTTGCCTTAAGGTTTCTTGATATATGTCATTTCAGGGACAGAAGAGATCAGAGAAATATAAGTAAATGTTGATAAAGGAGCCCAAGATAAGTGTCAGTCAAAACACCACAAAGATTTTGCAGTCCTTCCAAAGCTTTCCATGTCTTTCTCAACTGTAGAAGAGAAAGCAATAGATCTAGGGTTTTAACAAGTCATTTTACCTAAACAGAGTTACTGCTCATACACAGTAATGTTTCTCAGTGTACTTTTTCCATTTCCTTTTTGTGGGGGGTTTTGTTTTTTGACAGTTTGATTTTTTTTTTTTTTTTGCAACAGAAGTTACTTTAGAAGTTTGGTCTTATTAATGTTCTCATCCAGAGTACTACAAAAGACATCACACACTGCAGTAGAACTTTCCTAGAAGCTGGTGGCTTTATTCCCATACACATACATATGGAAAAATAAAAAAAGGGAAAATTAAAAAGCTGTTGAGGAAATCTAGGTGAAAATTATAATGAATTAATAGTAAATAAGGTAGCAGCCCATATACATTTCTAAGGTACGGACACAACTATATTTGCATATATAAAAACGTTAGAGGAAAGAAGACAAAAATAATTAAAGGAGAAAATAATATATAATTGTTTAAACCCACAAAGGTCATCGATTGATGAGTATAAATAAATTGTTCACACATTCTGTGAGCCATATATTAACTGTTCACGTCTCCTCACAAGCTGCAACCTGTTTAAGGTTACTGAAATGTGAGGTGGGGAAAAATCCCAACCACGCACACTTTTTTTTTGTCCAGCCAAATCATCCAAAAAGAAATTAATAAATCTCTGTGCTTTCATAAGACTTCACATCTTCAAAGTACCGAGTGCACATTTGCTAATCAATGAATTCCCACTCTTGACGATCATCCCACTCGGATGAAGTGCCTTAGAGGAATGGGAGTCAAATCACCACAGTTCAGGCAAACCTGGCCTCAAACACTTCGCCAGCTTGATGCCACAGGGACTGGCGGCGACCCCGCCAGCAGCAGGTCCAGCGCTCCCCTGCTTTATGGCGCCTGCCCCGCACAGCTCCCTCCGGCCGAGCTGTGACTCAGAGCAGGTTATCTAAAGGTCACCTTCAGCACCCCCGCTTGAATCGCGTTCACTCGGAAGCTCCGGTACACAGGGTGCACCTTCCAGGTGATTTTTTTGTTCTCAGCCAGGACCAATCGAAGGCGCCTGAACAAAAGTGCAACCAGTCACCTCCTTGATGAGGGGAAGGCAGGAAGGGGCGAGCTGGGCGAGCAGAGCCTGAGAGCAGCTCACTGTGCATCCTTCGGACATCGCAAAACAGGTGCCACCCTCGGTGAGCCAGTCCCGCAGCCATCCCGGCCCGCAGCTGCCCGCGGTGCCCAGCTGTGCAACATCCCGAGTCCCGGACACCGCCGGCTGCGGGACACTGCCGGCCACCCCGGCGGCTCTCAAGGCCGCCTCGGGGCACTGAGCGGCTGCTGGAGCCTCCAGGGTTTTGGCTACCGAAGCGTGACATGGATGCGAGGGGGGATCACGCGGGAGAGGCAGGACGTTCCTGCCCAAAAGCTGACGGAGGGGCCGAGGCGAAAGGACACAAGGCACATCTCTGCCTCACTCAGGGTTTATTCCGCTCTCTCGCGAGCGGCCTCCCCCTCCTCAGTCACTTCCATCGGCGCCCAGCTCTCTCCCCCATCATCACCGTGCTCGCCGCGTTTGAAAAGCCCGGGCTCGTCCCCACCGAGGCGGGACAGGGAGGCGGCCCCGCCGCCACCA
>VZTX01009502.1:270295-302316 GCA_013400915.1 Pardalotus punctatus
GTGGTGCTGGGGAGCCCCCGGGCCCTCTGACAGTCTCCTGCCCCCGGGGGGGCTCGGAGAGGGGGCGGTGCGGCTGCCACCCCCAACCTGGGCACGGGGTTTATGGGGGATGACCGTGTGTGTGTCCCCTTAGGCACCATCCGGGCAGGCTGGAGGCAGGCTAGTGACCCCTCAGAGCAGCGCGTGTACTGACAGAGCCCAGAATTCCCCCAAATATCCCATGTGCGTGCACGCAGAGAAGTCCACTTGGGTTGAACCACGGTTTTGAGCTCGTCCCTATGACCACCGCCACAAACTTGGTGATCCGTCCCGGGTTTCAGAGCCTGCTGTCCCTTTAATGTCTGGTTTGACAGCTTTGGGTGAGGAAGCACTTCCAACAGCTGTCTTCTTGGCAGTGCACCAAGCGCCGGCTTAAAGGGTCCCTGGCTGGAGCAGCTTCACCTTCTGCCTCAGAACAAACCCAGCGATTGTTTCGTTTTCCGGCTGCTTTTCTACTGAGCAGGGGCTGTGTTGTGGCTCTGTCCTTGCCTTTTGTGCCGCAGCTCCACAATTCCATTCAAACTACATACATTCTGTCTAAAAATTCTTTTCTGCCTCTGTGGTTATGTGGGTGGTAGCCCCATTTTGTTTGAAAATCAGATGTGTTTAAAAAAACCCATCTCATTAAACTTATTAAGCTTTCAGAAATTCCTGTTCTTTGCTCATTTCATGTGTATTACATACTTTTACAGATCTGTATCTGACTGCAGATGGTGGGCACACCCTGTTTTTACCATCAGTTATTTCATTACTGCTTTTACAGGATGTATTTTGCCAATAAGTACTGATACTTGGTCAGATTATTTTCAGTGAGAATAACATCTGTTTTATTTTCTATCCTTTCTTACCAGAAGATGATGAAGATGAGGAGGAAGAGGATGAAGAAGAAGAAATAGATGTTGTTACAGTGGAGAAAAGACGCTCCTCTACCAATAAGGCTGTTACCACCCTTACTATTACAGTGCGTCCTAAAAATACCACTTTTTCATCAGTCAGGACACAGCAGAATGGACTGATTCTAAAGCGTTGCGCCCCAATTCACCAGCAGCATAATTATGCTGCTCCTTCTCCATTCGTGGAGACTGAAGAGGCTCCACCTCAGAAAAAGTTAAAAATTGAGGTGCCCCGTCCAGTAAAACCTACGATCCAACCAAAGCCTAAGAGTTCAAGTCCTCGAAACTCTGATTCTGAGGACAGTGAACGTCGACGCAACCATAACATACTGGAGCGTCAACGACGTAATGATCTACGGTCAAGTTTCCTCACATTAAGGGACCATGTTCCAGAACTAGTTAAAAATGAGAAAGCTGCGAAAGTAGTGATCTTGAAAAAAGCCACTGAATATGTTCATTCTCTTCAGGCAGAGGAGCAGAAGTTACTGCTAGAAAAGGAAAAATTGCAAGCCAGACAAGAACAATTACTAAAGAAAATAGATTACAAGCGGACTTGTTAAGCTTTTTTTGGTTTTGTTTTTGTTTGGTTTTTTTTGGCTGACCAGGACAGTCATTGCCACTTTGCACATTTTTGATTCTTTATAAAAAAATTGTGTTTTTTGACGTTAAGAATGTTGGTTTTAATTTCAATCCAGTCCCTGAAGTAATCGACAGACTGTATTATCCGGGTACGGAGCAAATGGATGTTCTTGTAAGGAGTTTATTGCAAGACTACCAAACAACAATGGACTGCCTTTGTTTTTTCTTCTTAAGAACTGTAGATGGTGGGGATTGTTTTTTTAAAGTGTTGTGAGCATTTGGAGCTGCTGATGACATCTAGTTGAGTTTTAAAATGTTCATTCCTAAATTTTATGGTGCTTATGTTCTAACAGATGTTACTTTAGGGGTTGGCATTTTGTACCCCTCTGGGAATTTCTGTAAATACCATCTACACACTTGCCTTTTGTACATGTCTTGGGTTATGAGAGGTGGCTTTTGCTACACTATTAGACTGGAAGTTCATACCTAAGTACTGTAATACCTCAATGTTTGAGGAGCATGTTTTTGTATACAAATATATTGTTAATCTCTGTTATGTACTGTACTAATTCTTACATTGCCTGTATACTTTAGTATGATGCTGATACATAACTAAATTTGATACTTATATTTTCGTATGAAAATGAGTTGTGAAAGTTTTGAGTAGATATTACTTTATCACTTTTTTGAACTAAGAAACTTTTGTAAAGAAATTTACTATATATGCCTTTTCCTAGCCTGTTTCTTCCAGTTAATGTATTTGTTAATGTTTGGTGCATAGAACTGGGTAACTGCAAAGTTCTGTGTTTAATTTCTTCCAATGATGTACATTTAGTGCTGCGTCTTATAGCACTTTGAAATACCTCATGTTTATGAAAATAAATAGCAATTACATGATGTGCCATTTACTATTTTTCTTTTAAATAAAATCTTTAACTTTGCAATGTTGATGAAATAAAAAAAACATGGTCCCATATCCTGGGCCCTTCAACTCTCAAACCATAGGTGACACTTTACAAAGGTGAGCTGGGCAGGACCTTTCCATTTCTGGTTAAAAAATAATGGTAGTAAGAACTATTTCCCTGGTATTTCATACTTGTGTTGTCAGGATCATCCCAGGTGACCAAATGTACCACAGTTAATGAAACTCCTGTGTCTTACAAAGACTCCAAATCTCCACTGTACCCAGAGAATGTGAGGGATCAGAAACAAGGCTAGGTTGGTCTCTGTGGCACATAGGTGAAGAAGTAAATGATGGAGGTACACTTGACAAAGCACAGAAAATTAAATATTTGTAGTAAACAAAGATCTTAACTTGGCTGATGTTATTTGCAGTAGGAGAGGCTTAGAACTGTCCATCATTGCATTGGAGAATTAATGTTCTTGTTTGTAGCTGAAGGTCCTGTGCATTGTTACTTGTGTTAAGTTAGTAAAATTAAAAATCTCAGGGAAGATACAGAGCCATGAAGTGTTCATCAAATGAATATGGAACTTTGCAGGTGGTTGTTTCAAGAGGTGGCATTTGGTGTGACAGGAGTGAGATGTTCAACTCCATGAAATGTGTTTGGTCATTGTATTAAAGACCATGAAACCAGGGAGTGGTTTTATTATCTAGTCTGTGCAGGTGTTTCTGACATTGTCTTTCCTCCCACTGAATCTGAAAAAGTGTGAATTAATGACCAAAAGGTACTTTCAGGATCCACTTGCAAGAAGCTTGGCTGGGACATCTGCTCCTGCTTTATCCACAGAGGAAGTAGCTTGTTTGGTAATGGACGTACAGAAATTCTGTGTTTGCCATGAGGTAACAGGAAGAGCAATGTGGGGGCAAAATAGCTGCCATATAATCAATGTGCCATATGTCCATCCCTACAGATTGTTAATGCATTCATAACCTGTGTGTTCTTGGGCCCCAGGCAGCTTCTATACCATGACCACCAGGAATTGTACATAGTTCAGTGCAGTAAGTCCAGATCTGCAGCAGGCACAAATTGGTGTAGCACTGTGGATTCACAAGCATTTGAAGAATTGGCCTGAATAGACTTAAGATCTAAATTCAGACTCGACCACAGTTTTTCTATATGTAGAATCTTTGTTTTGATTCTCTTGACATGCTTCTTACACTTTCCAACTACAGTGATAAAACAGTAAAAAGACAGCCCAAGTAGAGACAATTGGTGTGGATAATCACAAGGTACATTTAATTTTACCAGCTAAAACAATTTTTAAACCCCCTTTTTTTAGCAATTTCTGTTGAACTCCTGTTGTACTGTTTTCAAACAAGGTACAAGTCAAATGAGTCTTCTTGAAGGAGGAAAGTCCCTTCCCTTTCCCCTTCCCCTTCTTCCACTTCATATTCCTGGAGAACTTTGGTCCAAATCCTCCACTGACTGGGTCAGATCAGGTTGCTCAGGGTCATGCAACCAAGGCTTGAATATCTTAAAGGATTGAGATTCCACAGCCTCTTTGGACGACACGTGTTTTTTGACTACCACGACTGATACAAATTTCCATAATATCTGGAATTTTCCTTGTTGCGACCCTTGTCCATTGCCTCCTGTCTTTCTGTGTTCATTCTCCTGGAAGAGTGTGGTTCCACCTTGTCTGTAACCTCGCATTAGGGAGTTGAAGACAGCAATTTCTTCTTTCTCTTCTTAAGACAACACAGTTCCGTCTTGTATTGCGGTAACCAAGCATTTAGAGTATAATAAAGGTGTCAAATACTCAGATTTGTTTGGATATTCAACACAAATCCTATCTGAAAGCCTCTTACTATATAATGTGGGAGTCTTGGTTTCATTTAGAATTCAGTGATAAAATCCAGCTGATGTCCATGGAGACAGAATCTGGCCCCACAAAGCTCCCATATACTGTACTGTTTGCTGCTCTGTGCTCTACTAGCAGTACTTTTGTGTTGTCTTTTTTTTTTTTCATCTTTAAAATAACTTTAAGGAGTTAATAGGTTTGTTTTCATATCGTTGCTGTAGGGAGCAAGTTGTCAAAGACGAGTATTTCTAGTAAAAAACTCAGTTATAAGACGTTAATAAAGTTACAGTTGTTAAATAGATTTCTTTTGTATTTACATAATAAAAAGAATTGCAAGTTGTAGGAAAGATAGCTTTTGAAAAAAAGAAGTAAGCAATTATTTGTGTAATATTTTCCGGAGAATCAGTACAGTAGCCAGAAGGCTACATAGAGAAAGACATAGAAACACAGCCACAGCCATAACAAAAGATCCTTTTCCAAGTGTATCTAGAGTGGGGAGTCCATACAGACTCAGTCAAATAATGAATTGAGACACTATTGCCTCTTTTTTTTTTTTTTTTAATAATACATACCTATATTTGCATAACAAATGCAAACATATCTGTCTGGAGAATCAGATGTGGCAACTACCTAATAGCTGCTTATTGCAAAGCAGATATTGCTGATTCCTGAAGGGAAAACTGAATTAAGTTGATCTCAGTCTTATTGGAACGACTATAAAAATTCCCAAGTTCTTTTTCATACAGTACAGAATTTGCTAATGATGGTTTTCTCCAAAATCACATATCCCAGAGGATGCTCTCCTTTCCCCTTTGTGTTTATTTTCTTAAAAATACCATTAAGAACACAAGGGACTTGTAACACCAAAATTAAATGATTCCTCCATAAACTAGTGTAAGTAAAACACCAGTGGGAGACTTTAAAAAGGTGAAATGTGTTAATGGTGTCATTACCACTTGGTCACCTGTTGCCATGAGTGCTAAGGAAAGTGCATTTCTCAAACTCCAAGCTGCTGTTATAGCAACTTACCACCAGGTCTTGGCAAGACTACTTGAGATATCGTGAAGTATATAATTTACAGAGGGCATGTTTGCTCCTTGAAAGTATACTGATAAACTAAGCTAGAATAAAATTACTTCAAAAGGATGACATTCTTAAGCTTGACTTCCCTGGCTTGTGGCTTGTTTAAATCAGAAGAAGTATTTTTATTTAAAATATTAATTTTGAGATAGTTTATGAATTTTTAATGTATGATTGCCAAATGCTACATGATGTATACCTGGGTTACTTTCTTCTCTGTGTCTCCATTTCCCATTTCCCTTTTCTATTCCCTGTCTCTTCTCTCAGGAACCCAAAGCCAACTTAAAGGGATTTGAGGTGTCACAGCAAGTCCTTTAAATTAAGCAGGGATTTCAGTAGAAACAGGAGGTATACAGCACTTCCAGAAATCTCAGAGGAAAGCAATGGTGCAAAACGTGGAAGAGAAGCTGATTGTAGAGCCAACATGATGGGTTTTGCCTCACCACTTCTGGCTGCTCCTGGAGCATTGACAAGCAGAGCACCAGCTTTTTGCCTCATCAACTGCCTGAATTCAAAGCCCTTGGTCTGTGCCAAGACAAGCTTTCACTTCTGCTGGATTACCTGTCCCATTTGCTGCCGTACAATAGTTTTTTGCTGCCTGTCTGCTTGTACTGACCCTGCAATGAGGTTTGGCCACAGTAAATCAGGCATTTTGCTGCTGGGTTGCGTGACATGGTAATTCCTGCTGCCTGCAGATCTGTGATTCTCATCCAGCTTTGTGCTCTGACTGGCCAGATCCTTCTCTCGATGAGATTATTGATATTTTTGAGCAGCAGGCAACTTGGAAAAGATAAAATGAATTCTTGGTCTCTGAACCATGGAGACTCCTCGTATGTGTGCTGTATGTATACATTTACATACATGCTGTGTGCACACAAGGGATTCCCTAAGTGTTGATCTGTGAGCCCTGCTAAATAAAGCCTGGTGTATATTTTAACTGAGTAAGTTACAAGGCTGTCTCTTGTCCCTTTGAAGAAAAAGCAAACAAAGACATTTTGTTTCCTGCATTTCTGATCACAATATGACACACCTAAATAATGCAGAAATTTTTTTTAAAAGTACCTACGGGGTAGGTGTAGTGTACAGTGTAAGTATAATTAATGGCAAGTACTTTTTAACTCCATGGTGAAATGGATGGGTGTAGACTTACCAGATTTAAAATTTATCAGACTTAAAACTGAATTATGACTTATTTGTTATTGATCTCTGAAGTGTTGTGTTACATTTCGTATGCAAAATTATTGTTAGGCTCCATAAATGCTATTACAGCTGCTGTATTTGGGAGCTGTATCATTTACCATCATATAGTGTTTCAATCTGACATTATTTAGACAAGTGAAGACATTTTCATTTTATGGTAAAATAAGATTATTTAATTTTTCTTATTTTGTGCTCCCAATTTCCCAACCTCATTTGTCTGCTTTAAGTGTTTACTGCTTTCTGTCTGCTTTCTGTCTTCTATACTGCAGGCATTTAGGGACCGGAACTGTCTTCTACATTATCTGTCTGCAGTTGAGGTTAGATTGTCTCTGTGAGCAGCTGTATTAATCATAAAAGTATAACAAGAGTCCTGTTGTCTAACAGCTACGGATAGCTTAGTTAGGGGTAGGATGAGTCATGATGTCTACATCTGTCTAGTTTCACCTTCTAATCTACAAGCTTTACAAGCATTACAGAGTTTTAAGCACCTAGCTGCTTAGCTTCCTAATTCTCCTTATGTAGTCACCAGAGAGATGCAGGCTCTTCCCAGAGCACAGTCCAGAGCATCTGCACTGGGCTTTACCTGGAACGGGCCCAAGCAGGGCTCTGTACCTTGAGCAAAGAGTGATGACAACATACAAGGGGTGATTACGGGAACCGTGTTAAGGGCTGCTTTATTGCTGCTGGGTACCATCAAGATTTTTGATCTGTAGCTGGTCTTACTTACCATATGAAACATAAAGCAATGATATGGAGAAAACTGCAGGCAAACTAATGGATTTGTTACTCAGAATAAAAGAGTGGATGAGTGTAGGATATATAGTTAATTTAATTGGCATAGTCATTTTAGTTGCAATTAAATAAAAGATTTCAATGGCACTTATCTCCATTCTGCTTCCTAACACCATCAAAAATAAATAGATAGTGTTTTAGCATTCAGTGATTTCACTTCCTCACAGAACAAATCAGTGTAATTAGAATATTATTTGGATGGATATTTTTAGTATCTGTATACAAATAGCATTTTTCTTCTGCAATACATGGCAATTACATTTAGGCAAAATCTTGCTTCTTCAGTATGATATAGACTTAATAAAAAGTACATTGTAATTAATACTGTAATCAATTTAATTCCAATATCTAATTAATATTGCAATTCATGGTGTAGGAGATGAAGAAACTATCTAATATCATACACAGAGTTCAGTGTTGGCTAGTATCTGGAATCCTCATAAAATATGTTTAAAACCACTTAGATAATTTCTTCTTTTGAATTCCTAAGATCAATGTTAAAATATCCCTAAAATATTGTTATAAATTTGCTTTTCAGTATAGAAATTATCTGTGTCTTATAAAATTGCCATTAGATTTGGCACTTTATTATTTTTGGAGCAATTTGACACTTTTTTAAATTTTTTTTTAAGCAAATGTTCAGAAAGGAACAATGTCACAAAAAGGAAATTGCACTGTTTCAGTGCTCAGTCACCCTCAGAATTTGGTCCTATAGAGCTAGAAGATAATATTTAGATCACTAAATCATATTCTGAAATGAGAGTGGTGACAGATAACAACCTCTCCCTGAAAGTGGCAATGACTTTTTATTTTTAAAGAGATATTTAGAGGCTTATGCTTGATATTTCCCCTCTACAAGAAATTTGGAAGACGTTTGGTTGATCCCCTTAGAATTGCATGTACTCTTAATTAAGCATCAGAAAATTCTTAGTAAACAAAATCTAACAGAAGAGCAAACATACTCAGTTTTATCTAGAAACCTGGTCATCAAAAATGTACTGTAAACTGCAGTTCTGAGGGCTTCTTATTTTGCATTTTCTCCTACAATTGTGAGTTTTGGTCATGGTTCCAAGGCAACACTCGTAAGTCACATCCTCAATAATTATGATTACAACCATTTCTCTAAAAGCTCTACTTCAGGCCAAACAAGCCTGGGTAAACCACAACTCCAATATATTATTTCTCAGGTGTACAAGATAATATTGGACATATAGTGTTGTGAGGCACTTTATGAACACTTCTTTCAAACATATGCTGCTAATGAAGCATTGTAATGATGTAATATATTTCAATAATTTTTATTATCTTCAGCCTTTAAACACTCCTATGCTGATCTGATTCAGTACTTGTCTTTTCTTTTGCTTCCTTTAGCTAAGTAGCCCCGCAGGAGGCAAGGGGCATTCATCTGACTGCATATAAACTCCCTTTAGTCAATAAAGAAAACAGGTCTTCTCAGTGCACAATTAATTTCATCATTAAACGATTATTTAAAATTACACAAATTAATCTCACCCTGGAAGTACTCACTTTTGTTGTGGATTACGGAGAAGCCTTGGAGGACCAGATACATGAACCAGCATTGCAGATGTCTAATGTGGGGTTTGGTTTAAGGTACCTAAATCCAGATGTCTGTTTGTAGATATCGAACCGAAAGCTCGGCATCCACGTGATGCTATAGTCAGTGAAGTCTGGGTAAGGATTCAGGGTGGATGTCTGGTTTAGGGTGAACTGGATTAGTTCTTGAGGTTCAGTTCTCTGTACTGATCTGCTCTCCAATGGCTCTAAAAGGCACTCCAAGCATACAGTGAACATATAAACACCTATGCATTAACACCTAATTTCAGTGCCTTAAAATACAAGTTGAGCCCTACTACTCCTGTATTTCACTAATTTAATTTCACTTTTACATTTTAGAGGTTTTTCTTGAACTAGTCAGGTAAACTTAAAGCTAGTTCTGTCTAGTTTATCTTTTCTGCAACACTAAATATCATTTTTGCTTTGGTTGTCTATAATAGTATCTCCATATCTTCAGCATCTTTGGATTTCTTTCATCCTCTCACAAGCCCTGTTTATCACCAATATATAGCAATATTCATCAGTGCCAGAAAATTGCTTGCATTACTGATAAAATTCCCTAAAACATCTCTCACGTTACCATATTGCATGGTGGGCAGGACCTTATTTTCTCCTTCTCACACCTACACAAAGCTCATTTACAGGGCATGTTGATACATTTTAGATGGTGATATACTGACAACATTTTAAATTAAATTAAATGACAGCACATATCACTTTTCAATTTAAAAAAACCAAACAAACGCCACAGGAGAAAAACAGTAAGCAGATGAACACTCAGAAAAATCACTAGTAACTTTTACATCTAGATTTGTTATTGGACCTCTGATAGTTCTGTTTCAGTGTTTCCTTTCTCTTGTTTCTACAACCTTACTCCAGTAGCTTTTATATTTCTTTGCTCCTTTACAAAAATAATTTCTTTTCACAGCTTCTGTGGTCTTCAATAACTATTCCACATCACCCTGTGACTATTCCTCCTTTCATTCAAATACTTAAATGAGTCATACCTTTCTTCATGCTTTACGGTCTCACCTCTCCTACTAGTCCCAATTATGTCTCAGTGTAATTTTTTTTCATGCTAAAATACGGAGTCCCATTCTGTGAACACTTGCTGGATGGCTATGAGACTGTTGACTTCAGTATGAGCTTATAAAGTAAGAAGTCCAGACCTTCCAAGACTTTTAAATAAAAATTGTAGGTATGCCAAGTTAAATTGTGCTGTATTTTATATTCTTTCCCATTCACTATTAACCTAGGAGCAGTTAAGTTACCATGAACTCCTTTGGTATAGAAAATTACCCAGTTCTTTTCTGCTTCTGGTGTTGACAATATGCAATAAGCTGGAAGCTTTAGTGTGAGCACCAATGAAAATAAATGCCTAGTAGATGTAGTCAAGAGTAAGGCATCTGGCCATTTATCCTAGTGCAAATGTTTAAAATTTACATTAAAAAAAACCCATATAAATGTTTCTTTTCACTGTTAATAAAAATGGTAGTAAAAGAAAACAAATATTGGATAGCTAGTTTATTTCTTATCAGAACTCTTTAATTTTGAAATTTAGGAATCAGTCTAGTTGCAAGTGTCAGAGTAAATAAATACTTTCTATACTGATCTCTGCCACTGTACAGCTGTATAATAATGCCTCTGGTCTATAGCGTGTGCATTATCACTTCCACTCCCAGACAGGAGATCCAAGCTCACTTCAGAAGAAAAGTCCTTTCTTTTTCTTTCATTGGCTGGGGAATAATGGCCCAAGAAGGGATTTTACTTGTGCATTTGTTCTGGTTGCCCAGAGAACTGAGTGCTCTAAAGCAGGGTAGCACCTTGGAAGTCAATGGCATTAGGACAGATTATGTCAGTTGAAGAGCTGGAGTTGAAATAAATTGAGAAACTTGATTATAACTGTGCCATTGTATATCTGGAAAAGTATTAGAAGACCTTCAACATTTTATTGTGACCACATGTAGGTATGATTTTTAACGCCTTACCTCCTTAATCAAGATCTGTTTTAAAAATTGTTATTAAACGTCTTTTTCATACTTGATATACCACAAGTGTCACCTACATTTCAGCAAATATGCACTATGATTAAAGGGTATAATCTCTCAAGAGAGGTTTATAATGATTTTAATTACCCTGGACTTAATAAAAAGACTTAAGGGATTTAATAAAAGGGCATTAAGAGATTGCCAAAGGGTTAAATATATATATTTTTATAAGAAAAATTGTGTAGCTTCTGTGGCCTTGAGGTGGGAAGGTGGGAAGACTTAGTGGGAAAAGAGGAGGAGGTGAGCAAAAGTCAAGATGAGGATTAGTGTCAATTAAACTTCCCTTTGAACCTCCTAACTTGCATATGCAGAACCTGACACAGCTGAAAATATTGGCAATTTCCTGGGCCACACAGACCATAGAGGCTGCTGTACAGCTCACTGACCTACAGGAAACTGCAAGGGAGCAAAAGAAAGGTATAAACCCAGCCAATTTCTTCTAGCTCAGTGCTAAGACATTTTAGCTCTAGTCCAAGGGAGAAGATTTGAGTGAATGAGGGAATTTTGAGAGTCAGTACATTAATTTCTCAGGCCTCAAATATTTTGTTTGGTTTTGATCTACCTTAGATCAAAACTAAACAAATTCTCTGCCCTAATCCTCATCCTGTGCTCTTAAGTTTCAGGTTAGCATAGAATTCAGTGTTTTTCTAGTCTTATAGGATATAATATATGTAATAAGAGATGAGAAGATGAAAGTGAACCAAAAATCTCCAGACAGGAAATTTTACAGCTCTTACAAAACAAGGCAAAATCCAACATGCAAACACCTAGAACATTGTGTCACTTCACCCTTATACTGAATTAAACCTCAAGCTTTATCCACAGAGATAAGGTGGAGATCCAAATGTAGATACCCGAACATAAACCAGCACGAGTTCTCGTGAAGGTTTTGTTGGCTGGAAGTAAAATGAGTTGCTTAGATTTTCCAGTTGGGGTTAACACACAGTTCTAATGTGTTTTCCATTTCCTAACACTACAGTCTTTCAATGCTGGAATAAATCTTTTCTCCTGGTTGTGGGAATTCCTGTAAGCCTCAGGGACAGACATTCTGCACAAGGAAGCACAGAGGAGTGTCTTGGGGCTTATAAAGCCTGTTTTCCTCTGTATAGAGTTCTGGATAGGAACAGACTTCTTGAACAATTTCAAATGACCATGTACACAATCCACATCTTGTAACCCTTTTCTCTTCCCTCTGTCCCCAGAGACTACACCTCCCATGTCCAGAGAAACCTGGTGTTGGTGTCAGCATTCAGAAATAAAAACTAAAACACAAGAATGCAAGAGAAGCAAATCTGTGCCCACTGACTTTTATCAATGAAAATACTAATAAAGCTTCAGATAAATGTGGCAATGTAACATTATTTAAAAAAAACAATGCCAGCATCTGTTCATATATACTTGTGTATATGTCTGCTTTCTTACTTCCCACCTCTTTGTGAGTGAAAGCTACAGAAACTTGGCCAGAGGCTCTCAGCTCCTCCTATATTCTGTAAAATTCATGGAGATGTTCTTTAAGCTAAACAAATTATAATTTCGAGAAAGACATTTTCTCTAGCATGAAGACATGAGAAGAGCTGAAAAAATACATATATGTAGCTCATGCTCTGTTCTTTGATCAAAGAATAATTGTTTCCTCACTTTTTTGAGATGTACTAAAATGCAAAACAATAGCCATTTTAAAATTATTTTTGGCAAGCAGTGACTTGAGATGGCAGGAAAAATGGAGCAGCAGAAAAATTTGTATATTTTACATAACTGGTATACTTAACCAGTTCTTGTAAGAGAAATTATATAAAATGGAATTTTGAGAATTTTGAGCAGGTCCATGCAACCACACTAGCTTTGTTCTGAATTCCAAGAGGTTGTAATTCAAACAAACACTACCAAGCAAAACATATGCATTATTCTGCTAATGAATGAAACCTAAAGGGTTTTAATGCTTCTGTGGAGAGATTGATTCACTGCAGAGTAATTCAAGACATTGTTTCTGCTCTTGGCAGAAGAAACACACAAACAAATTCCTAGGCACCTAACCTGCAAAACAAAGCAGTTTGTTTGTTTGTTTGCTTGTTTGTTTTTAATACTGGGAGCTTCTCATAAATAGTAAAACCAGCTTTTAATTTTTTTTTTCCTTTGGCTATGAGTTAAGAGCCTTTACAGTGGAAATATAACATAAGAATTGTAAACCTTCTGAGGAAGGAACTGTGTTTTCCTTTATTGTGAACAGCAGTCAGCTCTACTGAATTTTCACGTCTCTGAAAAGGTTCTCCAGGTCTGTCTAAATTGTGAAAGCATATTAAAAATTCAGTCATATCTATACATGGACAGGTTAAAGCAGTGGGGACTTTATGCACTGCTAGTATTTCATATTGGCGGTCTCCAGTCACCTTGTCTGTCTTGGTTGCTGGCCAAGGATGGGGCTGTGGCACAGTCAGTGCACATCTAACTGTTGGCTGGTGCCGTTCCACCCTCCCTGGCAGTCAGGAGTCAGATTGGTTTAAATTGCTGTGCAACCACAACTTAAATTATCTAACCTGGGTTAGGTAACTCAAGTGAAGAACACACCTTCCTTTGTGGTATGTTTCACCATGACTTTCATGTTGGTTTTACGTTTCCCACTAAAACAGAGATTGGTATGGGAAGTGAACATACTGAGAGGAACACTACTGAGTTCCACGGGAGATTTAGCCTTTGGCTACAACAGGCACAGCCCTAAGTCCTGAGAAAATTCCATATACTCCCTGTGACTCATTTCTGCATACCTTGCCCAGGCAAAGCTTCCACTTAATAGGATATTTTTAAAAAGGGCCAGACTAGCAGTTACACAGGATATAGCTGTCAGATTGTCAGATCAAGAAAAGTCAGTTGGCTTTGGGGGGGGAGTCAGGGGGTACTACACAGTGTTTTCATAGCATAGGCAGTGGAAAATGTCCCTTGGAACAGTATTAGGGTTTAAAAAAAAAGGTGTGTAAAAATGCATGGGTCTTATTTTTAAGGTTTTTCATCATTCTTGTCCTGCTTTGTATAAAGCACTTAAGCCCATGGTGTATGTTAAATACATAGGCAGTACTATGAACTTAAACTTCATTTCATTACATTTAAGCACACGCTTAAATGATTTGCTGGACTGAGTCCAGAATGCCTGCTGAATCAAACTGAAATACAGCTATGTCTGTTCTTCCTCCTTAAACAAACAAGCACTAAATGAAATACAATAAAATAACATTCCCAGAGAAATCCTGTGCCACAGAAAGAACTGCTGCATTGTTGTGTTAGTAATTTGCCTAATGTTCAGTATCTGCACTGTTCATACAAGTGTAATGCAACAGCAGTTAGGTAAACATTACAATTTTATCCTCATGTTACACTGTTATAGTTTTGTAGAGGAAGAAACTAAAATGTAAAAGGAAAGCAAAAAAGCAAGAAAAAAAAAGCTGGAAATGTCATTCCAAATTCCTTGAGTCAAGTTAATGAATAATATTGCAGTCTTGACAGCAGCAGTGGAATCTTGAAAAAATCTGGATTCACTTCCTTCAGTGCATGATGTGTAATGCAGGACATGCAAAGCAAGACTCAGCTCACAGAGCTACAGGATGCTTCATCAAGGCTACTGAGCTAATGTCTATTTCTAGCATAAACTGTAAAATGAGAATAATGCTTGTTATTAGACATTACAAGGAAAACGTGTTGATTTTTTCAAACATGCTGAAAAATATCCTATTTCCTATTCTAAGTAGAACCTAGTCAGTATATTTGGGTTTTATTGTGCTTTGTTACTAGGAGCATTACATGTAAAGTGTTGACAAATGAACCACGAATAAAAAGAAGGAGTAACAACTGGACAATAACAAAAATAATACCATGCACCTGTGAACTGACCAGTGAAATATCAAGAGTATTTTCTACTTTACTGGACTATGAAGCAGGACTAAAACTGCAGTGAACTGTTTCTTTGGGGGAGACAATTTTACTATTTTTCTCCATCTAAATGTGCAATGCAGTGCAGGGATTACCAGAAATTTTTATGTGTACATAACCACACCCAAGCAGAACAACATTTTTAGGGCCTTTCCCATCAGGATTTAGGCCTCTAGTAAATCTGTGGTGTTCCACTGTCTGCATGGGAGTCCTAAGCACTTTTCCATGGACAAGCTTCCTTGGTATTTTGGACTGTGAAATGCTCCACACGTTCTGCTCCCTGTAAAGTAGAAGGACCAAGTGACTTGTGCAGAGCTATTGAAGAATAAGATATGGTAGCTTCAAAGTAGAACGTTTTGTGTTCCCAATCCTGTGCCCAAACTTCCCCTCCTCCTATGTTGCTTTCTTCCCCAGTTTTCTTTCAAAGAAACAAAATAGCTTTAAAACCTTCTTCAAATTACGACCCATCCTGAATTTTCTGCACTACACTCGCGAGTTTTCAGTAGTCTCTTGAGTTGCTCAGCAGGGATGTGAAGCCCAAATGTATTTCCATGGAGTCAGCCCTTGATACAATAGTCTCCTTGTCTAGGTGCAGAGAGCATGATTGGGCCTTGACAGGTCTGGTTTATACATTTTCAGAAATGCAAGATTTTTTGGTTTGCTCTGAACTTCCTAATCCCATTTCTTTTTTCTTTCTCTTGGCATTGTTGTTATTGTACTATAAATAATTAGACCTGCAGAAATTAAGAATGTAATTGGAAAAATTAAACAGGGGAAGACCAACTGAGCCTGTCCCAATTCCCACCAAAGCCCTATTGATTTAGCCTTTGAATCTGTCAGATTATGTATGAGCTAGCAAGGGAAAGAGGCCCAGGGCACTGGCGGTGGTAGTGGCCTGTGATTGTCCCCACAGTTATGTGGCCAGCATTTATCCTGGCACAGCTTTGATGGGGACAGTGGTCTGGGCCAGTTAGGAGTTAGCATGGGATGGAGAGCACTCCCAGGAAGGAGGCTGGATGTGGCCACCCTGTGGCTGGAAGGTAAGAGGTCGTAGCTGCGTCAGTGCAAACAGCTATACGTAACCACATCTGATGCACCATGCCAGGCTAGTTTTGGACTTACATCCAGAGACAGACCACTGAAATTACTGTAATAAATATTAGCAATAATTTTTCATGCCCTAATGGACAAAGGGTCTTTCAATTTCAGTCTTTCAAATACTCTTACAGCAACCAGACCCACCCAAATTTAGAAGTCTTCTAACAGAGCTTTTGTTTTTATAAGTAACTTAATTGATTGCAGCTCATGTTCATACGTGGTGCCAAGTACAGTTTTTTCAAGGTCAAAGGATGTCTCCTGCTGTCCTAGCATTTGGACATTTACTGGTTCCAACAGACATACAGAGCCAGGTATGAAATCCAGCCTCCAGTTTTGCCTTTCAGCTCTGCCTCTCACCGCTGCACTGCTCTGGAACTGTCTTCCTCATTCCTTTTGGTTCTTTTATGCAACAAGAATGCAGGCAGACAAGGCTGTAACAGCTTACCTGCTTCCTTCCTTTTCTCTTAGAATTGAGTCTCGGATGCAAAATGCACATATAGGCAATGAATTACTTGCTCAATTGAAAGATTCTGTGTGGTGACCAGCGTATGGTATCTCTTAATTAGAACCTCTTTCTGCACACAGTGAACTTTCTTCAGTTCAGAACATTCCTAAGCTACTACATTTCATAAATCATGATCATAATAAATATTCATTGCACATGTATTATATCAAACTCAAAAGCTTCAGCTCTCATTTGGATCTCCAAACGACTACATATGACATATTACCATCAGAGATGACATACCTGACATTTGGAGATATTTTTCTTAATTACTTCCCCCCATGCCTTAGGGTAAGATCATGTAATTTTGCATATACACATACACACACTCTTGCAGAAAAGGAGTAGACAATTCCATATGGTCCTTTATCATCAGACAAAGACATTTGTACTTTATGACACACAATTCCTTTAGAGACACTTGGTAAGTCAATATAATTATACAAGGTCACAGATTTCTGCTGGAGAACCGATTCCCAAGAGGTTTTGAGGAAAGTATGAATGTTTCTTGGTTGTGTAATAAGAACCAATTGCTCCTAAAAGTTGTGAGATATTCCACAGAGACCTTGTACAAGAAGAGACATTGGTCCCAAAGGCATAATTTTGCATGGAGAAAGGGCTGTGTTGTAAGAATCTGTGTTTTCTGAAAATTTTGTAGCTGATAGGGGGCAGAAGACAGGACTTTATTCCATGTAAGTGCTGCTTTTCCCTATAAAGTTTCCCCAAAGTCCGGACTTTGTCTGAATAGCAAGTGGAGTTTGTCACCAGGGTGAAATGACGTAGGAAAATATTTCAGTTTGCTGGGAAAATGCTTCAGTAAATTAGTGTTGGACTTAATAGGAGAGGATGGGGTTTTTTATTTGCGTACAGAGACTACTGCTGTATTTTACCAAGTTTATGACTGTGTCCACTCCTCTTATAAAGATTTCCTTGTTTGTGCACAGCTGTAAAGGTCTTACAAGTGGGAGAAATTCTTTCAGCTGAAGTGCACGTGCAAGAGGCTGCCTTTGCTCCCCAGGTAAGCAACTGCAAGACAGTTCAGTTACCTGTCAAGAGGGTTAAGAGGTGTGTTAAATCCGTGCTTTTTTTTGATAGCATGTGTGGAGAATAGTTACGTTTGAAAGCAGAATCAAGCCGTAGGGTGGAAATTTTGGTGTAAAACTGAGAGGACTGTCTGCAGATGGGGACAGAACCCCCTCCATCTCCCAGAGTGATGAGGTACAAACTGAAATCTAATCTATGACACACAGAGCCAGCGAAGTGTTGAAAGCACCATCTCTGGAAGTGTTCAAAAAACATGTGGCACTTGGGGATATGGTTTAGTGGTGAACACAGTGGTGCTGGGTCAACAGTACGATTTGATGCTCTTAGAGGTCTTCTCCAACTGTAATGATTCTATGGTTCTGTGATGGTGGAGGTCTAAAATTGTGGCAGGAGCTACTCAACAAACGTCCATTTTCATCCAGCTCCCATTATTTAAACGCAAACCTTTACTGCCAAACCCGCTCCTCCACCTGGAGAGGAAGGACCAAAATGGAGCCCGGACACTTGGATGGCGAGAGGGGGGACGGTGCCTGGAGGGTTGCTGTGGGATAGAACACGCTTTTCTGTGCCTTGCGGTGTATTTTAGGGTGTGCACTTTTTTGTGGGGGGGAGGTGAGGGGGCAGGCAGGGAGCACCGCAGAGCCCCTCGCTGCAGGCCGGCCGCCGGCTGCGTTTGCAGCCCATTGTGCCGCCGTTGCCGCGGCGACGGGAGCAGCTGCTGCGGCCTTGGCTGCGGCCCCGGGCAGCGCCCGCCCCGCGCCCGTGGCACGGCTACCGCCGCGGGCCGTGTTTGCCAACACCGGGCACACGGCCCCGGCCTGCGAGCAGCCGGCCCGGGGCCTGTCCGGGGTCTGCCCGGGGCCTGTCCAGGGTCTGCCCGGAGCCTGACCGAAGCCTGCTCGGGGCCTGCCCGGGGTCTGCCCGGAGCCTGCCCGGGGCCTGTCCGGTCTGCCCGGAGCCTGTCCAGAGCCTGCCCGGGGCTTGTCCGGGGTCTGCCTGAGGCCTGCCCGGAGCCTGCCCGCCGCATCCAGGGATGCTCCCCGCAGGAAGCCGCGGGCACGCCCGTGCCCATGGACACGCCGAGTGACTCTTCCTTCATCCTTCCTGGCACCCGGAGCTCCCCCCGGCTGGGTCCCGCTGTCAGCACAGGGAGCGAGATTGGAGCGTCCCGCTGCCGCCACAGTGTTTAATGTGCGCCTTTCCTGGCAGGTTGTTTTTCTCGCAAATTTATGGCAGGAGATTTGCTGCTGGGGCTGACCTTTCTTCCTCCGTCCGGGGTAATGAATGTCGCTATTTAAACGCTGTGCCTCCACAGCCCCTGTGCTTCAGGTTTTCAAAGAGTAGCAGAGTACCCAGGGGAAGCCCTTTGTTGCCTGGCTGTGAATCCTGAATACGGGCTCTCCTCTTGGAAGCTTGAAAGGCAGAAAAGAACAGCTGACAATAGATTTATAGAGTGTAACTTTGCCTAAATCATGTCACAGAGATAGAAAATATGGATCAGATCCTGGGCTGGTGTAAATCAGTATCATGCCATGGAGCAAAAGGCAGGCAAGCATCCATCCAGAAAGAGCAAGGAGTGGGCAAAATGTCAGAGAAGTTTCCTGATAGGCAGGATGCAATCACTTAAATTAAAATACTCTAAATACAGGAATATTAGTTAAAATGCCTTGGAATTCTTTTATATATATATATATATATTTATTTATTTATTTATTTATCCACAATTTGGAATATAAGGCCTTCTAGTTTAAAATGGATACATGAACACCCAATTATCAGTACCACATCATGAAGCTAGTCCCTAGAAAGCCTACTTTTCAGAAATAGTATGTTGTAAATGGGTCAAAAATATAAAATAAGGAATTATACAGTTAAATGCATATCCTATTGAATTTCAATCTACAGTAATATATCTAATGAAAAATTCATATTTGTATTATTAATCCCATTTCTCTATTCCTAAACTGATGAAGTATAGTAAATTTTTTGTAACTAACCAGTTATACCAAGAAACATTCCAAGAAAGAGTCATAAAGGTTGTACTAACATTTTAAAAAGTTTTAAAATATTTCTAGTAAGACGTTGTTAAACGTTTTAGAAACATGACAAGAATAGTAATAGGAGGTAGTTACAACACTGAAAAGCTGGATTGATTTCCATGCTCTGTCCTGTATTACCATTCCTCTCTCTCTTATTGCAGGGAAATATGTATTGGTTTAGTTGTGGATGTGAATTCGAATGTAGGGTCACCTGTTTATCACCTTTGTCTGGTGGTACACGCAGTACAATCCAGAGGCCAGACAGACCATTAGGGAAGATGATACACACTATTTCTAATACAAATAGTCAATTAAAATTTGTTTGACTACAGCAAACTCATGGTACAGAAATACCTCAACTGCCTCCAAGGGCAGGAAGATTTTTATGTCACTATCAGGATTGCACAATCCCACTAAAAATTCAAATCCAGTCTTTATTTTGCAATGTGGTAGAATAATGCAATGTTGGTATGTTTTGCAGATGGGGTCCTAAATACTTACAAGATAAATTATATCAGTTTTATCAAAAGGTTGATTTTCTATGATTTCTCCTAAATCACACAGTAGTCATAGAATCATTGAAACATTTAGGTCGGAAAGATCAGTGAGACCAACCATTAACCCAGCACTGCCAAGTGCAACAGTAGACCATGTCCCCACATGCCACATATTCACCATATTTTAAATACCTCCAGGGATGGTGACTCAACCACGTGCCACATATTCACCATATTTTAAATACCTCCAGGGATGGTGACTCAGCCACTTCCCTGGGCTGCATGTTTCAGTGCTTGACAAGCCTTTCTTTCGTTGAAATTTTCCCAAAACTTCCCCTGGCACATCTTGAGACTGTTTCCTCTGGTACCATTGCTTGTTACCTGGGAGAAGAAATTGACCCCCACCTGGCCACAGCCTTTATTCAGGAGGTTGTAGAGAGTGATAAGGTCTCTCCCGAGCCTCCTTTTTCTCCAGGCTAAACACCCCCAAGCTCCCTCAGCTGCTCCTCACAGGACCTGTGCTCCAGACCCTTCCCCAGCCCTGTTGCCCTTCTCTGGACACACTACAGCCCCTCAATGTCTTCCTTTTCATGAAGGGCCTAAAATTGAACAGAGTTTGAGGCTCAGCCTCACCAGTGGCAAGTACAGGCGGATGATCCCTTTCTTAATCCTGCTGGCCACACTATTTCTAATACAAATATTTAATTGAAATTTGCTTAATTGCATCAAACTCTCACTGTACAGAAATATCCTAGCAGGCTCCTGGTGAGTCAGTGCGCTGAGCAGCACAGGGCAGTGCTGGATAAGGATAGATTCAAACTGCAGAAAGCTTTTGAGGTGGACTTTAGCATCATTTAGATCTGCATTTCTAGAGCTCCAGTGTATGTTTAGGCACGCAGAAGACAAAAAATGAAGCAAAAATAAAGCAAAAGAAAACAACCAGTTTCATGCTCAAAAGATTTCATGGTCTTCTAAAATTTCAGTTATTTTAACAGCAGGAGTGTTGCTGGATGCAGGGGAGATGTTATCTCTCTGGTGTCTTAAGAAATCTCTGCAATACTTCTAAGAAATGACACAGAAGAAATTAGACACTTTTAAGGAAATGAGGCCTTAGTCTGAAATTTTCTTGTTTTGCTTGCTTTTTGTTCTTTTGTTTAATAAACTTTGATCCCAGAAGAAGCTGAACAAATAGTGATGGACGTATATGTTAAAGGAGCAGTCTGGAAGCTCTCAATATAATGTGCATGCCAGGAATATTGTCAGGCCCTCATTGACAGAGGCTTTGATTCAAGGCATTTACAACCTAAATAACAGAAGACCTGTGTCATTTAACAACTTGAAAGGATTGGTGTTGAACTGCTAGATACAAGCAAATGAAAAAGCTGCTAAAATTTCAGTCAGGTGATAAAACTCAGAAAATATCTGTCAAATTTAAAAAATAGAAAAGTATTGCTTGCTTTTTTTTTTCTTTTTTATTTTCCTTTTAGTCAAAACCTCTGAATGCTCAAATTCAATGTTTTAAGTGGGATAAATAAAAGGGAAAAGTTATTTTATATATGTATTATATTTTAGCTTTTCTGTAGTTTTGTGTTTTTTTTTTTTAATTGAACATTGACATTTTCAATAAAAATCTTTGTTTCAGTAAAAACAATTCCTATTTTCCTACTCATCATCTTGAATGAATGTCACCAGCAGGCCTGAAACCTGTGTATGTATTCATTAGCCAAATGTGAAGCCAAGCTGGCTGCTGCTAACACACAGTGCCTCTAATTCTAGCATATTTCTGTTTCTGATGCATGCTCTTGGCATGTCAGCTAGCACAGTGCAACAGGAGCTGTTCTAGCTGCCTTTGCCAGACCCCTTCTGATTTGCTTTGCCACTGTCCCCATATATTCCTTGTCCTCATCTCTCCCAGAGCAAAGCTTCTTGAAGAGCTGGAGGAAAAAGTAGACTCAGGTTCCTTGTGAAGCAAAGAGGGGCATGGCCATGTACTGGGGTACCATGCATAGCCTTGCAAATTCTCTGTTGGCTGTTCTATAGAATGATTTTCACATGGAATTAGATATGTCTGCATTTGTATTTAGCATTGAATAAAAACAGCTTTTATAATTCCACTGTACACCTTACTTTATTTTTCAAGGAAACCTTTAACTGCAGGATAAATTTGAGAGATTGCAACTGGGAAATTAAATTTCTTCTGCAGGTGAAACCTACAGTTTCATTGTATTAGCAATTATTTGTTATGAAAGAGGAAACTTGCATGTAGCACCTCATAAAATCATCAAGAAATGAGGGTTTAGAATAAGAAAAAGTTAATCTCATTGTTAGATTAAAATATTAAAACTTCCTGTTTCCTTTTTGTAGTTATTTCCTTCTCATCAAAACTTTCTTTGCTTTCTTTTTGAAGAAAGCAAGCATTCATTTCAACATTGCTAATAAATGTCTCAAATTGTAATTTTCAAAGTTTCTATGCTAAATGCAATTAGATTTTTAAAATATGAAAATAAAGCAAACACAAGTATATAAGAACAGTTTTGGCAACAAAACGAAAGATTTCATATAACCCAAAATAGAATTTGGGAGGGAAGGGGATTCTCTTTTGTTCTGCCAGGGAAATGAACAAATTCCACTCCGTTCACAAGTTGGCCACTGTACAAAATCCATTTCACCCTTTTTCTACTTAGGATGTTGTGCTAGGACTGGTCTCTTGACTAAAGATTTGGATTCCCTGTGAGTTTTACGAACTGAGTGACTTTGTGCAAGTGTCAATACTGGAGTGGGGTTTGAGGCCAAATTTGCCATCCATCTGCACTGCTTGTTTACATAAACTCCGGTTCAGTTGTGGAACAATCCAGCTAACACTCCTGGCAGGCTGGTGGACTTCCACCACTCTGAATCCCTTTTTCCTGCCTGCACTTCTTGCTGTTTCTGGGACTGGCTGTGATTTGATACAGACATGGTCAGTGTTCTAGATATCTTTGTAAGAAAGCTTTCATAAAACTTCTCCTATCCACTTTTTGTCTTTCTAGGGTGGGCTGTGCAGACCAAATGTAGGATGTGGGATTATGGGGCATGTTTTCATAGACATGGTGGTTTTAATCTTAGATAATCTTAGATCAAAAATGAAAAGGAGCAGTATGGGCTCTGACTTATTCACGAGAATACAGAATTTAAATTGCTTGGTGGCCATCAGTTGGCTTGGTTGGAGTGGATCCTGGAAGAGTAAAGAAAGCAGGAATCCTTCCCTAGTCTTCACTAGGTAACTTCTTCTGTTACCAGCCTTCACTCCCCTTTTCTTATGCCATTTTCCTAGCCACGAGACTGAGTTCCATTATTTCAAAGCAGTGTTCCCTATTAAAGCTTAGAGCAATAGCTCTCCCTGGTTGTTAGTGTTAAAGTGGAAATCATGCCATGGTATCTTCATGGCTACTCTTAACTGTAGAAGATGGGCCAAAATTGTTCATGAAACATAATCATGCTTCCTCCATTTATTATCCTGCCATATCCTTGAGGCTGGAGCTCTCCATGATACAGACTGTTGAACACTCAATAACATCTCAGCTAAGGCCGTCAAGGTATTACCATTCTGAAATTCAGCACCAATCCCAAGTCCACATGCAGAATTAGGAAAACTGCTTCCAAACTGGACTGATTTAACCATGACCTAATTGGATATTTAACTTGGTAAAGAAGGATGTGAAAAGTGTGTAGCTTCAGATACAAACTTGCATTTGGATATAAAAATGCTTCCACAGTGAACTAAAAGAAACTTAGAAGTATTAAACAGAATGGTGCTGAGAAAAAAAACAATAGCTTGATTTAAAAATTTTAAAAAAAAAAATTATTCCAAACAGAGACCAATATAATCTGTAAAACTGCATACATTGTATTCTTTGTGTTAATAGAAAGAAACCAGCACAGGAAAAAAGCTTTCATAGTAATTTGTGAAAAAATGTGGGTTAACTAACCTTGAAGCAGAACCTTTTAAAATCTTCTCTTTAACCTTGCTCCTGAGAACAAACACTTCTTTTTGAAAACAAAACAAAACAAAACAAATGAACAAACAAAAAAGAAAAAAGAAAAAAAAAAAAAGACCAGAGATGGGTTCGTAATACTTTTGTATTGAATGGAACCCAGACCTCCATAGCTACTTTTTAACAATATCTGAGTAAACAGTTCATACATTAAATAATTTCAATATGCATTTGGAGCTAGAACAGTTGATCTGTGCTGCTTAGAGAAGTTCAGCTGTAAAGTGAACTTTTTCAATAGTTATTAGAAAATAATTTGCTGCAGTTCTTTTGTTCTATGCTAGAGAATAAACTGGAGAATAAAAATCCCCTTCTTTTTTCTTTTTTCTTTTTTTTTCTTTTTTCTTTTTTCTTTTTTCTTTTTTCTTTTTTCTTTTTTCTTTTTTCTTTTTTCTTTTTTCTTTTTTCTTTTTTCTTTTTTCTTTTTTCTTTTTTCTTTCTTTCTTTTTTTTTTTTTTTTTTTTCCTTTTCTTCTCCCTGATAGGTTGAGTTGGTTTGCGTGTTGGGTATCAGCTTTAGTGGTGTAGGAAGAATGCCGCTAGCCTCTCCAAAATTTCTTCTTTGTAGATGCTGGATAGCCATGTAGTAATTTACCATGGGGAAGCATAATAATAGAGCAAGGCTGCTGCAGGAACAGAGCAGGCACAAGATGTGACTCCTGTTTCACATTCTGTTTCTGTGTCCTCATTCTAGAAGGACTTTGCTGCAATGGGCTTTTCTCCCACACCTGCACCAGCTCCAGCAGGCAAGCTGATGCAGCAGGATGACAGCCAAAGAGGATTTAGCTCCATACATTTTCTCTGCTCCCAGAGCAACAGGACATACAGACATTAATATACTGCAGTCTTGTCAGGCACTTGTGGAACAGAGCTTGATGTGCCTTTTATGGTCACATCACACAACAGCTACCAAGGTCTGGGCTTATAAAATTGAGTATCCTTGCATGTGCCTTGTTAAAAGACTTGTGTAATTTCTATTCTATTCTATTCTATTCTATTCTATTCTATTCTAGTCTAGTCTATTCCATTCCATTCCATTCCATTCCATTCCATTCCATTCCATTCCATTCCATTCCATCCTATCCTATCCTATCCTATCCTATCCTATCCTATCCTATCCTTTTTTTACACCATCTCAATCAGTGGTATCTATTGCTTATTTTACTGTAGCATTTTTCCTTCACAAAAAACACATATTCATTCCCTGACCTCCCTCAAAATCTCTCCTTGTGAAAAAAGAGAAATGAATAGAAAAAACTGTCCAAGGTAGTCTTGCCAAGACTGCAAGAACCCTGGATATGACTGAGCTCACAAATTGATCTGGTGAGAGGCTTCGGATTTAGTCTTGACACATGGATGAAGGTGTATTTGATAACAGCAACAACAGCAATTAAAGTATGTATTATAAAATTTTCTAGTATTATTTTTAATTTGGAAGGCAGTCAAACTGCTTATGTGAAGCAAATTTCTCTCCCTTTCCCTTTGCACTGCTCTACTAAAACCACCAAATGTGGAGTATTATGTTGGTTTGGGGTAGATTTTTTTGTTTGTGGGGGATTTTTTTTTTGTGCTTCTAGAATAATACTTCCTACAGAAACTTCTGAAGGACTAATTCTCCATTGAAGCCAAGCATTTGAAACCCTCTTGTAAGCCTAACAGGTGAACCAACGCTTGTAAGCCCTGAGTCTTTTAAGAGAAGCTTCTTCTTCAGTGTTTGAGTCGCTGCTAAATAGCTCACTGCAGCTCTGTTTATATAGACATATGGTGAGAAGAACACTAATACAGTTGTCTGTGCACAACTGTAACAAACAATCTGCTTATTGTGTATTTTTTTAGGCAACACTTCATGCTGTCTAACAGGTGGCCCCAAGTTACAATAGGCACACTGTCGGGGTAGAACAAACCCCATTTACACAAGAGCCTTGACTGGAGATAGTGACTAAGACAGCCTGCAAAATCAACCTTAGAACATGATTGTTTAAAACACTGTAAATGCCACGAGCCTCCAATGAATATGAGCCTTGCCTTTTACATCCTCCTGTTGCCCTCAATCTATCTCAGGGCCAGTAGAGTTAATTCCTCCCAAAGAGTGAATGTCAAGCCACATATAAAAATCTCTCATATATATTAAGTCTCAAATTTATGGTTATAATATACTATAATTTATGTAAAAATCCTTTTAACTTGTATTGCAGGTTTTCAGTTTGTTAGAAACATGGTTTCACCTGTAATCTGAGTTTTTAAATGTTGTACACTACACCTGTTTCAGAGCATATTGAGTCACAAGGTTTGTCCATGTTCAGTGCAAAGGTGCATTTTTCACCTTTTTCTCTAAAGATAAAATTCTGCTACATTGCTCATTTCATTCTCTTTTGTGATCTTTTCCTTTTCCTCAGGAATTTCCTCCCCATTCAGTGTTTTTAGTTGTTAAAATTTTATTTTATAGATGTGCAGTCCTAGAACATTGTAATTTCACTAGTTCTGCAGGAATTTGATGTTTATGGTTGTGGTTTGTCTTCTTTTTAATTTTTTTTTTTTAAATTCTGTAGAATTCCCCTGGTGAAGAGGGAGATTGTCAGGACAGTAATTCTTTGAAGTTTCTTTAGCTCTGTTTTTGACACAATACCTGATTGAACTGTCAGTGATTTTATAGATGTGGGTCAAGTCCCATGTGAAAATCATGAATGGAAGTGGGATGGTAAATGGACAGTCCTATCACCTCTGTAAAGCTGGAAAAAATGATCATATCTGGATAGTAAAGTGGGAAGTAATTTATGTGACATGCAGAAAAGTACCAATATTCCCAGACTTTGTTATATATCAATTAACCTCAGTTATATATATATTCCAAGAAAGTCTTCTGGGGTGTCCCGGTAGCCCATGATGAGACATAAGCACCCCAAGAAGGCAATTCACCTCATACCAAGGCATACTATCTCTCCTTTGACAAAAAGGAGTTCCAAGTTGATTAATGCCTGACTTCTCAATGGCTGGAGTAAGATGAGACCAATGCCACCCATTCCAACTGAATGTCTGAAAATATTAAACTTTTTGGCCAATGGAACTAGTAAAGGGATCATTCCCCTGTACTCGCCAGTTATGAGACTTCACCTGAAATCCTGTGTTGAGTTTTGAGCCCCTCACTACAAGAAGGACATTGAGGGGCTGCCCAGAGGAGGGCAAGGCAGCTGGTGAAGGGTCTGGAGCACAAGTCCGATGACGAGCGTGTGAGGGAGCTGGGGGTCTTCAGCTTGGAGAAAAGGAGGCTTAGAGCTTATCACTCTTCTACATCTGCCGAAAGGAGGGTGTAGCCCAGTGGGGTTCAGGCTCTTCTCCCAAGTAGCAAGTAGTAGGACAAGAAGAAACAGTCTCAAGGTGTGTCAGGGGAGATTTGGATCAGATATTAGGAAAAATCTCTTCATGGAGAGGGTTGTCAAGCATTGGAACAGGCTGCCCAGGGAAGTGGTTGTCACCATCCCTGGACTGATTTAAGACATGTGTAGATATGGCACTTGGAGACATGGTTTAGTGGTGGACTTGGCAGTGGTATGTTAGGGGTTGGACTTTATGATCTTACAACTCCTTTCCCCCCTAAGTGATTCTATCAGCATGTTTGTGAGATGATGTCTTCCCTCAAAAGGTGTTTTTCTTCAGTTCTGCAAGGTGCTGAGTGCTTTCTGAATTACTTGAGTTCAGCAAGACTTGACTGTACTGACTTTCATGACATTTTCATTGAAGGAATGAAGCAGTATGAATATTGATAGCCTGGATCAAAAATTGTTCAATCAAGATTTGGATGTGTTTCACCCTTGTGGTGAGATATTGGCTTTCATCTTATGATTATCAGTATCAAAGGTTATTTGCTCAGGTAAGTGTTCCCATCATTTTTTTTTTTTCCTTCAGCTTTTTCATCCCACTCCTATTTGCAAAGTGTGGGAGAATTTTGAAGCAAACCCATATTTTCTCATCGGACAATATCTGGGTGGGATTACATAGAACCTGAACCAAACCTCACAAAGTCAGTGGAAAAATTCCAGTAGCTTCAGTGGTATTTGAGTGAAGCTGCTACTATGCTAATTCATGAGGATACCTCACTTAAATTAAAAGAAGAGTTACCTTAGGCATCCTGTCTGGAGCACTTCATATAATTTGCTGGGAAAGTCTGAAGTAACCTAACTCTATTGAATAACATTGAGCACATGCACATCTTGCAGAGTTAGGGCACAGGGCAAGATAAAACTTCATTAATGACCAGGTTTTACACTCTTCTGGACTATAGATAATTTAGGAATAGAAATTTGCCGTCAGATCCAAGGGACAAGGCTTCATTTGCCTTCTTATACTGACTCTTTTTTTTGAGATGTTCACCATAAAGGGTGTCTGAGATGGTGGATTGAAGTGGAAAACAAAACCATAAAAAGGAATATTCTCACATTAAGGGTATGTATGCTTGGATGGCTGAAAAAATGCATTTCCTAGAACTTGGACAGGCTTTCTAAACACCACTATGTTTGCATGGAATAAGATCTAAAGTCCATCAAATCCAGGATCCTATATTAGCAATGGCCGATATCAGATGAAGATACAAAGACACTCTGCCCCAAATTATGTCTTTTCCTAGCCTCTAGCAGGTTGAGATTGTTTTCCAAGTCTAAAATTCAATGGACCCTTCAACAGATATGTAGATAGATAGATAGATATGGCTATACTGAGTTGTCTAAAACAGTTATATTCAGATCCTTCTGGTTACCATTCATCTCTAATGCATAAAATACTGTTCTTTGATTTCCTTATGTCATGAAAGAGAAGGAAATAATTGTCTGTAAAGATCAATCCTTATTCCATTCTTGTTGGTTATATCTATTCTAGTGAGCTAACAGATGCCAGAGCCATTACTGAAGCTCAATCATTTATTCTGACAAACATTCCCTGGCACAACTTTGATCAATGCCAGTCAACAGTCAACTACCAGGCAAAGTTGAGGAGTCTGAACAGGCCAGGGACAGCTCCCAAAACATAGTTTGGATGTGGCTATCTTGTTCTGGAAATTAAAAAAGTTCAGTGGCATAATCCTGACCAGACCACACCAGTTGGCCTCTGGGCTGAGGAATGAGCCTTGCCAAGGTTTAATTTATCAGTAGGGATGTTCCCAGTAATTTCCTGCATCAGCATGTGCTGAGTTTGCATGAACTGAAAAAATGTTTCCTTGGCTTCAGAGTATAAATATTCCAAGAATCACAACAGAGGTTTTTGAGTGTTTTTAATTTCTCTGGGGCTATTATAACTTTTTTTTTTTCCTTCTAAGGAACAGTAAAAATAAAATTGTGGCAAAAAGATGAAGAGTTTATTTAGGACAGTTTATATAAATTTACATATTTTCAGTTAACAAGAAAAAGATACTTTCCTTTGTAATGGCCTGTTTAACGTGATCTAATATTCTGGGTGCAACAGTATCTTTTATACAGAATTATTTTTTTACTGATTTAAATCTCAATCCAGCATTTAAAAACTAATTTCTCTAATACCAGCAATTTCCAATGATTAAATGAGAAAAATGAGTGTGCTTTTCAGTGTGGCCCTGTGCATTTCAGTATAGGGGGCAAGACTGCAAAGCTGGCGGACCTCCACAGGTGACATTTCCAGCCTTTGTCTTTGCACAGGAGGCAGTGTTTAGCTCAGGTGCCTGTACAAGCTGGTACACAAAGGAGGTGAGAGAGGTGAGCAGGGAGAAAGCAGAGCCTTTGGATGCGTCTGTGTGGGACATCAAACATTGTGTACTCTTACAAATGGTAATTTTAATGAGTTCCATGTGGTTTTGGTACCTTGCAAAATGATGCTTTTCCTTCTGTAATTACAAGTTACAAAACCCATGGGCTCATCAACTAATCAGAGAAGAGGAGGATGCAGTCATGCAGCAGAATTGGAGGCATCTTGTGAAAAGATACCAAAGTGATGTCAACCAACATACTGAACAGTTTCCCAAGAGAACTAGCAGGATTTCACTTTCTGTATCATTGGGTAAACAAAAATTTGAAGTCAAAGTGACATCTTAGTACTCACTGAATGCCTTTGAGATTGCTGTGAATTTGCACCTTACTTGAACTTACAGTTTAAACGCTTGGTAAATTCAAGTAAGTGCTGAGGTGCCCTGTTATCCACTGGAGAGAAGCAGATGCCTTTTGAGCTTTCCAGAGGAGACTGTCTGCCTGCTTTTTTGTTAACTTCTAGAGCATCACATTCAGATAACAATGGTGAGCACTGGTCCTTAGCGAATACGGTTCTTTGCTCTGTAAAATCACTTCAACCTCTTACCACTGAAAAGAAAATAAATGGAAACAGAAATAAAATTCTTCTTCCTTTCAGTACTGCTGTAATTTCTGACAGCTGCATAAGGCAGCTGTTATTGGCAGGAACAATTAATGCTAAACTCAAAAAGTTCAGATGGTGTAAGCTCAATGTCTCTGCCGTATGTTTGAGGAAGAATGATGCACCTGAGGCACTTCTGAGGGCGGACATCTGTGTTACAGTATGTTACATTCATAGTAGCTCCATCTAGCAGGGGTCACAAGCTCCTCAATTTCTGCTAGTGCCCTAGGGCTGTCATTTGAAAAGTTCTTCAACTAAATTTCTTTTAAATGTGACACCAGAAGGCCTTTTATAAACATCTGTGTGTGTCTGCATGTATATATATATATATCTTACATGTATGTATACTTACTTAATCTTCTATTTACTAGCTCTAAGATAGAACCAAAATAACTTTTATTCCAAAAGAATAATTATAAGTCATTCTATGAGTTAAGAAAAGTCAGTGTCAGCAGTTACTGCCTGTCTGCCCTGGAGGGGATTCTCTGTCTTTAAGAATGAACTGAGCTGCACTAAAGCCAGCACTTCCTTACTGCAGGATGGATAGTTTCCTTTGATAGGTTTACACTAGCACCTCATGTCCTTAAAATAAATTTTGCATTTTAAAATACATGCTTTAATTTAGCTTCTGGAAAAAGTTTCATGGCCTGTACATGGGAAATCAAAGTAATTTTTCAAGTTCTGTACAATGTATTGCTCTGTAGCAGGCACGCTGAATCTAGGTATCTCTCTTCTTTTAGTCTAATTGAAAAATACCTTTTTTTTTTTTTTTCTCATTTCTCAGCCTTTCCTGTAATTAACATACCTGGAATATTGCCCCAGTGTTTTCGAGACTATGTCATCTTCCATAGTCAGACAGAAATTTTGAAAGACAAATTAGCAGGTTTAACCTGTACTTTGTGGAACGATGGATGTAACAGAAGGATGGGTGCTGTGCCTTTGCGGTGGCTCCATCCCTGCCTTTGCTACGCTACCTATGTCTTCAGAAAGGCCATAAGAGATGTACAACAACATCAACCACATTAGTCACAGGTAACATACATATGGAACAAGGTTAAGTGTGTTCTTGGATGGGAGTTCGAAGGCATCTGCACAGCCATTGTGTGTAACACACAGGAGTGTGCTCTGCACTGGCCAATCCTGGTAGCTACTGGACTTCCCTGTCCTTTCCAAGGGTCAGCCCAGACCAGAGTTACTGTGCCAACCTCAAGTGGCCTTTGCGAGGGCAGACTCTACCTGCATTCCAACAACTATTCCTACTCTTTTTGGGGGAGAATGCCATTATTCTTTTCCTTGTCTGAGTACAGCATCATCAATCTGTGTTTCACTCTGCCTCTGTTTTCCTTTAAGTCTTTTTCTTTTCCTGCGTATTTTGATACATCTTGGAGTATGGTGATTTTTTTGGTTTGGTTGATGTGGTTTTTGTGGTGTGGGATTTTTTGACTCTGTATGTGTTTTCTTTGTTTTTACTATTCTTGTCACTTAATATTTTGGTACTTTCATTTTTATTTTCCCTCCCTCCTTTCTCTGCTCCTTATTTTTTCTCCCCATCCTG
>VZTX01009504.1:0-11016 GCA_013400915.1 Pardalotus punctatus
GGGGGCGGTGGCGCTGCTGGAGGGGGCGGGCGGCGCGCGCTGACCGCCCCGGGGGAGGAGGAGGCGGCGGTGGCGGAGGAGGAGGAGGAGGCGGTCCCGGGGAGGAAGGACTGCGGGAATGCGGGCGGGATTCGCCGCCCAGCGGCTCCCGGCGCCGTACTCGCGGTCCGGAGCACAGCCCGGCGTGACCGGCGCCGCTCCCCGCCGCCCGACCCGGACGAAGGTGGCTGCACCCGCCCCCCTTATATCCCCTGTCCTCTTCCCCGGGAGGGTTGGCATCTGCTCGAGTAGTGAAAAGCGTTTTTATCCTCTCGGTATAGGACACTCATCCCGGCTTTACACATTTTTTGAGGGACTTGGGGACGCTGGTTTACCGGCAGGGAAAATCCCAAGCAGAACTTGAGGAGTGTGGGGGAGAAGGAGGAGGGTTTAGGGACTTCAAGCAAAGCAATGCCAGGGAACATTAAATTAGAGCACATAGCTATTAAAAATGCATGGAGATGAAGTATTTAAAATTCCTCCATGACATATAATATTAATCCGTTTTATGTAAAATTCATACCTGTAACTTAATTTGGTCCATTAATGCACCAGATCACGTATTAGTAGATGTACCATGTTTTAAATATGATGCTGGAAATGTCCAGAGTTCTGTACTTTGAGACGGAGCATTAAAATTAACAGACATATACTCCTGAGTCCTGCTTAAGTCATCTTGTGGCAGATTGTAACCTTTTAATTTAATAATGCAGTGTTGAAACTTCCTGTTAATTCCTGCTAAGGATTAAGAGCCACTGTGTGTTTGAATGGGCTGCTGGTGTAAGAAACTTGGCGCCCGATCCTACAGATGCTGCAGTACCACAAGCTCTTAACGAAGCAGGGCTGATTGCTCGGGCAAAGGACTGAAGGGAGGAGTAAAGGCTGCAGGATCTGCCCCTAAGCTTGTAAGTCAAACCCAACAGAAGAGAAGAAATCCATAATGGTGATTAATGATTACATGTCCCCTCAAAGCTTAGTCACAACGGGTGATATATAAAGGATACAGTGGGAAGCTGTCAAACCCAGAACCTGAATGAGCAGTGAGAGTGGATCATCTGAAGCGTATAACAAAGCACACTTGCGTTCTCTCTCACCTCTTAAAAAACACATTTTGAGGCTCTGCTTAGAAATAATAATAAATACTCTTGTTTTCCTGATTTTTGTCCCACATTGCCAGTGCCATCCATGGCAGTTAGGCTCCTCTCAGGTCAAAATCCAAGTGTATGGTGTAAATCTTTGAGGTGTTAATCTAGACTGAGGTCTAGATATGTATAGTACATCATGGCAATGTGACGGGAAGATGTATTTCCATTAGCTATGGGCTGGATGATCCCAATTCTCTTGTGGTCATTGCTTTTATTTAGTGAAACTCCTTGCAGTTTCCTTGCAGGCACAGGCCTTAAAGTGTACATTATGCTTACTTTGTCTGTATTCCGGAGTCCTGGTAATACTGAGAGATTCGATTTGCTGTCTAGAAAAAATAAATACATTGTAAATTATGGTGAAAATGCAGGCTCAAATCTTGCTGGTGCCATTTAATAAAAATCTGCTTGAAACTAGATACGCTGTTATACTCGGCTGTTCTGTTTGTACTTCATCCCTTCTGGGAGCTCCTCTGATCTCACTGGAAATCTGGGAAACCCCAATATGTAACTGGTTCCCCTTTAGCTCTCCCAGAGCTAATTCGGACAGATTATTTCTGTACACTCACACAAACACTCTTTCTCTCTCTCTCTCTCTCTCGCTCTCTCTCTCTCGCTCTCTCTCTCTCTCTCACACACACACACACACACACACCCTGGATCAGCACTATAGCAAATCCACTGAGACCACACTGGTTCTTGAAGATGACTCAGTATTTCTGTAAACTCATGAAGAACCATGAAATGCCTTACACCTCTTTTTCCATCAGGCTACTTCCACTGCAGAGGGTACAAAGGAAAATCCGAGGGTCTGCAAGCCTTGAAGTTGCGAGAGGATTTCATGCACTCCTGTAGCTAACATATCACAGTGGAGATATGTGGCAGAGGGAAAAACAGCCCTCCCCTTCAACTACCGTATAAATATTCAGGGGTTTTCCTCTCGTAACTCCCGTTGATACTCATGAAGCTGATACATGCTAGTCCGACATGCTTGGCTGAACAATACGCACCAATTCCCTGTCAACAACAGGTCTGCTTTTGCTCTCCTTGAAGTCAATGGGGGTTTTGTCATTGACTTAAGTGGGACCAGGTGAGGTTGGCTGCTTTTTCAAAATTTAGATTGGATGTGCTTAGTAAATTGCTTTAGAAATGGGTTGGAAAACTCAGAATGTTATCCATCTAGGTGGGCATAGTAAAACTCTTCATCCCTAAAGGGGATTGTACACAAGAGAGAGAGGAACAGTGGCTATTGTTCAAGCTTTTGTCCTATTAATAGCAATATTTTTCATGACATGAGTATAGAGAGATTAACACTTCTGTTTTTCACCAGACCAAGTTTGGATTTTAAATAAATTCTGTGCATCTTTAAACATCTGGTCCCTTACTGGCTGGCTGGAGGAGTTTATCTGTCTTGGCTGGGTTTTTCTGTGCTCTTTTCCCGTATCCAGAGTCAAGATTCATTTCCATTGTAAGCAACTCATGCAATATTACCTCAAGATCCTTGATAATGCTTGAATGGACCAGTTTGGTCTATTAAAAGAGAATCAATGAGTTCAGATCCCATCACAGGTGTTCTTTGAAGATTAGAAAAGTCACTTTTGATTCAAACTGAAAGTAAAACAAGTTGAAAATGAAAATGTAATGACTGGCCTTGTGTGCCCTGTGTCATGAGGATAATCCCATTGAATTTAACGAGACTGAGTAATGTATTCTGGATTTGTCAGTACAGGTCTGAGTATATGAATATGCCATTGACTCCAGGTGTAAAAATAAACCTGAGACATTGATACTGTTTCTCAAGTCATGGCACCATGGAAGTGGGACAGTCCTTCCAAGCACAAAATGCGTGACATTTCCTCTGACAGCACTCTGGATCCACAGATGTTTGTGCATGATATGATGCCATTGAACCAACCGTACCACATTAGTTAAAATAGTCTCTGGGCAGAAAAAATTTGAAGGGAAGACGTTCAGGTATGCAGAGGGAAGCAAGCAATCAATGTGGTTACTGACACAAGGTTACTTGCTATACCTACCTTAAGAGGGCATGAAATGCACACAAATGCTCAATGCATTTTTATTCTTAAGCAGGTTATGAAACAGTGGTTGAGTCAAGTGTCCTCATTTTTGAGCTTGGGGCAGAGCGGTGCAGTAAAATCCCAAGCTTTCCTTTGCTTGAGGCTGATAACTGGTGTGACAAGTTTCATCCTGGTGGGCATAAAGATATATGATACTGAGACCCCCTGCTCCCCATTCCTGTTGACTTCAGCAAGCAGCCAGAAGACTCAGGATCTCGGAAGAGCTGCTCAACACCTAGAAGGGCTGATCATTAAAAAAGCATTATAAATCTCTGAATGGTTTATGGTTTATGAGGGAAATAGCAATTGATTCCTCAGTGGTGCCATTACTCTCCACTATTGCTATCATTCAAAAGGCAATAATGTTGGTTATTTACCTTCAATTAAAATATCTAGTTAGTTGTGATGTCATTTAAAATAGCAGTATAATGTGTTTAGTGGTCCCTTATCAAACACCATAGATAAACTCTTGGCAACAGGGGATAGTGATATGAAATGAAAAATCAGGTGGGGGAGTGAGATGGAGGAAAGACTATGCAAATCTTTTACTGGATTATTATTCCTACATGCCTGTGTGCCTTTGGACAACAGACTGGAGGTGAGACTGCAGGCTCCTTTGCAGTGACACCCCATGGATCCTCCAAATACATAAGGGAAGATCCACTGGGCATTCAGGGAGTACAGAGAAGTCACCTCACTCCGCAGAGTGTACCAATGGACTGAAATCCATCGGTCTTCTGGTACCACTCCTCACCAGCCATGATTCATCACCAAAGCTCTCAATCACCAAAACCTAACCTTTTCCCCAAAAAACATGAGCCAACTTCAGTATTATTCTCCCTATATTTCTCAAATCCGAAATCTAAATACAACTCATAGACTTCACTATATGTGATTTTTTTTTTTCTTATTGTCTGGTTGTGTTCATTACAGAAATTTCTTACCCAATAAGAAAACCTAAGAGATTTTCAAGACCTTCAATTCTTCAGTGCCCCCTGTGCATGAGGTTTAGTATGAAATAAAATGTTTATTGATTGCTCACAATAGCTCTTCACAGACAAAAGAGAATTTTTTTTTTTTGCATGTTCATGTAGTTGTCCAGGTTAGAGCATCCTTCCAATGTCAGAAGCATACTCCTACCCATTACTTTATGCTTTCCTTCAGCTTTGTATGCTACAAGACAGTCACAGAACAACAAACATTAAGGAGAGATGAGGAAAAGAAAAAAGTCCTTCTCCATGGCTTGATGCTTATGTGTGCTCTTTTTTACACAAACATGGAAATCAATGCATAAAGAAATATTTCATCTCAGTTAGTGGAGAGAACGAAAAAAGGACTGTGATGAGGTTCATGTCTACAAGAGCTTTTCTTGCTGTGCTGTCTCCAGCATGGCTGTGCTGTAGGAATTTGTTCAAACCCACCTTGTTCCTTTGAGAGTCTGCAGCAGCAGCAAACATTGGTATGTCACTGACAGGCGCCCTGGCATTTTGCTGGTGGTTGTATGTCAGCTAAAGGCTAATGTCATTTAAGAAGGTTGCTTTGTTCAGGTGATCAGAAACACTGGGTTTGTTGGGAAATGTCAGATTTCTGCATTGACTAAAGCAAGCTTGTGGCAAGAAAGATAACTCATGTTGACAACCTTCTGCAGTGTGGTCCAAATATAAGCAATCAAGATGCTTATTCTGGGGAAGGGGAAAATAATTTAGGAGTATTTGGAGCAGCTTCCTGAGGAACACTCCATTAAACTGAGTTACATAGTAACAGGATTGAATTTAGAGTCCTAACTTTAATTTTATTTTGTGTAGATTTAGATCAGATTTATGTGCAATGTCATGCCCTTTGTTTGTAGACAGAAATCCTCAGCCAATCTGCCTGAAAACTGATGGTATGATACCACATCATACTGTTCTTGTGTTTGTTATGAGTTTACATTAACAGGTCTATAATCACACAAATAATGCAGCCTACAGGGACAATGAGCAAATCGACCTAAATTAAATAAGTATCTAGATGTGTACATGCTCATCTGCATATGTTATCATTACACCAATGATACTGGTATTTATTTTCAGGGGACCTGAAGAGCTTCATCAGCAAAAGCAGTCTAAGTTCGTGCCACAAAAAAACCCCTTCAATAGCAATACTTTACACTAATACAACATTTTACATTTTGAAAGCTAATACTAACATGTTTATTATTTGTCCTCTGTGAGTGTTTTAAGGAATTCTTCACAATCTTTGGAGGTTTTTTTTCCCCTAAAATTTCAAATAGTTGTTTTAAATTAAAAGAAGAAATAATCTCTTCTTCCATGACTGTGAAAACAGCCTTTCCCACAGTGGAAGGACATCCAAGGTAGATGGAGAGACCTTCACTTCCTCTGTGTTGATGCAAATGCATTGATGTGTTCTGTGACTGTAGTCATTGGTTCTCAAAGTACTTTTATTGGCCAGTGTCACTTTCAGACATAACCTGCTTGCCAAATACTAATTTCTAGTTCTGCATCTTTTTCATGGTAGTGACAGCCTGACAAATATGTACACACTATCGAAAATGCTGTTTGCTGGATTTGGTTCAAGTCAAATTGGTGCCACCGCTGGGAATAGAAGTTAGAAAGAACTAGAAATTCGAGTCTGGTGGTTATGTTTGTGGAGGGGAAGCTTTTCAGTGCATCTTCAAATCCCCTGACTTCAGCTATTTATGAGCCATGCCATGCACTTCCAATACCTGCTGAAATCACTGTAATCTTATTATCTATTTATTTACCTGCTATAGAGTTCCTGTTGCCATAACATGCAAGGATCTACCAAAGCCTTAGTAACAGAAGCAAAAGGCACTTCCTCATTCTTCTGTTCCATCTTGCAGAAGAAATGTTAGAATAGCAGGAAATTACTTATAGGATGATAGCACCAGTTTAATTTGCTTATGTACTTGTGTGTATTTGAAAAAGCAGTCTGCTCAAAAGGTGAGTTTTGTTATTAATTTGTACCAGGTTGCTTCCTGTGATCATTGTTTATAGCCTGGGTGCTTCTGAGAAAGTTGTCACTTAAAAAAAAACAAGAGCCCTCAGCTTTTGTTGACAGAAAATAGCTCTTGCAGGATTTCATGTTTAGAGAGCATGAAAAAAGCATCGACAGGTAATGCCTCCTTTACACAGACAGGGTCACACTCACGAGTTTAATTTCAGCAATAGTATATGCTAAAGTGACCTTATACATTTATTAGGACAACAGGATTGTCTAATGAAAACCACTGTGTAGCACCGTGAATTTAAATCAAGATATAAATTGCAGACTGCAAATGGCTGGAGAGGCAGAAAAAAGAAAGATGGATGTAGGGAGAATATTGGACAGTGATCCATGAAGTGCAATTCTTCAAAGTTAAATATATTCTATGACTTACTAATTTTCCCTTAGAAGAAATGGGAATGAATGTTATTTTCCATTTTGGAGTAATTGTGTAGCAATTCTTCATGGTTTTGCTTCTTGTGCAGGGGGCAAACTACGCAAAAGTATTTTAAAGACATATTTGAAATTGCTGTTAAAAATGCTTCAACATGCAAATTTCTTACAGTTTCACTTTGTTTTCTTTAAGCTAAATGATGTGCATATATAAGAATATTTTGGGTAATCACACAGCTTATGCTAAGTAACTATTCCAAGTTGTCCTTGATACCAGTATGTTTCCACATACTTACCTTGAAGTGTTAATGACATTTATTTTGGTAATTTTTACTCCACTAACATGCTTTTTCAACACTTTAAAGCACTGATAAATTTTATTCAAGCAAATCTCTTAATTTACCTCAATGGAGAAATTGACTTGAAAAGCAGCACAAATCCTTGCTTATATAGAAAGTTTGTCTTGAAGTTAATGAGCTTATTTGCCTGAGTAAGGATATGGATATAGGGACTGCTCAAGTGAGCAGAAGTTTCACAACTGGATGCAAAGTCATTAGCTTACTTCAGACCAGCCTCTTGAAACAGTTGCTGAACACTAAGTGCCTGAGAACTGGTTCTCAGAATAATATTTTGTAAAACGTGAAAATGCATATGCAAAAGAGTAAGAAAAATTAAAACTTTAAGCACAAAAGTTTAATTAAAAGACATTGTGGTAAGTGGTGATGATTATTTGAAGTAAATTTTATGTCCCCACGGCATTGTACCAAATGTGCATTGCAGTCTTTTTCCACTGGGAGTAAGAGACTCCTTATAGATAAAAAGAGTTTTCTTTTGCCTCCAGGAACTTTTTAACACACACAATACATCAATCTTCCTTGCAGTATGGTATGAATTACTGTTAGAGATACATTAATAGAATATTATGTATTTGTAATCTTAGCATGAGGTATGATTTATTTACAACCTTGCATCTCAGCTTCTGTTTTTTTGTCCCCTCCCTGTCCCCTCTGTATCTTCTTTCTTCTGAACTGTCTTACACTTGCAGCATCAGGATTCTCTATGGTGTTTAATGTTTTAGTAAGGTGGCAGTGTCTCCTTTCACTCTTTAGGGTACTGTTTCATCCTCATGTGTTGAGAGATGCATGCTTTTACCTCTGTGTCTCACAAAAGGTACTCCACCAAGTGTGTGAGCAACCAAATGGGGCTATGAGTGCGTGTGTGTGTGTGTGTGTGTGTGTGTGTGTGTGTGTGTGTGTGTCCCTCCTTCCTCCATTGTTTCACACAGGAGCTGAGGTATTTGCAGCCCATAAAAAACTACACCAGATGAAACTTAACTGGCATTGCATAAAGAGGACACACAATGGGCAGGCACTGGATAAAACATTTATTTTCAGTTGTTATTGATGACCTCTCAGAAGTTGCTCGTGGCTCTACTTTGGCCTGTCACTTGTGCGCTAAAGGGTCATCAATAACTTATGGAAATGTCTTACTGATAGTCTGGCTACTGCCAGTCCAGTATATTGTCTCACATACAGACATGCAGGCACAGAAAATACAAATCACAGAGGAACCAATTTTGATATTAGCTTCTGTCCTATCTTTAGAAGAATGTGGCTTTTTAGATTTTGTTTCCTTTCCATCTTCCTTTTCCTCCTTTCCTTTCCTTTCCTTTCCTTTCCTTTCCTTTCCTTTCCTTTCCTTTCCTTTCCTTTCCTTTCCTTTCCTTTCCTTTCCTTTCCTTTCTTTTCCTTTCCTTTCCTTTCCTTTCCTTTCCTTTCCTTTCCTTTCCTTTCCTTTCCTTTCCTTTCCTTTCCCCTTTCCCTTCCCCTTTCCCTTCCCCTTTCCTTCCCTTTCCCCTTTCCTTTCCCCTTTCCTTTCCCTTTCTCTCATTTTTGTCCTTTCTCTTTTTTGTTCTTTCTCTCATCTTCTTTTTCTTTCTGGTATTTCATAAAGATATGCCCCTAATTTATTTATAAGGATAAGTCTCCAGAACAAGGTAGCATTACTGAGCTGGCTTACCAGTGCCTCTGTACACATGAGTACATTCATAATTGATAGAATGGTCTATAGTGTTGGGGCTAAAATAAACTTAAGGTCAAATCTCTGGGAGAGCAAATCTTGCCATTATTCCTGATGAGAAATAAATACGTGCAGGAACTAAAAACTGTGCAGTTGAAAGAGAATAAAACCAAATGCATAAGGGCATTTTGAACAATTCATTCCAAAGTGAAAGTGCTTTTTCTTAGTTTTTCTTCATTGCCTTGATCTTCCTAAAACTGTTGTTGGGGCAGGTTAATGACTGACCTTTGAGGGAACCACATACCAGTCTTTGTTCCCTAGCAGTCAGGATCTTGCAGAGGCTTGAAACCTTTGAGGGAGAGAATAGGATTAAACTGCTGTATGAAGTCCAGCGAAGGTGATGATCAATGGGAGCAGAGGAGTGAGTTTCTCAGGACACTCAGTCCCTTCCCCCACCAGCTGGAATTTATTTCCTTTACTGCAAAGTTACCTGATGGAGATGGCTGACTGTCAGTGATTTTTGTCAGATTAATTTCCCTTAAAGAGTCACCAAAAGCATTTAGTGTTAAAATCCCAATAAGAATTTAAAGGTTACTGGTGATTTAAGATTTAAACATAAGCAGTTAAAAACAGAAAGAATTAACTTGAGCCTCACACCAAAATCATATTTACATACACTCAGCTAACTTGCCACCCTCCAATATTCAAGGTGTCCAGCAAACTAAAAATGAGTGTTTGATCCTGCAACGTGTGTGTGTAGTGAGTAACCTCTGATAAACCGGTGTTTGCACAGTGAGTCCTTCATACCTGCCTATCCCAATGTCCAGCTGTACATCCATAGATTAAGCCATTGGTCCTAATATGATATATTGACTGCAAGGTCCGTTTGCATGCAGATTTTTGCAGGGGATTACCTTTCACCTGGCCTGCAGACCGAATCTGGGCTGCTTGAATTGGTGTAAAAATCTGTTGTCACTGTGAGGACTGAGCCGGTGGTGAGACGCTTGGGTCGCCTCCCCATCCTCCTTACTCCCCAGACTCCCGGTCCCTGTGTGGAGGCGCTGCCACTCTCCACGTGTCTCCTCTCCAGCCGCCACTCTTGCTCCTCTGGGTGAGTCTTTGCTGTGACAACGTTTAGATAAAGGGTCTGCAGGCTGACAAGTGACATTTCAGCAACCGTTTCTGCTGCCTTTCGAGGCTTCTGTATGGCTGCAAGCAGTTGTTATTATTCCTAAAGGTTTGGAGTCAACCTCCTTTTATTCCCTTAGAACTTATGCACAAACCGATTTATTAATGGGAGAATTAAAATAAGCAGAATTTCAACGGAAACCATTGCAAGTGTCCCAGCTGCCTGGCCTCAAACAGCTACTCAGCAAAAGCCAAGCGAAGCAAAACACAAAGCTGTAATGTGAGTTGCTCTAAGATTTCAATGATAGGGGAACCTGATGTCACATCTCCTCCACAGCCTGGAAGAGATCCTATGCATGCAGGCTCTGAGGCCCACAGCTAGAGGTGCTGTGTGATGAAGATGAGATAAAATACGGAGGAGCTGTAGTTTCAGACTGACAGTGGAGGGGCCATTTCATTCACTGAGGAAAAACCCTGCACTCTGCAAGTTTAATGTCAATAAAGAGAGAAATTTATGTTTAAACCCCACCTGCATCTCCTGCTGAGTCACAAAAAGAGCGACGCTGGATTTTGCTGAGGGGTCTTTGTCCTGAACTCTCCAAAACTAATGTAAAGAGTGGATCCATGTAAACAACTTACATTAAGGAACAATCAGATTTTCCCACTGTGGGCCTAAGACATATCATTAGGAACATATACCCTCAGGAACAACTACGTAAAATAATGAAAAATTTCACATGTGAAGTAAACTTCCACTGCAAATCTGAGGCGATATTTTACTGAAACTGGCCAAATTATCAATATAATCGGGTATTCTGCAGTGTGGGAATCTCGCTGCTGAAAGCAGTGGGAAACTTCGAGGCTGAATGTGGGAAGTTTGCGAGCGTTGGCAAGGATTGTAAACCTTGCTGGAGCGCAGTGAAAAGCCCCTCATTCCTGCAGGAAAGAACTTTTCTAAAGTGCCTGCAAATGAATTGAGGATGGAAACAGAGACATCTCCATTCAAACAATGGGGAGCTGGCAAGGACCGCGCGAAACACCCGGGCCAGCGGGGGCCGAGCGGGAGCGGGCCGTGGAAACGCCGCCTTCCCACCGCCGGCACGGGACAGCGCTTGGGGAAGGGGGGACACCCGCGCGGCTGCGGGAAGCGCTGCCCGCCCCACGCGCGGCAATGGCCTGGGGGCTGCGGGCTGTGGGGGGGTCACTCCCGC
>VZTX01009504.1:11073-36999 GCA_013400915.1 Pardalotus punctatus
CGCCCGCGGGAGCGCGCCCGGCGCGCCCTCGCCGCGCACCCCCGCGCTTCCCGTCCCCTTCTCCGGCAACCCTTCAGGCCCCCTCACCCCCAGCCCCGCGGGTCTTCTACCCGTGCCCTACGCGATGGGGAATGCTGGGGGACCAGAGCCGCCCCGGGGGTGGTGGTCTCGCGAAACTCGTGTGGTCTAAAAAAAATTTCCACATTCACCTTTTTATTTATTGATTTTGCTGATCTCTACCGTACTCTCCCTAGCTGCTTTTCCTTCCCCCCCCGTCCCCCCCAGCTGAAGAAAATAGGTTCCTAGAATCTCTCCCGTGCGGACTCTGTTCTGACTTTTCGTTCTGATGCTCCCTCCTCTCCGCACGCCTGTAGTTGTGTGATACCCTTTCAGAGATGGGAGAAGCTTTGCATGGAAACGGCATACGGGACTGCCGTGTGCTGAGCACTCCTGGAAACTGTTTTCTCTCTAGCTGCCCAAGCGTGAAACATTTTTTACCCCCGTACTGTGGTCCGGTACACGAAAATCTTAATACAGAATGTTTTGGAAGCTTAAAGGCTGCAGTCTTTCTAAGCTCATCCGAGAAACTTAAAATATTCGATGTCTCTGCGAAAGAGCTAGGGCTGATGTCAAACTTTGCAAATACCCTCTTTCATTGGCCAAGTAGATAGCTTCTTATGCTTTGTGTTCACTAAGAAAATTTTTGAAGTCTGAGTTGCCTGAAACTTGCAGCAGAAGCACCAGGAGACAAATAAAAAAACCCTACAGTGGAACATTAAAACATTTTGTGACTTTTGAAACGAATATTGTGATTTTTAATATATATTTACATAAACTTTTTTAAATGTGATTCAGAAACTTCTCATGCCGCAGTTTTATGCTGCTGCAGATTTGCCCCGTGTGACTTCCGAAGGTCCCAAAGGGCCCCTGAGCCAAATGAAGGATTAGAAGTGAGAGAGCTTCCCAGGTTTTCTGTACAGCCCCCTGGCAGGTAGCTCACAACACTTCCTTTGAGAATGAATAGTTACTACCTATTGCCTTGCAGTTTGTTGATTCACAGTTCCTACAGGAAACCATCTGTAAATATTAGCCTGTGTAATTTGTAGTGATATTAAACAAAGTGATGAGAATCCCACTTAAGAAAAAAATTGATGGCTTTCCATATGGTTCCAAAAAGCTCAACGCTGATACTAGTTAGCACAGTGTAGGAACAGCACAGTTCTGACTCAATTTATCCGTAAAAATGTAAGCTTAGTGAAACATTAATTTTCCAAAATTACGGAATGTTTTAATGTGATTGTAATTGCCCCTTTGTGCTTTTAATTTATTACCATTGTTATAACGAATTATAACTCATTGTAACCAAATGCTTTAGATGTGAAAAAGCCAGGCTGGTATGCTGGCATCTTGTTATGAAGATGGTCTCTGTATAACACAATAATAGCATGTGCATCCTGATTTACGTGGAGCAATTTATGCTAATTTGGGGGTTTCCTTTGCATCAGTGTTGTGATGTTGTTATGTCTCAGGCTCAATCTTTTACATCTTCGCATCTTACCTTTCTTTTTCCTGGGGAGCTGCACTTGGATTCAGGACAGCTGGAAGAGCTGGGTGTTGTACAAAGGAGGCACAGCAAACTCGTGTAAGTGATGCTGGGGAGGAGAGCCCTGTGGAAACTCTGATGCGAGTTCTAAACTCTAAGGAGTGTGTTGCAATGGTGTCTGATCAGCTGTTCCTCGGGAGCCAGCGTTACTCTGAACACCTAGCACTGAGTATGCACCTGGACACTCTCCAGTGGCATTCCTACCCTATGGAACCGAAGTGTTAAGTCTTGCTGAAGCAGGTGCGTGACTGTTTGGGTGTGTCTACGCTGTGTTCCTGTTATCAGGAGTGCTGAGGAGCCTGGCGCAGCAAGTGTCCACACAGAGGCCTGATGCTGCGTGGTGCTGAGTGGGGGGTAATGATTCAGCCCGAGCACAGAGCCTGCATGCTCTGCTCCACAAGGCACACGGATAAGCTCAGCAACTATCCTGCTTCCGGGCTGGATTTGCACCGTGCCCCACCAAAGCCCAGACTGAGTTCAGTCTGGGGTTAATAGCCCTAACGCCATCCCAAAGCCTCTCAAATCCATCTGGACTTTGCTACCTAGCTCTCCTGGGAGCACAGCACAGGGATAATTGGGCAAGCTCTACAAGATGCATTCATATTCTATGCTATGTGAAAGGACTTGTATGGATATGAGTCTTGCAGTGGTCTGGGATGCAGCCTTAGCTAATGAACTCAATCAGACCTGAATTGACTCTGCACAGAGCTCATCCTTGTGTCTCTGTTGCTTCAGCGTTCCTGATCTACAACTCATCACCTGTGGCACATCTGCAGATTGACTTTATCTGGTGGTGTATCTGTAGATGCATAAGGTAAAACGTGATTGGGTACAAAATATCACAAAAAACATTAACAGGAAAGTTTGTAGAGAGAGACTCAATAGCACAAGAGGATTGTATTTAAGATTAGGTCCATACCCTGACACTTCACCATTATTTTTTCTTATGGGAAAGGGAGCAGATCCACAGGAACATGAGATTTGCTGTAGGAAAAACTGACTGTAGTACTAAACTTCAACTGTGCTTGTATCCCTTTTTCAGTGTTTGTAATAGTCAGATATTTGTGTTCTCTTCCATTGCATGCTACACTTCTAATCTAGCAAAGCGCTTAGATTATGTTCTTTAGAGCTTCACTGGATCTGGGCCATTTTCAGTACTTCCAAAAAGTAAAGCCTAAAACATTCTCTGAAATCTTTGGCTAGAGATTGTCTAATATTATTCTTTACCCGTAAGGATCTTATCTTCACTCTCCCATAGGAACTGAAATAGCAAATGTCATGTATGCAGCCTTGGCAGGCAGTTTTGAACTTGGAGGACTTCTTCTGGTGAAGTAGTGTGGGCCAACATGCCTGAGACATGTTCAAAGTTATTTATCCTTCCTCATCCATTTGAAATACAAATAGACAATTCTGAGTTTTCAAAACAGGGCTAGACATATATTGTGGTGGTGGCAGTGACTTGATAAGGAAATATGGGCAGCATGGTCTTCAGTTGAGTGCATAGAATGTACTTTATCCAAGAAGGAAAGAATCCCTTAGTGTAAAAATAAAATAAATCATTATATTGAAAGTTTTGCATGTGCTAGGAACTGTTTTTTGATTCGTAAACAGTCTTTGGCACACTTTCATTGTCAGTACTGCAAAATGCTTACCTTGGTAGATCAGTGACAGATGTCTAAGTTAGACATTTCTCTTCATCTTCAGAGTTTGTTTGCATTGGTGGGGCCTCATGGCTCTTGCTTCTGATAACTGGAATGTATTCAAACATACTGTCTAATTCTCAACCAGTTTTTTCTCTTCATCTTTGCTTAGGAGTCAAAGGGTGCTAGGTGCCAGGAAGTTGAAAGCTATTATTAGTTCTTGTGGGGTTAGATTGTCATGAACCCTCTACACCTATTCAAGAAAGTAGAGGGCTAAAAAATGTATTTTCAGGAAATTTATGCTATGAGCTATAGCATAGAGGAAGAAGCTTCAGTGGAATGTTCACAGAGAGAACATAACTCCACAAGGGTGGACGAGTTGAGGATGTGGCTGTGCTTCCCAGTGGCAGGCCAAATGATAAATTCCAAGAACCCTGTACAAGCCTCTTCCCTGGTACATCTTGGGGATGTTTTGAGTTTTTGAGACCCAGGTCACCTATAGAGTAGTGTGGGATCTGCCTTTCTCATGAAAGACACAGTAGTGTCAGATCGGAGTCTGTTACTGTGACATATATTTTTAAAAAATATAAATATATAATATAAAAAATATAAAAATACAAAACTATAAAACTATAAAAATACAAAAATAAATTTTTATATAAAAATATATTCGCTTCAGATTTTTTGGTATGCAAAGGTTTGTGAGATGTGCTGTTAGTGATTTGGGACAGCTGTGCACAGTGCAACAAGCAAAGAACTGTCAGGTTTGACTTCACATGGTCTGTGTGAAGTTTTGTGAGGTGCTCTTAGAGAAAAGATAGTGCTTGAGAGAATTTGTGAAATAGGCAGGATTTTAGATTTCTCTTTATTGTTAAGTGCATTATATCCCAGGCTTTAAACTGGGATAAAGAATGAAAAATATCACACTTTCATTATGTGTCGGTGCATCCATAGAGTCACCTAATGAGTGGGCCTGGCCGTGAGAGGGCTTATACTAACTTTATGAACTGTGTTAACTGAGTTAAAAAATGGTGGGTTTTTTTGGTGTGGTGTGGGCATGCATGGATACATAAAATATCCAACACCATCAAATTTGAATACTGTAATTACTTATTCAATTAATTATTACTATTATTAATTACAATGTAACTAAGAGAAATTAATTTGTGGAAAAAATCCAATTACTAAATCAAGTACATTTCTCTGTAATGAATAGCAACAGGAAACTAAGATTTCAGTTCTAACCTTGAAATTTCAGTCTGTTTATTGAACAAAATTTTCATATTCCTTTTCAAAAAAGTGGCCTGCCCACCTAACCAGAGGTGGTATGTTAATTCCAGCAGGTTGAAATGATACATCATGGCAGTAGAGATCCTTTTTCATGTCCTTCCTGCTGTACTTCTTATGGTGTCCACACAGACCTCCTTTTCCCCACTTCATGAACAACCCTGCAAATATAGTCAAAGCTAGTAATAATCCATGTGGCTCGCAAATTATGGAAAATGGCTACTGATGTTCATAGGGCTCTTCAGAGGAAGAACCAAGTTTCTTCTGCTGTGTCTTTGTATGTTTCAGCACTCCTGACATCTATCCTATCCAGTTAGCACACCACTGGATATCTGTCCGGGTTCTTCACCTTCAACCAGCTGGAGGTTCCCCTAGCAACAGATTTCCATCCAGGTTGTTCACAGTGGAAGCATTAGCAGCTGGAGGTTCCCCCTGGTGATATATTCCTGTCCAGGTCTGTCAACAACTGCAACTCTTTTGTCTAGAAGTTCCTACCTTGGTGGCCAAGGTAGGGGTTGATGGCAATATGAAAGTACTGACTAAAGTTGGGGAGAGAGCAGACTGCTCCTGGTAATGTGACCAAACAGTCCCAGAGGAAGGGTGACACCATTCAGTTCAATATATTCTGAGTTAGAAACTCAGCCCTGCAAGATCAGTTTCCACTTCCTCTGGTCTGTCATGGCTTACGATACCCTCGAATGCTGTGTTGCAGCAAAATTTCATGAGGTTCAACAAGACTCAGGGCCTGGTGCTGCACTCAGGTCACAACAACCCCAGGCAGTGCTAAAGGCTGGGGCCAGAGTGGCTGGAAAGCTGCCAGTGGAAAAGGACTTGGGAGTGCTGGTGACAGCAGCTGAACATGAGCCAGCAGTGCCCGAGTGTGCCCAGGTGGCAGAGAAAGCCAATGGCATCCTGGCCTGGATCTGCAGCAGTGTGGCCACCAGCACCACGGCAGTGATTGTTCCTCTGTACCCAGCACTGGTGAGGCTGTGCCTCCAGTCCTGTGTTCAGTTTTGGACCCCTCACTTGAATAAAGACACTGAGGGGCTGGAAGATGTCCACAGAAGGGCAATGGAGCTGGGGAGGAGTCTGGAGCACAAGTGTGATGAGGAGCAGCTGAGGGAGCTGGGGTTGTTTAGCCTGGTGAAAAGGAGACTCAGGGGAGACTTCATTGCTCTCTACAGCTGCCTGAAAGGAGGGTGTAGTGAGGTGGGGGTTGATCTAATCTCCCGGATAGCAAGAGACAGGATGAGAAGAAGTGGCCTCAAGTTGCATCAGGGGAGATTTAGAGTGGATATTAGGAAAAATTTATTTGTGAAAAAGGGGGTCAGGCATTGGAACAAGCTGTCCATGGAATGAACATTGCCATCCCTAGAAACATTCAAAAAACATGTGGATGTGACACTTAGGGACGTGGTTTAGTGGTAAATATGGCAGTGCTTGGTTAACAGTTGAACTTGATCATCTTATAGGTCTTTTCCAAACTAACCATTTCAAAGATTCTAAGTCAATAAACCCCATCACTGCTGCACAGGAAGCAGGGACAGACAAAGCAAGGCAAGGTGAACCCCCCAGACACCTGCTGCTCTACCCAACAATACCTATGGGCACAGACTCTGGACACTGATCTGTATGACAGGTTGCCAAAATTTCTCTTAGGATTTCTCTTAGGATTTTCTGAAAGAGAAAAAACTGTTGAGTGGTTGGTGAAGCCAGCAGATAGGGAGGAACTCTATAACTTTGGGGTAGAGGCTGACTTGGTCATCCTGAAGAGCATCCTGCAGGCCCAGGAAGTGCAGCCTCAGCAGGAGAGCCCAGCTAATAACTACGGTCCTGTCTTAACAGAGCCATAGCTACTCCTGTGGCTGAGGTAATTGGCTTCTCACTTAAATGCTGAGGCTATTAACAGTTTTCCTATTTCAAAGAGGAGGGAGAATAGATAATTTTCTTTTTTTTTTCCACAGTACAGCTTATTTTATTTAGTAGGGGTTTTGTTTGTTTTCTGTTCTCCCTTCAGGGAATAATAGAGACTTTTATCTCAACCCTCAGGGATCTAATAGCATATATACAGACATTGTTTTTGTTTGACCAACCCATGCTGCACTATTTTTTCTTAGGAATCACTATTTCCAGTGCACATTTAAAATACTGAAGTTAAAATATGTAGCTGGTTACCTTAATATATGATAAATGCTGTGCAAGTTTTCCCTAGTAAAGCCTTCTCCTTCTCCTTCCCCCCTGCCCTTTTCCTCTAGAGGACATTTCAGAAGAGTGGTTATGGCAGATATTTTAAGGTTAGTATCAGCTGAGAAAGTAGGTCTACTCGTAGTGCATAACTTTGAATATATTTATCCTTAAGTATGATCTTGCACGCAGGTCAGCCTGTGAAATCAGAACCTTCATGTAGAACTTGCTCTGGATTTTCACAAAGATTTTAGCTGTCTGAAGTTAAGTTTTATTTTTCTAGCTATTAAAGTAAAAACTGCATGTAACATTTTAAAGAACTTTGTTAGCTTCCTTTCAGACGTAGCAGCTGTGATTCCAGGTTGAGTGACAGATAAATGTAGATGATGCAGAGGGTCATCCAATCACAACTATAAACTCTCAGAAGAAGACAAGACTAAGCATGGTGTGTTACAAGAGGCATCTCAACCTTTAATCTAGCTTTTGTATAGGTTTCTCCAAAACAGTTTTCTCTTAAGTCTGGAACAAGAACAGAGAATTATTCTTTTTCTTGGGAGTTGTAATTAATTTTGATCAGTTAAAGACTTTGCATTAGCCAGGCTGCCCTCTTCAAATACTTTATTTAATGAAGGACAGATCCTTCCTTGCTGGTGTGATTTTTTATTTTCTGAAAACTTGATGGAATTCTTATTTCAGTAGATGGCAGAATTCTGGTTGAGGTCATTAATACAAGACAAGCTTAGAAATCTGCTTTTGTCTATAAGCTCTTGCTCTTACAGTCCAGCCTTCATAGGAGCCAATTAATTGCAGTCTGAAACTGAAAAGAAGAAAGAAATTGGAATTTGTGTTTGTCTGCATATACATAAATATGCTTCTGAAGGACACCTTTTTATGCTATTTGTCTCTAATTTCTCCTAAAACATTTTACTTGTTTGGTTATGCAGCATTGTCTCTGCTCCAAAGAACAGATTTCACAGGGGTCATCCATGTATTTTAGATCAGTAAACCTGTTCTAATGAATGTTTTTAATATTAATTCCTACTCATATAATTGTGATTTATTAGATATTAATCTGTAGTTATACATTAGCAATTTTAATGACTCATTTTCTTTCTAAACCTTGTGGGGCAAAATAGCTGCACTTAGATACTTACAGAAACTAATTCAGACATTAGATTTACTCATAAAATTATATTAATTGTCCATAAGCTCTTGGCAAAAATGTAACCTAAAACTGAGAACCTGTAAGTTGGGGTCAATTAGGGGTGATTTCCAAAATAGCTTATTTAGTAGTTTTGACCAACTACAGCTCACTTAGTTGTGTCCTGTGATCATCATTCAATCCAGTGCCCTAAAGTCTGTCCTAATAGCAAAGCATCCATTGTTTTCAACAGTGGAAGGACTGGTGAAAATACCAGGAATAAAGCACACGTTCAGTACTCTGCATATTTTCGGACTGGAGAGTCTAAGCATAAGCAGAGTGTATTTATGTGAGTTACATATAAGTGTGCTTACACTGTACATGTGTGCATATAATATAGTTAATGTGCAGTCACATTCTGAAAGTATTTATCATGTATCTTTGATCCTTTTAAGCATCAGCTACCTTTAGTCTATTGGTTCAACAAGGCCAAGTCACTTGGTAGAAGTTCTTAATAACCTCAAGCAGAATTTGGATATCTGTCATTTGATTAAGTATAAGGAATGAAATCTGTAAGGTGGATGGGTTTTTTTTGGTTATTTTTTTGTTTGTTTTGCATGTGTGTGCATATGTGTGTGTGTGAGGTGGGTTTGGAGTGGAGGGCTGGGGGGTATGTGAAGAGGCAAATCTGCCATATGTTTTTCCACTGCCCTTAGATATCCCAACTTTTTACTGGAGTAAAAATTAATGAAGTATTCATTTGAATATCACAAAGTAAAGCATGTCCCCTTCTCCTACCTCCAGTTTTCACACATCCACACCATATTTCTACTTCTTTCTCTTTTTCTGTCTTCCCTTCCCACAGCTTCTTTTTGTGCAAGTTTGATCTCTATAAGATCCTGGCCTAAGGCCTGTGATGGACAGCCTAGCAATTGGCAGATTTAATGGCCATTTTCTTCGATCTCTAAGGAGACAAAAGGAGGACTATGAAATGCAAAAAATGTCAAAAGGAGATATTGTAAATCAGCCCCAGTCATGTTGCTGGACAGAAAATCACTGTAACATTTAATATGAAATGTGTGACTTAGGTGAGGCATACTACTTAACATCAGGTTTTGAAGTATTTTTGTGTGTGTTTGGTTTAATTTCTTTTATTTTGAGAACTGAAAATTTAAATTTGTAGGAAACCATCATTTAGCTTCAGAAGTGGTGAGATATGAGAAGCACTCCTGATTTGAAGTAGGGAAACTCTGGAAGCTTTAGAACTGTTTTTCCATTGAATGATAATGTTACAACAGCAGTACATGATGACACCATGTTCTTCAGGCATGTGCTTTTTAATTCTTTGAATAAAATACCCATTTTGCACCCATTAGCCTCCCTCCCCAGCCATTCTAGACCACAGCATTACAGATTGAAGTTCATACATATATGTAAGTAAGTTTAAGGTCTTATTGTACATATGTACTCCCATGGGAAAAAGGGGGGAATGTTATCAGGAATACAGGCATGATTTAGTGTCATTGTATAGGAGTAGGCAAACTGTAAGTACTGTATGGATGACCTTTAAGTAAAATGAGAATTTGTTAGTGTTAGCAGCCATGATTTTCAGAAAAAGCGTCGTAGTATTGCTGTTAGGATTATTAGCTTCTTTAGAGATTTGTCAGTGTGGATAAACCAAAAAACCTTATGTCATTTGGCATACTACCAAATGCCAGTTACTGTACTTAGTAGAAACTAAAGAAGATAACCCCAAATCTTATGATACCCTTGCATGCCTCTGCATTATGTTCTGTGAGGAATAGAGTGTTTTTCTTTAAATCTTTACATGTAAGACTGTAAATTCAGAAGAAGGATTTGTGTACTAAACACCAGATTTAAATACTTAAAGCTGCACGAAATTACTTCAGTAATGCATGGATCAACCTACTGACAGGCTGCAGAACTCTTGCTTGCTCTACCTGGTGCAGGTCATAATTGTCTCAGCGTGCCTAATCAGTAATAGCCATATGGGAAATGCCTGACAGCCTGGAATCAGCAGTGATTTTTCATTGGGAGAATCACCTCAGCATTTTGCAGTAGTTATAGGTCTACTACATGTATATGTATATATAATGCTATAGCTTCTGTTTTTTATACAGATGTATTACTGATTTTAGATTCCAGGTTGTTTTCTGTCTCTCAGTTCAGGGAATTATTGCTTATATATATGCACCTGTGGAAAAGAAGCAGTCAGGTGCTCAACAGTTATGAGGATAGAGTCTAAAATGAGTCACACTGGAATTTTATTGTTTCTTATAGTAACTTGTCAAAACATTGGATTGTAATAAAAAGCTTGCAGGAATACTTCCTGCACATGTAGAATGTGCTTTTCCTTTTGTTAAATTTCAAAGAAGTAGAATTAAAAAATATGGACACAGTCATCTTAATTTTTTCTTTAGATCAGAAAATGTAATATTTTGTTCAAACATTTTAATAGAACAATTATTCTTTTGTTTTTAAATAAAATTTTCAAGTGAATTAACTGCTCGTGACAGGTGCATTTTGAACAGTCGTAGAGAATTAAGTCCTTTGCTACTACATCATATAACAGTGTCAGTCAAAGTTTTTTTTATCTGTTGTCTTTAGACATCCCAGCTTTCTTTTGGGGTGACCATTCCTAAAAGTAAAGGAAAGCAGTAATACAAAACCCCTTATTTTTTTCTTTGCTGAGGTTGGTTATTGTCTGTTAGGGTAATTGGTGCTTCTTCACCTTGAACTACACTGAGATTGCTGCCTCGCTTCTTATCCTTGAAGAGCATGAACATGAGAACTTTTGACCTGGATTAGATTTTGAAGTAATGATTTTGAAGTACAAGGACCAATGTTGGGGTGCCATTCTGCTGTTATTCTTGCTGCAATAAGCATCTAAAATACTAAATAAACAGTATTCTCCAGTTCTTTTCCTCCCGTGCCTGTCATTAACAGTGTACAAAGGTTTAGTGCAATCTCCTTTAATAACAGGAATAGAAAAAGGAAAAAATAGCTACACGCTTATTAGAAACAAAATCAATTATTACTTTTAAAAACTACCTGCTTTCAATTAAGCAGGAAATTATCTAACTGGTTACTTAATTTGCTCTGGCTGGCAGTCTCTCAACTGCTTTATGCTGAGTGGAGCATGAAATTAAATATGTAACAACTATCCTAATGGTTATGTTTTTAGAAAACCAGCATTTAGAAATGGTATTTTGCATAGTTTCAAGAGAAATAATGACAAAAAGAAATTACTACTGCTTCAATGCATTTGACACTTAAAAGAAAGATATTACTTAATTGTTGATTCTCTAATTCTGATTAATAACAAAACAATCTTTGGTTTGAGTGATGCAGATCTATACATGGGATCTAGGTTATTTGTTTAGGTGGTTGTCTTCCCTCCTGCTTTCAGATGATGTGTAATGGGTGAAATCATTGCTGTTTGTCTCTTGCTGTTTCAAATGTTAAGATCCACCCTGTGGGTATCTATTCTGTGTACAGTGTGCCTTGTGGTAAAATTTTTGTAGGAATCTTTAAGAGATTTTTAAGTTTTCTCTTTGATTCTATTTGCTGGATCTTTCTCAGGGTAGAGCTTCTGTATCCCAGTTGAAACCCATGCTTTTTTACTGCTTAAGAATAATTTTCTGTTCCAGAGGAAACCCCTTGGAATTCAATACTGGTTCGCATAGATGCCTTTAAAAACACTGGGAACCTGATGCCTAATGCTTCTGATTGTGTGTTAGGAGAGAGGTGAAGCTGATGGTCCAAGATTAGGTGAGTCAAAGTGCTTGAATCATCCAGTTCTTCATATATATTAGCATCAATCCACCATGCCTCTCCCCTGCCCCAAAATTTTACAAGCATTTACAATGGCAGAATGATCCACCATGTAAATTTTCACCATGTAAACTTGGCTATGCTTCCATCCAGGAAATTATATTTAGATTTGAATTTAATGCCTTTGATTTGATTAACTTTGTGACACAAATCCAGAGACTTCATTATATTTATCACTGTATAAACTTCACTGTATTTATCACTTTCAGTTTTATTTAAACAATAGAAAAATAATTTATACTATAATCCTAAATTAGAATGAGTCTTTTAACTATATCAAACAGCTATATGGATCACAGAAGTTTTGCTTTTTAAACAACAGTTAATGAAAAAATTCTGGTTCCATAATTATGATTTGGGAGGCAGTATCTCACTGCATTCCCCAATAACCAGATTTGGACTATTTTGTGCTTCAGTGGGGTTTGAATGCTATCTGCCTTACAAAGAAAATGTGATTTTGTAGATCTCTAATGGACACATTTCTGTTCTTTGGAAAATTGTGAATTTGAGCCTCCAAAGCAGTAAATCTTTTGGGTTTTGCTTTGAGTCTTGACTCAGAATTTCATTGTCTGCTATAACCTCTGAAAAAGCTTTGAAATTTTGAAGAAAGCGGTGGTACTTCCTCAAAGTAATCCCACTCTTAGATTGCAGGACTGATGGTTGTGATACCAATGGTCTGCATGTTATGAAAATTACTTGTTGTTGGCCATTAGTCTGCCAGGCCATTCTGTTCTGTTTCTTGAATGGAGGATACTTTTAAAATTGTCCCAGATAACAAAAATTAATGAAAATAAGCTCTGATTAAGTTGAATTGGAATCAAAAAAGAATGTCTGGTTTTTCGTTTATGTTTGGACCCCTTTATCCCTCTCTGCCATGCAACTGAGAAGCTGTCTCCAATTCTTCAACAATCTAAAATGACTTCTGTGTCAAGTTGTCTGTGACAACTTGATGAAAAAAGTGGCCAAAAACCCCCAACCTGAGGAAATGAGCTCAGACATTTGAAGTACTTAGATCAGCATCCCTGTATGTCACCCCAATTTTCTCAGAATTCTCCAGTCGCAATCTTGACTAAAAGTCACCTTTCCTTATCCATGTCTTTGGCATCAATTTTCTTTCTCTGTAGCCTGCAATGAGAATCACTGAGCTGCAAACCAGCCTGCTCTCCCTCAGTGATGCCTTCCCTGGAAGTTGATGGTGTCCTGTCAGCAGCTCAGCCAGACAGAACCACCGGCGCCATCTTCATTAGGGAAAAAGCTAATATAAACAAATAAGGGCGTTAGTGGAGATAGCAGAGTGAGTGGATTACTGAAAAATGCCTTGCAGTGTCAGTTGCTATGCCTTTAGTTTTAAAAATATATAAATGTTATATGAATCTCAAATCCGCTTTTATTTACATAAAATATTTATACACCAAGCAAGACAATTTCACAACTTTAAAATGTATTTTCCTGTTAGATTAATCTTTTCATATGCTAACCACATTACAAGTAAACATTTTCATAGTCTCCGCTACATGAATGTGGCTAAAAGCTTCCTTGTTATTTTATAGTTACAGCATTTCAAATGTATCTTTTTTTGACATGGTTAGGCAGCCTGCCAGTTTTACCACTAAATTATAGCAGAGAAAACACTCAGTAGAATTTGATTAGATTTCTTCCTTCTCCCCATGAGTAAGGCGAAGCAAATTTATGTTCAAAATGCAAGCAAGGTTCTGAAGAATTGAATATAGATCTGTATTTGTAGTGTTAAAAATGCAGGTGAGTTTTGTAGTGGAAAATAGATCTTATTTATAGTGGTGCTTTATATTACTGTTGTATTTTGTTCTGTCACTATCTGTAGAATGATAGAAAAATATTAGGCAACACCAAAGTTAAGATTTGTATTTCAGAGAATTAGTGATGAATATGTCCTTATCTTTGCTACTAATGAACAATTAGATTAATAGAATCATAGAATGGCTCAGGTTGGAAAGGACATTAGAGATCATCTGGTTCCAATCCCCCTTCCATGGGCAGGGATACCTTCCACTAGACTAGATCCCTCAGAGCTCCATCCAACCTGGCCTTGAACACTTCCAGGAATGGGGCATCCATGACTCCCCTGGGCAACCTATTCCAGTGCCTCACCACGCTCATAGTAAAGCATTTTCTCCTAATATCTAATCTAACTCTCTTTCAGTTTGAATCAACTCCCCATTGTTCTGTCACTACCTGCTCTTGTAAAGAGTCCCTATCCATCTTTCCCGTAGGCTCCCTTCAGATGCTGGAAGGCACAATTAGGTCACGCCAAGGCCTTCTCCTTTCCAGGCTGAATAAACCAAATTCTCTCAGCCTTTCCTCATCGGAGAGGTTCTCCATCCCTCTGATCATCTTGGTGGCCTCCTCTGGAGTCACTCCAACAGATTGATGTCCTTCCAGTGCTGGGGACACCGGAGCTGGATGCAGCACTGCAGGTGGGATCTCACCGGAGCAGAGCAGAGGGGCAGGATCCCCTCCCTCACCCTGAAGCCCACGCTGCTTTGGATGCAGCTCAGGATACAATTGGCTTTCTGGGCTGAGAGTGCACCTTGCTGGCTCATGTCCGGCCTCTCATCCACCAGCGCTGCCAAGTCCTTCTTGGCAGAGCTGCTCTCAATCCATTCATCCCCCAGTCTGTACTGATAAGGGGGATTGCCCCAACCCATGTATGGCACCTTCCACTTGATCTTGTTAAATTTCATGAGATTCCTTTGGGCCCACTTCTTGAGCTTGTCTCAATCCTTCTGGATGACATCCCATCCTTCAGGTGTGAAGTACCTGTTAAGAACTGTATTTGTCCCAGCCAGTTACAAGCATTTTCTCAAGGGATCCAGTTTAGAAGCAGGTTATCTATAGAATGTACTTCTAAGGAGAAAGGCTGCATCTCAATGACCTGTGAGTATGTGGTGGGGCATGTGTCCAAGCCATAAGATTGATTTGTCCAAATCAGGGGTCTGGTTGGAGCATATTGTGGTGCCTCCTGGCCAAGGAGGTCAGATTTCCTTCTTGCAGTAGTCAGGGCAGAATGGGCGAAGAGATCATATGTGCCTGATTTTGACCTGATACAGAGTTGGAACATGAGATAAGGCATCATCTGAAAGTGACAGTTAGGAATCATTCCCAGGTACACAGACCATTGTCCAAAGATCTTCAGGGGGCTGAACTGCCTCTGTGTCTGTCTTTTCCCATGAACTACAGGCAAACTTATTTTGTAGACCTTGCTCTCTGTCTCAGCATTCAAGCTGCTAACTTGAATTCCTAGGTTGGCTGGTTTGTGAATTATGAATGCCAGTGACCAAAACCCCTTCAACAGATGTTTCTGAAAGACCATATCCAGTGTTTCTTTATTATACGTTTGATAGATAACTGCATGAACAATTAGCTCATGAGTGTGAATGATAATTATAATGACACAAAAACTTCTTTATGTTATAGTTACTCAGTAGCACTGTTTTCATAATATATTTATATCTTTAAGGACAGGAAAGACTGTTGTGAACCACTGTTCCATAACATAAACCAGAAAATTTTAGTTATTAGTCTCTGCAGAAGCCCATTCTGGTGATTAGTTGAGTGTAAGTATGTATTTTACATAAAATTAGTGCAAAAGCTTAAGATTGGTGTAACTGCTATTTTAATCCCCATTCTAAGAGGCAAGGACAATAGCTGTATATGAGTCCCTTATATTCTGTAAATCCTTTATAGGACCAGAATGGTTCAGGATCTGACATTAGAAGTCCAGCACATTTCACAAATGATCCTTAAAAATGTACACTTGTTTCTGCTTACAAAGTGTTTTTAGTATTACAGTGAACTAAAATATATATTCATAGTTCCCTCACCTACTTCCCACAAAGGAATTAAATCAGTAACTTTAATGAATATAATTTCATTATGTACCATATATAGATATGACATTAAACAAATCTTTAATTTTTTTCTTTGTGCGAGAATGCACCTCATAGTTAACAAAATTTAATAAATATGACTATGATATATCTGATTCATTTAATTAGGGAAAAATTCTGTAAAACATGGGCATTTGATGTAAAGATGTTTAATCAGGATTAGCTTGGTTTTTAGGTTAAAAGAAACTAATGTAGGAGGAAGAGAGCTTCTATTGTATTTTTGTTTTAATAAAGCCCATGAAAATCTTTGGATTTTCAATTTTAAAAATATTTGAAGATTTGTTTTAGAAAATGTTCAGCAATACATCAGTTGGCTGTGCAAATGGTAAAAACAGTGAGTCAGTAAGCTACACTAGCCTAATTATTCTTAGCAGGGAAGTAGTGTATACAGCATGGATTACTTATTCATATGTTGTAAACAGCTTTCATGACAATGGACTGATTCAAAGCCTCCTGGCATCAGCCAGTGCACTCCTACTTTTATCATCAACTTCCATTCCAACTTGGAGCCTGATCCAAAGCCTACTGAAGTTGATGAAATAGTTGTTACAGCTGAGGTAGTGTAAGGACCTAAACAAGCTGTTCTGGAATTTAATATACTACCTCTTTTTACAACTTTTTTCTTGATTCTTCTGTTAATTTTGACAGCACACAGGTCTTGGGAGGACTTTTGCTGAACAAATGTTGATTTTTAGATCTAACTCTCTAAATGGGTGTTATTCTACCAAATGTTCAAAATTTGTCCTGCCCATAGCTATGAAGAATATGGCATTGTCAGAAGGAGCACAAAAAGTGTTGTATATGTTAGTAGATAATTAAATTTAAGTAGGGTAGCAGAACATTAATTTAATTTGTGATTTGTATACAAATAAAAGATGCAATTGATTTAATTTATATCACCATGGATCATTGGTAAATGTGACCTAGAAAGATCTATATTGTGATCTGAAGCTCAATGTGATCTTAATCCCTTTAAAGAGCATAATAGTAATCAACAGCTTGTAGCCTTTGGGGTTTGAGGTACTGTCTGTTCCCTAAATGTTTTTTATGCATTTATTGACAATGGTCTTCTCACTGTTCATAGAATGAAAGTTACATTTTCTTTTACCTGTGAGAGTTTTCTCAGACACAAGGACATAATTTGTTGATCAATTTAAAAAAGTCAGTGCCCCACAAGCCTCACAACATAGGCAGTTGAAATAAACTAGAAAGGGAAAGAATGAAATGGAAAAGTAAACTTTTTTTACTATTTCTGTGAGGTTGATACAAAATGACACTGCAAGAGCATGTAGGGTTTCTCACTGAAGATGCAGTCAAGATAGATGATCTTCAGAGCACTCATTAGTGTATTTTTGTGACATCCTTCAGAGTAGGGGAACTCATCAGGTATGAATTAAAGGATGTTACCTATATATGTCCTGATCTATAGCCACATTCTCAGAAATTTCAAGTCTGGAGTGCAAATAGTAAAGAAAGACTAGATAATTTTTTGTCCATAGGATGTCGTATCATACAAATTCCACTTCCCTTCTTCAGCCAAATCCCCTTCCCCTTACAGCCTTTCTCTGCAACAGAATTAAAACATAAAAGTTGTGTTTTTTATATTAGCTCCAAGCATAAACTCTCTGATCATCCTCTGCTAACACATGGGGCTGAGACTGGGCATATCTCCTGTTTCAATGGGTGGGGAAAAGCAGGGGTAGGGATGGACTGACTCTCATTTGAGCTGTGCATTTTCCAAAGCAAAGCACAGTGTTCCAGCCTTGAGATTCTGTACTTCCACAGGCCTCTTGGGTGCAGTGTCTTGGTTTGACCATGGGGCTTTTACTTCTCGGGCTATAATTTAACAACATCTTCTTGATATTTTCTTGCCTTAAAATTAGCAATAATAAGAGCACTGGCCCCATCATATGCTCTAGAGCTGCAAAGAAAAGAGCCCCCAGTAGTATAATAGCAGTGGGATTGCAAACAGATTTGTGTAATTTCACAAAGTATACAAGCTATAAATATTATGTTTACTCTAAAGAAGAAATGTGAAATGCAGTCAGCAGATAAAATGTTTATTTTATCACTGTCACATGTGTTTCTTCATCCGTTTGTGACCTCAGTGTGGTAATAGCTAAGTTGTTTCTTCTAAAGCACAAGACATGCTGTGCGAAGAGGCAGGAACAGAAGTATTCACACCACACCAGGATCTTGACTGGTTGATCATCTCTTGCTACTTATGATTAAGCAATAAGGAGAGAGGTAGAGGGTACTTCCTGGGGATTAATAACTGATAGGGAGGAGTTAATGGCCTGAGGTGCAGCTGAGGGCCATTAACCCCAGCTGGTCATCAATCCTCATTAAAAACCTCTGCAACGCAGTTCACCGAACACAGTGAAGGGCAAACCAATGTTTTAAGCACCTTTGTGATTCCCCTCTCTGTTGTGTCCTTAAATTAGTTCTGATTTAATTTCTGTTATTTCCTGGGGTAGATAGTACTTTTCTTACTGCAGCAGAAGTTCTAGTCAGCTATGGGTTTATCTCACCAGTAGCTGGGCGAAGACTGCAGAGTTTGGACCTTTATGTACAAGTGGGAGTCCTTGACACTGCAGAAGCAGAATAAGGGGTGTTTTAGATACTCCTGCATTTAATTACAGTAAAAAGAAAGTAAGTGATACATTTCATAAAAGATTGGTTTGTGAAATCCAAATTTGATTTTTCATTATGTAGTATAACTTTTTCTGTTGCAACAAAAGAAATTTTTAAGGGAAGGGCCCATGGTTCTTTTAGTTCTGTTGTTAAACTTTCTTTCACTGTGTTTCAAAAAATTATTTCTTTGTTTGGTAGTATTTGATGCATAAACCACCTCCTTATTCTGAAAAAAACCCCAAGTATTGCAAATATATTTCGTATTAGATTATAAACACTGGAATATGTGTCTTTTATAATGTATTTGGGGTTTCCACAGGTTTTGAAATGCATACAATTTTGTGTTATGCCAGATACTTGTAGAAAGTTAATCTTCTTGTAAGGGAGGCCAATAGTCAGTGTGGTATTTAGAACAGAGTACTTTTGTAGTTATGCTCTTGCTCTTTGTTATTCCAAATTCATATTGTGGTAATAAAATATGAAGCTATGATAAAAGTCCTAAGAGTATTTTTGGAAACTGATAAAATCCCAAAGCCTCCTTTCCCTGCCCTAGCCCTGACTTCTCAGGGTAGCAATACAATACCTAAGTAATATTGGAGAGTTCAGTTGGCTGAACTCAGAGATAGATGATTGTCTGTGTTCATTACAGATGTCTATCTGGAAATCACCGGAAAGGTCTCTGCAGCCTTTACAACTCTGTAGAGATACTGTCAAAGGTGATTGGTAGACTTTTGGGGATAGGAGGCAGATAATAGAATGAAAGGGTATAATCTGGCAGCAACACTGTGAAATCAATGAAGATTATTTTTGCCTTTGACAATAGTGAGAGCAGAATTAGTGTTTCACCTCCATTTAAAAGTGTATTTTGCCCTACAGCTGCTGATGAACTCTGCACCTGGTGCATGGGCTTATAAAATCAGAAGCCCTCTCCTTCTGGGTCTACACAAATACCTGAGAGGTAAGTGACCTGAATGTTTGAAAGGGGGCACAGGGCACTCCAGTTTAAGAAATACTGTTTGTGTTATACCCTTTCCTGATGCTGTAGGAAACAAAACAGCCCCCTGTGCAGAGAAGGGGAACCCTGGAGAAGAATGCTGCTGGGACCCACTACCTTGAAAAGCTCACCTGGGTCTGACAGAGGGATCTGTGCTGTTTCCGTGTATCACCTGGAACTTGGATATGCAAGTGGGAACTTTACAGGAGAGACTTGATTCAAAGCAACAGTTCTTTGAATGTAGTTATGGAATGTATGTCTCAATACAGCCTTGTCTTTTATTCAAAAGACTCAAGGCAAATATGTGTGGTGACTGCAGCAAGCCTATTTCCCCTGTGTGGTTTGAAAAGGCATTCCTTCATGTGTTGCAGGACTTCACTGTCACTATTCATCTGAGTGAGGATTGGCATTCACAGGCTTATTTGCAGAATCATCCCCCTGAAATAGACAGAGACTGATAGGGATTCCTGTTCTAGAGGAGTTGAAAACCTTACCTGGGCCCTTATACTCTGCATTATAATGTCTGAAGAGAGTCTTCTAAGTTAATTCTCTGCATCTGGGACTTGAGGGGGTTTCTTAACCGGTCAAGGGTATTTTGAAAGGAATTTCAGAAGTAAGAGATGTTTTGTAAAATAAGTTTAAAGAGAAGCTCTTATCTTGTACAGTCAAAAGTAGTTCACAGTTTTGAAGTAGTGTACAGTTTTGCTTATGGGAGGCTTCTGAATGCTCTTTTACTGTATGGGATTATTTGGTTTCCCTCACTAATTTTGAGGTTTCATATTAGGTATCTGCCAAAACACAAGTCCCCTCTGCTATACTGTGTTCTTATGGCTGTAAGTCTTACAGTGACATGTATTTTCAATTCCAGGTATCAAGAGTAGAATCTCATTTTTAGGGTCTGACAGTTACTAAACCAGCAAACTTGCTTTAAGTGTACATTTTGAGACTGACTTATCCTGTAGCTCTTTCAACACAAACCAATTTGCTGTGTAAGGCAAAATATCTGAATTTTTGTGACTTCTGCACACCTTATAAAATCTGCTGCTCTTCAGGTTTCAAATGCTGTTAAATGCTCTTCTGCTTGTTTCTGTTTTAAGAGACAATTAATAAACATTAAAAAATACAGACTTGAAGGCAGGCTTTGATGATCCATATCTCTATGCATGTTTCATATAAAGAACATCCTTGTCTCTTCTCTAGATGCTATAGAGAAGACACTATCTGTGGAATGGGAGAAAAGTGTGGCACTTTATTGTGCTGGGAGTCATGATTGCTCAGCTGTGAGATTGCTTCCTGGAAATCTGTAGTGGAGAATGAAGCACAGTGCAGCAGAAGCCCCATCTGAATGTGGCAAGTGAATAGCTGTGTTTGTGCATGGGGAATAGCTGAGGAACTTGGGGAACAGTAGTATCCTTTTGAGCATGACTGGCCAATTGAGGATATACTGGTTAAATTGCTCTGAGAACCCAGCTGACAGATGGCGGTGTGGGTAAGGGTAAATAATGCAAGCTGGAGATGGAAGGTTTCAAGGAGGAAGCAAACAAGGACACATCAGAGTTGTCCAATCATAGTGGTCTGCAAATAATTAAATCCCTTTTCTCTAAGTTCTTTGCTATCCCTGTCCAAGTCAGAAAGTCATGTGAAAGGCTCTACCTCATGCTTTTTCTTCACTTATCATTTGTTAGTTCATGTTCTAGGAAACTAACTTTCCCTTGTTTGATGTGACAAGTCTGTAGCCTTTGGCCTTTTTTGTATTCTTCAAAAAGGCCTCCACCTCAGTTGATGTCTCAGCAATTTATTTATGACCCTACAGTGCTGTAATTTTTTTTTCTTTTGCTGAATGCCAGTGACTATGCTGTAAAATCTTTTTAAGGCCAAGATGTTACTGTTTTTGTGTTGTTGTTCACTTTTTACAATGGCTAGTCACCAACTCATATTTTTCTCTCTTTCCTCCTAAATCTGTGGCTTGAAAGAGAGGGTGCTTTTCTTGGCTCATGGCTTAACACCTTCTGTGTTTTTCTAATCAACTGACGTTCCATGTTTATTTTAAATATGAAGTTTCAGTGGTTTTATATTCATCCTGTTTCAGACTGGCCATGGGATTGTTGCAAAACTTTCTTTAAAAGCTGAAATATTTATTCTTTCTACACCTTGGCTTCCGTGTATGAAATGGATGTGCTGAGTTAGCTTATGACTTACCAGTTTATTCTGTCTTGTGTATCTCCTCCTTTATAGTATAGGTTTTTCTGCCTTTGTCTTCATGCTGAGTAAATCTTGCCCTTCAAATTCTCAGGATAAAATGTTGGCATCATTACGGGTTGCTACCTTATGAGTATGGAGTGGTTTATTTTTATTTGTCAACTGTAGGTTTCAGGACAGGAGAAGTTAAAGAATTTTGGTAGGATAGTAGTACATTTGTGCTGCTTTGGCACTGCTATGCAGGAGCTCTGACTTCAGTGGCAATACTCTAGATTTATGCTCATTGTAATGAGAAACCCAATCCATGTCTTTTTCTAGCTAAGTGTTTCAATGTGATATTTCAGTGGCCTAGACAATATAATTAGTTGTAATAGTAGAAATACTTCAACTCTTTTTGAGCATATGTGGTTCTACTATACTTTCTTTACCTACTTGTAAAACTATTTTTTTTTTTATTCCATCAAGTCAAAATATGTTAGAATGATTCCCTGTGCTTCCAGCTTTCACAATAATGTGTTGTATTGACAGTCTTTGTAAGAATATGATTAATGGTTGGAAAACACTGGATTTCTTATAATCCCCAAGTAACAGCTGAATATTGTTCTTGTTCCTTGTTTCACAGCTGTGTGTAATAACCAGTCTTATACCTGAAAGCTTTGGCTGGAACTTAGTTGAACAGAGCATTTGAAGCTCAGCTCCATTGTTGGTTATTTGTTGGAAAACTTTCTCCTAATAGCAAAAGTTTATTTCTGTTTCTCTTCTAACCAGCCTAGTCGATCAATGTGCATGAAACGACATGCCTAGGCAAGATGCTGTTGAGTGTGGACAAATATTTAGAGATAAACAGAAGAAACTGGTTGTGTTCAGAAGACTGTCACCTTCTTAAGCCTGGAATGTTTTCTTTGCAACATTTTTAGAGCAGTGGGATTTCCGTTCAGCAGGATCTGAGATAGGATTGACGTGAACTCTTATGGTGTTAAGGTCAGAATTGTCCACTTCTTAGTTCTGCCTTTGAGCTGAGTATCTTGAAAGCCTTGCATCATCAGTCTTGTGGCACTCTGCTTGTCAGGATTCCAGATCGTGTGCTGTGCAGCAAACCTGCTAAACAGGCTCTCTTGGGAATGGTGAATTTTGCAGAGCTATTGGATTGGATGGCTCAGCTAGACTTTCCACGCTTTGCACTCCCATGCCAGGAGCCAGATGAGATTGGGTTTCACATGGGTTTCACCTTGTCTCTATAGAAGGGACCTTGGAGATCTCAGAGGCAGGATTTTAGGAATGGCAAACCTGGGAAGTGTTTCAAAGGTCGGTGATTCTGGGACAGTATACCTAATTGAAAGCTGTAGGTATAGGGAGCCTATGTACCGGGTGAAGAAAACTGAGAATATAATTTAATATAATAGCAGGTATTTAAGGAGGAGAAGGACAATTAACAAGACTTAATTTTACTGAGATTCTGGAGAGTGCAGGGAAGTCTTCCCTGGGCAATATGACCAAGTCTCTGTCTACATTTCTGGTTTGTATAGAGGCTAATGCTTCTGTATTCTAGTCTCACTTGTCCTGGAGTCTGGCATTTCCTGTCAATGAAAAACCCTGCTTTTTGGTAACTATGGATGCAACCCCATGTCTAAATGTGTGGCACATAAGACAATTTCCGCTGCTCCCTGCCCCACCCCCCAAGTTTCTGTAGGGATGCTGACTTCGCAGAAATTCCTTCTTGTTGCTTTTGTGGCACTTATGATATGATATAATTTTGCTATTTATTTGACATGTGAATAGAGAATGTTTTTGATATGTATGGTAGAAAATGTTTATAGATATCTGTGGGCTAAGATTACTGTGATGCATTTTAAGTGATTACAGCTGGGGGTGGGGGCATTTCCCTCTGAGAGAAATGGAAAAATTTCTTGGTATGATTCAATGGTAGGTGTAGGAAAAGATGTATTTTATTCTTTTTTAAAAAAATCAAACTTACAGAAGAGAGCCAGGATTGATGCATGTATCGCAGCATGTAGCTTCAAAAAGGAAAAAGAATAGTCTTATTTCTTTGCTGTTTCTGGGGGCTAAGGGAATAAAAAACCTTCAACTTTAGGTAAATGGAAGGATTACAATTTGTAAATGATGATAGCCATTTAAAAACAAAAGTAATCCCACTTTTCTGTTTTTGGCAAATGCCTTGTAGTATGCAAATGGTCTTACAATACTGTGTACCTTAAAAACATATTTAAGCACCAAAATATTTCACATAAATTTAAAGAATTTAATCTTGTTTACCCCAGCATAAATCAGGAGTCTTTACAAAGATGGGGGAGTTACTGTCACATGCAACTAGCATGAACTCGTAATAAGCTCCAAAATATTGTAGATATTAGAAGGCACTAATATATATTGTTGATTATAATTCCAGTCACTGGTTATAAACCTCATGAAATGAATTGCCTCATTTATAATGCATACCATGGGACAACATCTAATTTGGTGACAAGCATGGAGTCTAGCAAAGATTCAAGAGAAATGTCTGCTTAAATGACCATGTTGTCACCTAATTACATATATTTTCAAAAGCTTTGTTATTTAATATACCTGTTGTTATTATTAAATTGAATTTCACACTTTCAAAAATTCTGGTAAATAAATGTCCTTTTCTCAGTGGGATGCAAGATTAGTTATTTTAAATTGTGACTTTTTGTGAAAAAGAAAAGAAAATCAACATATGCTGTTATCACTCCTCTTTTGAAACAACAAGGTGAAGGCTAGCCTTGCAAAGTAATTGATATTCCTGTACAGGTTGAAACCAATATACAAACAGATAAGCAGAATCCTTCTCATCTGTGTTTTAGTTGAAAATGCCGTACCCATGGTTGTCTCATATGGCCTCCAGTTTCAGACCAGACCTTTGACCTTTTGGACCGTTCTGCTGTTTACTCTGGCCACTTCAGATGCCTTGAGCCTGTGTAATTTTTAGCTGCATAAGTACACCACAAAGCTACTAAAGTGATGCTGTCTAAGTTAACATCAAGCAGTGAGTTGACCTTGGCTTGACTTAAGGTACCTGCCAAGCTTCTCTATCACTCCCCTCTGAAGCAGAACAGGGAGGAGAAAATAGGATGAAAAAACTCCCATAGGTCAGGATAAAGGCAGTTCAATGAAGCAAAAGTGAAGATCATGCATGTGCAAACAAAGGGAAAGAAAAAAAATATTCTCTACTTCCCATCAGCAATTGATGTCCTATCACTTCCAGGGAGTGGTTGCTCTGGAAAGCAAGCACTGTAAATAATAAATGCCCCCCTGCCATTTCCTCCCCTTTTTTCTTAGTTTTTATATCTGACCTGATGTCATATGGTGTGGAATATTCATTTGGTCAGTTTGGATCAGCTGTCCTGGCTGTGTTCCCTCCCAAGATATTGCTCACCCCCAACCTACTGGTGGTGAATGCTGGGGAGACAGAGCTGATGCTGTGCCAGCTCTGCTCAGCAGAGCCAAAACTCTGGTTTGGTACCAGCACCTTTCCAGCTATCACTGCAAAGCACAGCACTGTGAGGGCTGCTGTGGGGAGAATTAACTCTGTCTCAGCCAGACCCACTACATATTGCCTACTAAATTATCCTATAAATAGGCAAAGGAAAAAGGGCTCAATTGCATGTAATTATTTTGCACTTAAAATGTCACCTTTACCTTGGATAACAGGTAGCTACAACTCCTTTGCTTATCTAGATGAGCATGTAACAAGTGCATAGTTTAATGGAGGGACTTGCAATGAAATCATGTCTTCACAGATCCTTATGGCTAGTTAGAAAGCATAAGGAATGCTTCAACATCATTGGGAATAATGCAGTGGTCATTAGTGTATGAAGTAAAGGTTGTAAAAGTATAGTTAAGTTTCATTCTTAGACTTCTGGAAACTAGTTCTGGTCTATAATACAGCCAGATCTGCTGTAGAATTCCAATGCCTGTGGGCTGGTATAAAATGGCATATTTTTAATCATTTATTTCTATATAGTTCTGGCCATGGTTAATGATGGTAGAGGCAATGAGAGGTATCACTGCTGTTCTGGCAAAAGCTTCAGTACTAAGCGTGACCATGGTGGAGCGAGCTGTGGGTTTGAATCCCTGTTTCCATCTGCAGAGTGTTTGCTTTGTTCCAGTCTGTTTTACCCATGGAAATTCATTACAAACAAAATGATTATACCAGTGTGACTTTGAAGGGGACAGTTGAGATGTAACAAACTAGTTGTGTATGACTTGTTGGAAAGAGAGATGAGAATGCTTTTCCTAAATGCATGTACAAAGTTTGGAACACAAACCCTGTTTGCTGAAACTTGTTCAGGTGAGGGAATCTTATATTGCTCTTCTTGCAGAGTCACTCATTGGGTGAGAATTGTGCAAATGTTTTGTCTTTTGAGTAAATACTTTTGTCCTTTGAGCTCTTTATATATATATATATATATATATATGTGTATATA
>VZTX01009504.1:37911-86575 GCA_013400915.1 Pardalotus punctatus
ATATATATATATGAAATTTATTGTTTTGGGTTACTTTAAACAACAACTGTATTAAGACAAATAGTTTTTTCATTTAATCAGTTGCTTATCTTCTGTGCTAGTGCTATTCTGGAATGCTTATGTAAAGCCCTGAAATTCTGCACCTGCAGCAGGCTTATGTTGTAGTTACAGAACAGGTGCTGTGCTCTGAAAATATGGCCTTCAGGGGAGGTGTCAGACACAGCTTAACCTATCTGTTTGTGCGCAAAGGGAAAGAGGAAGGTCATAGTTGCTGGGGAATCTCTCCTGTGTGGGATGGCAGCACCTGTCTACCACACTGACCTGAAGTCTCAGTGGGTTTGCTGCTTACCAGGTGCTCAGACTTGGGATGTTGTGGAGAGTCTGCTGAGACCTGTCTATCTTTTTGACTGTCACCTCCTGCTGCATATCCATCTGAGCACCAGTGATACTGCCAGGAAATGCTGAGTGTGCCGACATTTGGGACAAGGATGGAGTATGTGTGAATAGCCACAGGGTTCTGGGACAGGGATGGGGCTTGTTGCTGAGTGGGTTGTGTGAATTAGTGACAAAAGGCACAGGTGAGCCTGAGGCACTTGTGTCTCTTGTGCCTCAGTCCTCACTAGTGAGATTTCACAGGCCTCCGTTCTTAACAAAGGAGTTCAAGTAGGACAGTGAGCCCCATCAGGGGACAAAGGACTATGTCAGGGAATTCTTGGGAGAACTTGACCCATGCAAGTCGATGGGACAAAACAGGTTGCATTCAAGACTGCTGAGAGAGCCGGTTCATGTCTGCACAAAGCTGCTGCTTTTGAATAGTCATGGAGGTTGGGGGAGAGCCCCAATTCCTGGAAAAAGCCAAATGTTGGACCTATCTCCAGGAAAGGTTGAGTGCAAAGAGGGAACTGCAGGCTCCTCAGCCTATCTTCACTCTGTGGGAAGAACATGGAGGGAGTCTTCCAGGAGCACAGATGCAGGGAGTGACTGAGAACCAATGTCATGGACTGCCTTGGACGAAAATCACCTTCCCTGTGAGAACTTCAAGAAATGAAGTAGATTGCTTGGAAATTATGTAGAGCGTCCGTCCCTGGGCGCTTTCAAGATTCACCTGGTTAGACTCTGAATAAGCTGGTGTGATTGTAGCTGACTTTTTGAGTGAGTGCTTGGATTGCAGGTTTCTTGAGGTCCTTCCCACTTGAATAGTTGGAGTCAATGATTCTATAATGGACAAGATGTCAGAGGTGGCAGATTCATCCTGTTGTGCTATTTGGATGTTATGGCAGAATGCATTAACAAAGCAGAGGTATTTCTTTAATTACATGAAGATGCAAGCCGGTTGGTCTGCATCCATATTGCTGTTTAAGTAGGGGAGCAACTCAAGTGTTAGGAAAAGAGAACTGCAGGTGATGAGGAGGTCATGAATATGTCTTACTGCAGGGTCTTTTTATCTAATACATTTCTCTGTGTGGTTTCACCCCCNAGTGCTTTCATTTTGTTATTTGAAGGCCATGACCCGTTGTGTTAGGGATATAATTGCAGACAGAATGCAGGTAAATCTGTATGGGATTTTTAAATGGACAGAGTGGCATTAGTGAACGTATGATCTCTGTTTGTGAGAGTTGGGAAGGAGGAAGACAAATCACAGATTTGTAACTTAGAAATTAATGCAGTCATGCAAAACTTCTGTTATGTGGACTCTGAGGATCTATCTACAGTTGAATTTTTATACTGTGATTGGCATCACACAGATGGGAAAGGAGGATAATATGGTGAGAGAAGTGTCAGGGCATGAAAGCATAGAAAAGTGTGCTAGTGGTTTTTCTGGTTTTGTGCTTTTCACAAATGCTGCTATTCATAGGCCATCTGAATGGAGGATTTACTTGACATTGCAGAAAATATTTTCTGCATTCAATGTAGGAACATTCTCTGTAAGTCTATTCTAGCTGGTGGCAGTTTTGGATGCAATGCAATGTTGATAATTTAATTGTTTACCTAGTATGAATCTTGCATGAGAAACATGGGGACTACAAAGCAGCTTTCAGTTTGCACTTGTCAGTGAGGATTCTGAAAAGGCTATTCATACTGGCCTGGTAATGTGCAAAAAAATTTAATCCTTTTAAATTAGGATTTATGAATAATCTGGATTTCTGTGCAATGGATCTATTCACCAAGATACTTGAGGAGAGGGTTTTTTTTTTCCTTTTCCTCTTAAAAAGGTATATGTACTGCAGTCAGGCTCTGCATGTAGGAACTTAAATACATGATGGAGCTGGAAACAATGTGAATTTGGGATGACTTGCATTCTTCTGTTGGCCTCAATACTGTCAGAGCAATCTATTTTCAGAGAACTTGCTCTTGCCCAGAAGCTTCCAAGTCCAGAAGTTCTTTCAGGTAGTATCAAGCTGTTAATTTCTTCCCATTACTTGGGAGGAACAAGCATGTTACCCTCTGACTAAATAATTGGTCTACTTTCTTAACAACAGCATAATTATAGCAAGCTTACATGGTTGTGCTATGGGATGGAAAAATGGGGCTTATGCATGGTGGGGTTTGACAGCTGCAGCTCTGAGGGAGCTCACCTGTCATCTCTCCAAATGCACACACCTTCCATGGAGTGGTTTTAGTGGGATAGCTGGAAGAGATCCTAGTGTTGCCTAAAGACGCTTTCTGAGGGAAAGCACATGTTTACAGGCAGAGGGATCTTTCTGGACTGGCAAATTAGTTCCACATTGTTTCAAGGAATGAGTTAAGAGAGTTCATGCAAGTCCTTATTTTGATTCTGCATCAGCACACCAGTGTTGAATTTCTTGGTAACTCCAGTTTTGGAGGATCATTAGGGTCTGTGGCACCACAGGATCTCAAAGGCATCACACAAAGATAACCTGTGTTATGCCTTTTAGGGAGGTAGAGCACGGGCTACAGGAGAAATGCCTAGTTTGTGGTAGTGCGATGTGTGTGGTAAAGAAGACCCCTATTTATTATCCTAAATGTTTTTTTAACCATGTAGATGTTTTTCTGATGTGCAATTAAACTTGGTGACATTGTATGTTTTAATGTGTTGGTAGAGTCTTCCTTCAGGCCTGAGCTGCACTGAAACACTTTCCATATTGGAATGTGAGCATGAAGTTAGTTGAGACAGTAGCAGCATAGCTGGTGGTATGGTCAGGACTGCATCATCAGCACTTGAAGTACCTTATGATAATGGTCATGAGGCCACAAGAGTGGCCTGATTAGCAAAAACCAGTAGAGTATGCCTTTAACTTGTTTTTAAGTTATTGATATCAAGCTTCTATTGTTGCATGCCATTTCATTATTTCTTAGGTATTAACTCAGCAGTGAGTGTGTAATTGTTGATAGCATCTTATTAAATAACACTTAGCTTTCTGCTTATGGTGTGTGGAAGAATGTTCTTTTTAACCCTGGGAATCCTTTGTTTCTCATTCCCCAGGTCCATATCTACTGGTTTTGGGAAAGGGAGGGGGAAGGAGGAGGGGAAAAAAAAAGCAAGGTAATTATCTCCACTAATAGTCTGCCTGCTTGTACTTGATTGAAATTCAGGCTGGCTCTGCTGTATCACTGATTTTATTCCCAAAGAGAAGTTCCAGTTGTCTGCAAAGCCAACACCTTTGGACAGGCACCATCTGGCCAGCTGCTTATTAACTCCCATGGTCCTGCCTGATTCTACTGGTAAAGAGACCAGTCTCAGAGAAAGCGAACTAGGGTACTGCCAGGGGCCTCAAGATCTCTCTTCCCTAAAGAAAAATGAATTCCATGCAGCCTCCCTAGAGGGTACCATGTAAAAATAATTAAAAGGGTACTGAGGAAAAACAGCTAATTAAAAAGACTGTAGACTGAGTCCTCTTATCCTTGAGGCTGGCCAGGATTTTCCTGTGGGGAGGCCAGAAGTCAATTGTGTCTTTATGCTGTCATTTAGGTTGCCCTGTTCTGAACCTGTGTGAATGCTCCTTTAAATCCAAGTACAAATCGGGGCACCATGGTTTGCTATGCACCCTCACACCTGGGGGTTTGCTGCCTGGCCGCGCTGACCTGACACTCCTTGGTGGCTTTACTGTCCTTCTACAGCACCAGAGATGGACTCTGCTGAGCAGAATATTAACGGTTTAATTTTTTTAACTGCAATGATCCTATGAGGGCAGAATCACAGGATGTCAGGGTGAGCAGGTTTGAAATCTGTTGTCCCATTTCTGCCATGTGTTTGAATGGAAGCATAAAAATGAGCATAGCAGAATCTTTAAGAGAGATAATATACTACAAGGAAATCTAAAATTGCTGCTGGCTGGAAGAAAAATGTTCATTGGTGGGGTGTTTAATCAGAGCTCTATGTACAGGGAGCTTTAACTTCTGTTGAAAATTCTTTTATATGAACAAAAGGAAGACTTCGGTCTATTGCTGTATGCTACACCTGTCACCATAGGGATTTTATTGCATTTTTAAATTGGCAAAGGGTAATTTGCTTTAGGGAGGCATTAGAGGGTACTGGTAAATTCATAAATGCTCACATAGTGTCTCTGAAAATTTTCTTTCCCCAAAATCTTCTAAAAATTTGGACTTTACTGAAATAGAAAAAAAATTGCTGCTGTTTTTACAGAAATATCTTTACAATTAATACAAAAAGTAGCATAAGTAACTGTTATATGATCACTGCCTTACTTTGATTTAAAAAAAAAGGAAGATATTTTTTCCATTATCTGTCGCTAGGTAGTTTCATTGCTAGGCACTATGGTCCAAAAATATTTTCTTTGTTTGAAGTTCTCTGACATAAATTCAAAATGAATCCTCAGATCTTTTCAAAACTGTAAGTCTGATGGAAAAACATATGTTCTTTGATTTCTACTCCAATGTTAAATTATTTTGAAGATCAGGGAAAAGAGTAAAACTAACCAGAGATGTCTGTCAGCTTGTAAGAGTCATGCCATATCACAGTGTATGGCCACACTTAAATCCTCCTATTGTTCTCTCATAATGTTGGAACTGTGCAGGACTTGTTTTCACCTGCTCGCACTTGGAAACTTGTGCTGAACAAAAACAAAAAAAATGCAACAGACTCGGGTACCTGCTTTTTTTTCCTGCTTTCATTCCCTTTTCTTTTTCCAGAGGGACTTCTATTTTTTGCCAAGCAAAACACACAGCAGAATTTCTGGCACTGTTTCTCCTGCTGGGGAATGAATGGTACAACTCATAATCACTAACATTGTGCACAGATGCTCAGAGAGATGATAGAAATGGAAAACTGACCATAAAGCAGCTGCATTTTGCTGTGATTCCCCTAATGCAGGGTAATCAGAAGTTTTCTATTCTCAGTAATTAAACCAGGGAATATTATACAAAGAGGGCAATGGCTGAAATGAGTATCAGTTAGTTATCTGGAAAAAGGTGAGGGCATGCAAAATATTTTAGTCTGCAGGTTTGATTATTCTTTCTGTCTCATGTGTGGAACCACTTTTATCATCTCCAAAAAAAAAAACAAACCACAAATGTAACCAAATAAAGGTTGATAGAATTGTTTTCATCCTTAGCCTATGTCTTTTGCAACTTCTCTTTTACCATCCTTTACAATTGTGCTTGAGGACAAGCATTGGCCAGAAATGTGCAATTGAGGTAAACTTTCATTTGACGTCACTAGGAGTTTGAGCTGTGTGAGATCACACAGCACACTGGAATGGGATCAAGCAGCACACTGGAATAATCTCAGTTCATGTTTGGTGTTAAGCAGTTCCAGTGTATAGTGCATACCAGGAACTTCCTTAGCAAACCTGCACAGATGAGCAAACCACAATTAGTCACTACAGCCAGAATATCTAGTACTGAGCTAATCTTTCCATTCAAGTAAACAGAAAGTGTGCTTACTCTTTGTTAATTCTTTCGAGGGCCTGTGCCAATGTATTATCACACCATGCCCAGAGTATTGCTGGAGCATCGTTGTGTGTCATGGGGACCAAGGAGAATTGTGCTGTAAAGCATGGGATAAAAAGGTTTTATTTAAAGGATATATATATTTAAATGATATATGTTTATTTAAATTCCATGATGGAAATATAAAAATATCAACTTGGGCAAGAACACTATATGCATAATTTTTTTTAGTATTTGAGGTGATAATTAGGGTCTGGAAATCTTACTGTAAAAGAAGCTGAGGCTTACTCAAAGTGTGTGTATGCCTATACACAAATTCTATCTATGTATATAGACACAAAAAAATCTCTGTCAGCAAGGTTAGCAGTGTTCACCTGTATAGTATTTTTTGGAGGAGTCTGAGTAATGAGTACCAGTAAAAACAGGTAACTGCTTCTTTATTTGCTTTTAAATGGCTACTTGATTTCCTTTTAAGTAGGCTATGCTTTTGTTTTACCACAATACTTTTCAGATGCACTCTTTTTTCATTGTCAAATCTCGAATAGAAGCATCTCTGAAGGATAGTATTACAGGCTTGCAGATGCACTCTTTTTACTTCTCCTTTCCTTTGAAAACACATTTCAAGGCAGCCTTGACAGAGTAGTTGCTATATGTACTAGTGCATGTCAGAAAATCTACTGCATACTGCACAGAAACAATAGTGAGTGACTAACAGGAACTAGGCCTGCTAAGGCTTATTAGTTGTAATTATATGGAAAGTCTTTTGTTGATTTGAAAGCCTCAGGGTGGTTGACTCTTCTACTCTTTCAATTCTTGCCTGAAGCTTTCCAATATTAAGGCCTGATCTTGAAAATCTGAGTATTCAAACATCCAGGTGATATTTCAGAATCTTTGCTTCCTGCATTCAGAGTAGAGATCAGAATATCCAATGATGGATGACCTTGAAAATTTGACTAGGTCAGAGTCTCTCTAGCATGTAAAGCTTGGAACATCTTTGTTGATTCATTTAATTGCTGTATTGTTAATAGTCTTTGTGACCTCAGTGGCTGGCTTTGTCCATTCCTCGATCCCATGTTTTCTCAGATGAAACCACCCAACCTCCTGCTCTTCTCCCCTCTGACTGGTGGATCTTGGACATCCTGTGGCCAGCTCTTGAAGCCCAGTCCCCAAAGTCCCAAGCAGTCTAGTGACTCTGCATTTGTTCTGCTCAATGGTTCAACTGTGGGATAAGACCCAAGCTCTTGAGACCTAAAATGTAACTTTTGTCTGGTTTCTTAGACAAACATTCTGTTAACTCCAATCAAGTCAAAGACAAATGCTCTTAAGTCTGCCAGTTTTCATAATCTCAGTTTTAGTGCTGGGGCCAGGTTTCCAGTGGCTGATCCAACAGACAAATGAAACACACGTGAGATGTCTTAGGCCAACAGGTGTTGCAGCTGCTTTTATAATGTGAAGCTACAGAAAAAAAAAAGCCTCAATCATATATGAACCAATTGTTCTTGTATGTCCTGTCTTCAAATAGCCTGATTTGGGAGACATCACAAAGCATTACAGAATGTCTTTGAGTGACAATTATTTAGAGAAGTTACTGCCCTCATAATGTAATTTTCCAGTGTCAGTATATAATTAGGCAGAATGAATAAAGAAGAGTTTCCATTGTGAAATACAGAGAAGCTGCTGCACTCCTCCCAGTCCAATGCTGCTGAATAAATCAAATTTAACTTCCAGTTGGGCAACTTCTGGCTTTCTGAGCTTTGAAGCCTGTACTGAGCTTGCTGTACAGATGGGGCAGCTGACTTCTGCTTTTGATCTTCCAAGGAACCCTCAGAAACATTATATGAATGTTTAAAAATTTAGGTTTTTTGTTTCTTTTTCCTTATTTTGTTTCATTTGAATGCTGCACTTGTGGAACATGTTGCCTGCATAATGCGGAAACAAAATTTGTAGCAATAGCAACATTAGAACCTGCTCAAAGTCCCATTTTTCATCTGAGATGCATCTCAACCCCCATCTCATCCTCCTTGGTGTATGTCAGAATCTTTGTTGCATCATTTCCTTCTAGATGATGTAGGTTTGTGGCATTTAAGAGGCTGGATTACCAAACAACTGTCAAATGCTGTTGTAAAAGACTAATTCCACACTGTGGAATCTGCATGCTTCTGTAGGTTGATGCTGCTGACCAGGTGTAAATGAAAGCTTCAGTTTGGCAATGCCTTCCAGGTGCTATTGAGCTATGCCAGTTTTGAACCTTGTTCTGTGGTTTATATTTCACTGCTTTCCTTCTGAGAGGCCAAGTTTACCCAATGCTCATAGATTTATTTAAATGTCTTTAAGAGCACTCCTTCTGTGTGCTGTATGTGTTCAGGACAGTTTATGTGAGCAGTTCCTCAGCAGATCCAGGCATTTGCTAAAAACAGATCAGAGCAGCAGTTTCACTAATAAGGCTTCAGGATGGGAAGGTGTTTTTTAGGGATAATGTATCCTTTGCTCAATGGATCAGAATGTCAAATACTTTGGTTGATTGCCCTTTGTGGTAGGAAATAAACATCCTGTTCTTTACATGGAATGAGATCACTGGAGGAAAAACTATCAGTTCAGGCCACATGTTACAGAAGGTGGTGTGGAAAAGGAACGTGCCAGAAGAGTGCACCTTAAACAGGAGGTCCCTTTGCAGCTGGATGGCTGGAGGGTGATGGAGGAGCTGTGCTGGCAGCTGCAGGTTCATAAAGACTCTAAAGATCGGTGAGAGGCTTGTTTATTAGCCAACAGCGATCCATGGTGTTCATGCTCTTCTGCAGCTGGAAAGCAAAATAAGTAAACAACCAGAGAACTCTACCGCTTTACAAGCAGCAGAACAAGATTCTGTAACCTCTGTGTTGGACATTGCAGTGACTGCTGTGGTCTGGACAAACAGTCCTAAACTCTTACGAAGGAGCAGCAATCCACCTACATCTAGAACATCATGTGGTCCAACAGCATGAGCTCTTAGGGTGGCTTTATAGTGCCTGTGTGTGGTGTTTTGTGGTGCTTGGGGTGTTGTCAGCCCCTCAGCTACCTAGTTCTAAGCTTGCTGGGATGTAAACATCTTGTGTTGTGATGTAGAGCCACATGGAGATGTGGTGATTCTGTGATGCTGTTTAAGTGTCTGTGAATACTCAGCAGGAAGGCCCCTTTCTGGTCAGGGAAGAGTGATGATGGTCTCCAGGTACCTCCGCAGGATGTTCCCCCCACCCCAGCTGAAATATTATTTTTATGGTGAGATGAATCACTGTCTGGAGATGCTTCTCCCTCTGTTGAGGCAGCCTAGATGTCTAGTTTAGATTAGATGCTGACTTTTGGACAGCTAAAGATACTGAGATGAATGAAATTTTCTGGACCATTTCCTCTTTGTGCTTGGAGAATATACCACATGCCACAGGGGATCTTGTTCCTGCAGGATTGTGATAAATAGGAACTAAGGGACTGATCTTTCTCTTTTGGATAAAACTCAGAATCAAGATAGAAAAAAAATCCTGTATATATAATCCTTTCTTTTAGAGCTGACTTCCATTTTTAGTTTCCCAATCTTTGCCTTTGTGTTGGGAAGGGATCATATGCTTGCAGCTGCATAGTTACAGAGATACTGCAAATAGACTGAATAGTATCCTCTGTGTAGCAAGCCTCATTGAATTATCTTTTGAGGTGAAGTTTCTGCATTTTGCCTAGTACGGGAAGATTTTTTTTTTTCCTAAATGTTTAAGAAAAAGTGAGGTATTAAGATTTGGAAGAAGGGCCTACTTGGAACTAGTAGGAATACACCTCATATGCCCTGTTTCTGGGATGCTCTTAGAAAGAACACGCACTTGCTATAGTCCCAAACATAACTGTGAGATCTGCTTGCTCTTTTGTAAGTAGTAACAGTTGCCTTATGATTAATCAGAAATGATTAAAAAAAATTAAACACTGCATTGTTTTTTCTCAAGTGTAAAGAGGATGGAGGGAGCATAAGTAGAGCAGAATTTAACTCATCTTGGTGGTTTGAAAACAAATAATCTATTTAGGATATTTGAGCTTCGAAATAAAATGCACAGTAATCAAATATTAACAAATATGACAAGCCCTACAAGTGCAGGCAACAAAGTTGGTTTTGCCAAGTGCAGCTTTTGAAGCTCCTTTTTCTGTGTATATATAATAGTGTGTGAACACTGCAAGACTTAAGTATGTTTTGGTGTGTTTGTTTTGTGTATCTTCAGTCTACTGTCCTGGTCCAAAGCAATGTGTTGTATTCAGTGTTTTGGAGTAATTAATGACAGTGGTGTCAGGGAGATATGTTAAATGATGTTTTACATTTTCCTAACTGAAGAAGTCTTAGATCCCTAGACCTAATTATGTAATACACAGGCTTATATATAAAAATACACACATATATATCCACATATATAAAATATTTACATCCCACCAGCCTCAGATAAGAATGCAACTTTTTTTTTTTCATATTTTACTCTAACTGATGAGTGGTCATAGAATGAAGTCTATGTACTGCAAATTGTACTTACAGCAGGCACTGCTTTAGCAAACCTATTACAATTCCTCTAGGGCTTGATCCTTCATTTAAAAAAAAAAAAAACAACCCACAACCAAAAACTGTAATGCTCAAACCAGAAATAGGGTGGTACTTGATGGTATTACACCTTGAGAAAGCAGGATCTGGAAAAGAAGATAAAAGAAATGATCCGATGATCTTCTGGCTGTAATACAGTTCACAAAAGTCCTGGTTGACCATCATGGGAAAAGGGGTGGTAGAACTATGTGGCTGTGGAAGGCAGGAATTTTACTTTTTGTTAAAAATATTTAAATCCTCAGGGCTCTGTATTTTACTTTACAGAAAGGAAATACCAGGTCTGCCTTGCTCTTAATGACTTTTCAGAAATTCGAAGATTGAACTTGGCATTTCTTGGAGAACCTGGAAGATGTTTGGAAGCGTGAAAAGGAAAATTGTTGTCTGGAGGGCCGAGTTCAAGTGGGAAGATGCATAGTGAGGAAGAACCTCTGTTTTTGCAGATTTCCTCATGAGGCACCCCACATGTTTCTTAGGATGTGTAATAGACGAGGAGATATCTTCTCACAGTCAGATCCTTCCGGGATTTTTAGGGCTATCTTGAGCGTCAAACTAATTGTAGGGTTTCAAAATAAATGAGCTGAATAACTTAAACACAGCCTTCAAATGGCATTGGCATCATGAACTTTCAAGCTGGAACTGCAATCCTGAATATGTTTTGTGAGGAAGTACTGGGTATTCCTGCTGAACTCCTTAGGATTTACGTGCAGGTGGCAAAACCAATTATTTTAAGGGTTTGGTTGGTTGGGTTTTATTTATTTATTTTTAATTCTCCTTTTCCTATAGGCTTTTGTGGTTTAAATAAAACTTTATGCTCTACCCACAACTTAACCAGATGCTTTTGAGGAGTCTATTGATGTTTGAATTTTGCCAGAGGGGATGATTTATAGCAGAATTTAACATATAAGGCCTTTGAAATGAAGCATTTAGAGCCAACACTTGTGATGATGTGTGCTAAACACTGGCTGTGAGTTCCTTGGCATTTAGGAACCTGAATCTTGTATAGCAACAGTGCCTGTGGGATACCTGCTGACGGGGCTGTGTGTGTAAGAGAGAGTGATAAAAACTCTTTCCCCAAATTTTTGCTGTAAGTTACCAGAGGATAGAGCACAGAGTTGCACAAAGTTCTGAGCAAAGTCCAGCAAAGACAGTTTGTGCATTGCACACATCGACACCATGCTGTACTTGGGCTAGCGAGACCAGCCCAGAACTGGCTGCTTGTAATGTCACCATTGTGCCAGCGTCTCGGTGACACTTCCAGCCCTGTGCTGAGAGAGGGACCGTGGCTGCCAAGGGATGTCAGACTGTGAGGCTGCATCGGAGTAGAAGCCACAGGAGGTCTGAAAGCCCACTAGATAATGGGTCTTGAGCTGTGGGAGGAACTCTTCAGCCTTTATCCTGCTTTCAAACTTGACGTGCCAAAAGCAGCGGGATCAAAGGCCTGTTTGATCATCCGGCCATGTGCTTGGGAGATGAGATCAAGAGCACTGCACCTTGGTGCTTATTGCTCAGTGCTGAGCCTGGGAGCTGGAAGCCCACTGCGTGACCCTTTCTCTCTGGGCTCCATTGTGAGAACTGTCTTGGTGGCAACCTGAGCAAAACAATGGCAGGTACCCGGGCACCATATGCCTGCAAAATCATTGGCTTTGAGGCCAGCAGGAGGCAGTGAAAACCTGTAGAACATTCTTTAGTCTTGATTTTTTCTTTTTTTTTAATTTTTTAAATTCAATTCTTTTTTTCCCTCCTCAGTGGCAAGAGTCAATAAATCTTGTTGTTTTAATTAGCTTTTTGTTATAATGTATTTAAGAATATTAGTAAAACTCAGTAGAGAAAGAAGTGTGAAGTTCTGTATAAAATCTTTGGATTCTAAAGACCTATAAGTACCATTTTTGACTGAAGATCTGTGGTTTTGTAATAAAGCAGCCCTCACACCTACATTTACCATCACACTGGGTGCAGAAACATAGAAGCCTTATCTATATTTATGCAGACCCCATACGTCATGTATTGAGAGTCTTTTGATTTAATGAAAAGTTCATCCTGTGCTAAAGTTGGGATAAAATGGACTTGTGGCTTCAGTTAGGATTTTGTATGCACTGGGAAATTAAAGAGCAATGCAGTAATTGTAGATACTCTCTTTTCCCTTTTTTTTTCTTTTTCCTGTTGCTGAGGAAGATGATTGCCTGCCAATTAATGCAGAGGGCTAGCAACTGTTCTTAAGGTATTCATAGCAGGGATTAAACTAATGGATAAAAGGTGCAAATTCTTTCTTAAGAAATGTAAATAATTTGTTAGGGGGTTGATAAGTTTCTGATACATTAATGTATTTGAAGAAGGGTAAGACTATTCTCACATAACTTGCATAGGTTTTAAAGCCAGAAGAGATCATTAAAATGCTGTCACTGCACTATAACAAACCGCAGTATTTTACCCAGGTGTTTTCTGTCTCTTTTGAAGACACTAAGCACGTAGTTTAGGAGACTTAGTCTTGATTTAGTCTTCTAGTAACAGAGAATTCTCTACATCCTTCCCAAGCCGAGGTTTTACACAGACTAATTTCACAGATTATTATGGTAGTTCCTTGATCTGTTTTATCTGGCATAATTCAATGTGCTTGCTGAAAAGGGCATTCCCACTGTCATCTATTGGCTTATTTCTGCCTCTTCCTTGTGCCAGCTCTTGTTTTTGTGCTTCCTGGGTGAAACTGATGTAGTTTGTTGCCAGATGAGTTTCCTAACCTCCAGAAACCAAAGAATGATTTGGCTTTCAGCTTACTCAGTTATTTAGTTTGGTTAACACTGATGCAATGGAGATAGTGGGAATGAATGGCCATAATATGGAGGAGAAATATGGGATTGGCCTCTTTAATCAGGAGCACTGAGCAATGACAGATTAAATGGATTATGGAATAATGGTGTGAAACATAACAAGCAAGTAGCTAACAGCTGACACTAGACAAATTCAGGTGTGCAAAAGTACTTGTGTGGCCAATGAAGATAAAGAATCCTTTGCTATCTGACACAGTTGGAAAATTTTATTTCAAGGCAGAGAATTTTTTGACCCTCACAGAGTATATAACATATCTTTTTATTTTTTTTTTACTGTCTGCACTGAATTTAGAATTTGGAGGGAGTACCAATATTCTTACAGAGGGGAGTGGGTGTTTGGATACTATAGGAGGGGGTGAGGGTGGGAAGAAATAAAGACAACAGAGCCTTGAATCCTCATCTATGAGGTGAAATTCTTACTCTACTGCCTGTTGTGTCAGCAGCTCACATTCATGTGCCTCCCAACTCAGTCAGAAGTCAACTCTCTTGTTTCCTGACTTTGAACCTTATTCATGTGACAAAGCAAAATGGTCTTGTGGGGTTCGTGGCAGGCTGGGTCAGTGCAGACTCGGCTGAAACTATGGTGATTTGTAATACACATTTGCAGAGAGATGTTTCTCTCTGATGTTTTCCTTTGCTATAATGGGAAACAATGTTGTGAGTGCTGACGATTGGAAGAGGGCAGACAAAAAACTAATTTTATTTATTTTTTAATTTTTTTTTTTTTAGTTCAACCATCCATACCTTTGTTGAAGTAGAATTGGATGAAACTGACTGTTCTGAAGAACAGTTGACAGATGACCAACATGTTATTGAAGAGCTCTGATGAAGACTACTGTCATCAAACCCATTGTTTTCCAGGAGGGTTAAACTCCTATTAATATCAAAGCTATTAGGTTAATCCTCACACAATAATATGGTTAATACCTTTTGAACTGCACCTGTATTGGGTTTGAGGCATGAAACTACTGCTCATAAATGTCTGTTCCAAGAACTTGTATACACCTGGGACTCTAAATGCCCTGCAGTCTTTGGGGAATCATATTCTGTAGCTTTCTTTAAAATTAAACCAGCTATATCTTAAGGGAACGCCAAACTCTGAAGTTGCTATTAAAATGTCTGTTTAAATGATGCAATGATTTCTCATTGACTTATCAAACAACAAAAGTTGCAATAGGCTCAGGTAATTAGAGCCTTATTTTAAGTTTCTGCTATGATTTAACTTCTGTAAGAATATACCTTTTATCATCAGTATTTGTTTGGCACCTTTTCATGCAAGTCAGGGAAGATGCTACTAAGCATCTCTAAGTTTTTATTGCCTTTCAGAGGATGACAGATAACGCTCTGATGAAACCTGGGCGCTGAGCTCATGGGGCACTTTGCCAGGATAGCATAGCTGGTTTTGTAGCTATCTGTGTTTCTAACATGACACAGTATCAGAATGGCAACTGTAGACTACAAAGACATGCAGAAACATGCTTTCTGTGTTGGGGGTTTTTTTAGGTCTCTGAAGTCAGCTTAAACTTCAAATGCATTTTCATCACTAAATGCTCTCATTGGGTCTAACAGGACCCTTAATGGGTCTCTTTGAAAAATGCGCTTGTACTTTTTCGAATTCTAGTCAACAGAGTAGCCTTCCAATACATTTTTTTCAAAGAATTGGTATCTTCAAGCACAAATACACAGAGAGACAGTATCAAAGAGACTGGAGAGTATTAACCCTACAATATATAAACGTATGTGCAGCGCCCCACGATAAAAATGAAATTAACATCTTTAGGTGTTCTGAAAGTGAAGAAAGCATGCTCAGGTGTGCTGCTTCTGTGAGAAAGGTAAGACAAAGTTTGCATGCTATTTTCCATCCAGGCAGGACAGGCTTGGAAAGGGGAAAAAAAAACTTTGGAATTGTTAATGCTACTCTGTTTGATGAGACTATGGTGGCAGGTTGCAGCTTGCTATGATTTGGCTTTTGGGTTTCTCTTCTTCCTCTCTACCGGGAAACTGTTATTTCTTTGTTGAAGGAGGTATTCCAGTGGCATGAGAAAACACCAGCTGCTTTGCAGGGATGCTTTCTGGGAGTTGGAAATAGTCAGTTAAATGACTAGTGTATGGTTAAAAAAATGCTGGGATTGAGGATAGCTATCAAGACCCTTGACCTAAAAATACACTTACAGGTCAAATGTGTGCACTGAAGAAAGTGTCTAAACAGGTTTTATAAAATGGGTTGCTAACCAGGCTGTGAATCCACCTTACTGATAGAAAGGCTGAAAGTTTACCTCTCAGATAAAACAGGTCAGTGATGAAGTCTTGAAGCCCTGTTTCCTTGGCACTTGTCGTATGGGACAAAGAGCATCTGAATCCAGAAAACATAGTGTTTCATAGGCTTGGAACATAGTGAGACATAAGGAAGCTTCTGAACTACCGGCATTCTTGTGTGAGAGCATTCTGTATTTCTAAGTAGGTAACTCAACCAGGTCTGTATCCATAGATATTCCTGTTGGTAATAGAAGCTAATTTTAAGGGGTCAGGTTTGTCAGTGTCCTGACCTAGCAAACTTTCAGAACTAAAAACAAACAAAAAGTCAAAAAAACCCAAACCCCACCAAGCAACCAACCAACCTTCCTTTCTCCCCAGAAACCCCACCCATTAATCTCACATATGTATCATTTGGCTTCTGCTTGTGTTTTATGGAGAACTTACATATTTGAAGTTTTTGCTCTTACGTGTATACCTGTGCAAATAGTTCTGAGCATTAGATGTTCCAGATGGTAGTTTCACCTTTTCTATAGTTTATGATCGTTGTGTTTCAACTGGTTCTGGGGAAGAGATTAGGCTGCAAACAGCTGTATTGTGTTCAGAGCTTGAGGAATTTGATTTTTGCTCATACCTACTATTTCTTTGCCTCCTCATGTTCTACAGACTGGTTCCAATCAAATTGAACTGCTGAGAACTGGCTGATGATAGTGGCTATAGACTAGATTTTTAAATGATGTTAAAATGAACAAAAACTTAGAGCACTTGCAAGTACTTAATGTGTGTGGTATGCAAGCAACAGATTGTTCTGTTGCTAAAGGTTTTGGTGCTGAGTGCTGCTGTGACTTGATTTATATTTGACTGTTTTCAAGTTGAACTAGCTGTCCAATCTTACTAGATTATTAAAAAAAAAAAAGAAGCAAGTAATATGAATTTGAAGCATGACTTCACTGTCCTACTTATTTTATATTTGAAATTATTGGTGAAAGTGGTAATGCAGTGTTCTCCTGGAAGGACCTGTGTGTAATCTGACTGAAGTCAGTTACTCTAATCAAACAGCAGACTGGGACTGGTGTGCTTGCAGCAAAACTCAATTTGCATTTTCTCTGTTGTGCCAGACAGGGTCCAGCACTTCTAAAAGGAGTGATGTTGTGAGGAGGCATATTGGTAAGTTGTTCTGTGGACACAGCGTTGTTACCTATGGGCCTACATAGACACAAGGTTAGCTTTTGGCAATAGAAGTGATTTGTCTCCAGAATCAAGTGCTCAGACATCCTGAAGTGCCTCCCCATCTGCACAACTGCCACTGCCAGAATGTTCTCTGCTTTCAGATTCAAACTGATTCACTTTCCTTAATTGAAAGTAATTCATATTTCTAATTTTATGTCATGTCTGTGCCTGTGTAATGGAAGAGTGCTGTTGCAGACGTGATAATTAAAAAGAACCTACGTATTTGTGGAGATGAGAAACTGTCTATTAAGGAAGGTAATTAAAACCCTTGGGAAATTATTAATATAAATTAAATATTTATTTATAAGTGATCCAGGATATATTTTTTGCTTCCCTAAAAATTAATAAAATACTCATAAATTGTTAGTATGAGAAATGTATGGGCAAGAACTTCCTACCTAAGGAGCAGCCTGAAGTTCTGCAGGTGGTGTTGCTACTTTATGGGGAGCTCCCAGACAATGTGTTAATTTTGGAAAGTTGTCCATGTAGCTAAGTACTGAACAATAAACCACCGACATCTGGGGAAAAAACCTCTCAAACCTGAGAAATCAGATCCACATCCATCCTTGAAGGCAGAGGAATTCAGATTCTGTGGGCACAAGTCCAGTGGAGTTCTTCTACTCAGCCTCTTCTCGAAGGTTATGAGGTACAGTTCTGCTTGTGCTGGCAAACCAGTCCAGTGAGTGTGTAGAATTGCTAGCAGTATTCTCAAATAGCTGAATTTCATAAGCCTCTAAAGTATGATTTATCTTGACTAAATACATGTGACTGTGCCAAGACAGGCAGAGCCACTTCAGTTCGCTAGGGGAGGACTAATGATTTCAACTGTCCTGGTTGCAAACTACAATTATAATTTTTGTCAGGAGCAAAATGAGCAGATTTTATTACCTGCATTTTTGGAGAGAGAGAGAGAAAGGAAGTCAGTAGATTCCTGTCCCAGAATGAGTAATTTTTTAATTGCTGGCCAGATTTCTTTTTCCTCTTGCAATTCATCAACATCTGGAGCTATTGTAATAGGCTGCATCCCTCTCTAGTCCTTTAAGTACTTGCTTTAAGACTTTTTAAACAGAATCTCTTTTTGTGCATACTGATTGTTACTTTTCCATTCCAAGACAAAAGAAAACATAGGGAAATTGAGAACAGCCATTGAAGGATATTTGTCCCATAACTTGCCTGATTTCAAGATCAATTTGCAAAAACCTTGTTAGAACACATCAGTTTTGAGTACAGTTGTTCAACTGTGTTTCAAAACTTAGCATTGTTCTTGAATTTGCACGATTCATAATTTGATGATTTTTTTTTTCCCTGAATTGATCCATTGATCCTAATGGAAGAATGAGGTTTTCTGATTTGCTTTCATTTTAGATGTGGTGTGCCAAGTCAATAGATTAAGTACTTCTTGTTAATGCACTCTCTTCCCCTCCAAACCTCAAGCAAAAACCCAAAACCTTGGATGTTCTTCTTAAGGGCAAAAGCAAATGATCCTCTCGGAGTCATTCTAGTACAACTAATGACATAAAGAGGTACAGCCAAAATTTTATTCAAAGCATCAATGTGTCTGCTTACTGAGGAAGAATCTGGCATGTGTATCTATGAAGTGGGCAGCTACGGATACAAATTCTGTCTCTCTGCTCCCAAAGCTACTCTGTGCCGCTCTTCTTCTATACAAGGACAATTTGCTTTTCATGTAGTAATGAAGAATAATGTTTTAACAGACAAAGGCATTTCTCGTGTATTATTGTGCTGTCTTTTGAGTAGCACTAGATGCTGGGAAAAATGGTAATTCACAGTGTGAATGCTTCTCACCAGCAACATGGGTAAGAACTGAGCATGTACAGTCTGTGTTGCATAAGGTACAATGCTGAACATTGTGGGAGCAAGAAAAGCCCAAATTACAGCTCTTGCTGATGCCCAAGACACCAGCCTTTTGTAATTTGTAAAGACAAAGACAGCTGAAAAAAAATACAAAATATTGTCCCTCAAAGTATGTATGTTGCTGAATTTAGTAACAATATGTTCATTTTTAGTGTTTGCAAATTCATGTAAAAATACACAGCAATATTGCTGAAACACCTGTGTTCCTCTGCTTTTTCTTGTAAACTGATACAAGGCACAGGTGGCTTCTCATTAACTTATTTCACACAAATATAAATATGCTGCACAGTTTCTCTTGCTGTAACTACATAATCCAGGAAACATGATTGCTACTGATTTAATGTAATCAGTGTTGTGAGGGGATCATTCTGAGCTCTTTGTGAATGGCTCTATTCTGAGGGGATTTACACCCCATGTAAATCTGATTTAAATGGGAGAGTGGTGGAATGTGGCTTTCCTATTTAACCTATGCAAAAATCTATATTCTCCCACCTAGGTTTCTCACTGTGTGATGGGATACTCAGCTGGTATGTGGTGGGGGAGGGGAGGAACACAAGTCCAATAAGGACAGGGAAAGTAGGTAAGGGACTATCTCAAACAGGCAAGTTATACATTTTGATTCAATATTCTGATATTCTTATCAAGGCGTTCCAGAATGTGACACAGACTCAAACTGCAAACAATAAGGAGAAAACAGGAAGCATGTATCAATGTCTTTGTTGTTCTGCAATGGTTTCTTTATTTTTAAAGGACCAATGTTATAGCAGAAATAAAAATCTAGAAGAAAAGCAGCAAGACATCTTAAGATGTAAAAGCAAATGCATTTTTAAAAATTATTTTAGTATTTTAAAGATATATTTCTGTTTAAATTTATTGAACTATAGCCAGATTTATTCAATTAAGATAATACACTTCAAGGTTAACTACCATTTGCTGTTCACTTAGGCAAGCTATTGTACAGTTATGTAAATTTCATGAACAGAGACACGACTTGAGTGTCTTAATTACAAGCAAAAAGTGTCATTTAAATATGAATAAGTGAATAGTTGCCTGTATTTCCTGTTCACATTCTGCTGTCATCTTTAAGACCAAGAGCTAACTAGCCATCTATATTGTGCTTTCAGTTTTTCCTTCTGTCTCTAAAATGAAGGAAAAAAAAAAACCCGCCACAACAAAGCCTGTCATATAAATGCATGTAAAGCAGATGATGCGGGAATGTCCTGCTCTTAGAGTTGTTATTAGCACAGTGATTTTTAATTTACTGAGATCACAATGGATAGCAGTAAATATGCAGCATTTTCTGTGGATTTCTCTGTATTCCAATATGATATCTATATTCAAATTGTACAATCTATAACTTACTTGTAAGATCCTTTCATAGTTACTTTCTGACAAGCCTGCTAAGGGCTCATTTTGTATGCTTCTATTTTCAGTGCTAAGACTATTATGAATTCTTTGCATTTATTTATATACACATAGTTGTGTTCAAAATAGTCTGTCTCCTTTTTAATTTATGGACAGTCTAAATCAAATTTTATGTAACAAAATATTTGGTAGCAATATTCCCTCCTTGCCTTTATGACCGAATTCCCCATGGTCCTGCCATGTTGATAGATTGGGATTTTTTTCCCATTGTTTTGATTTGTTTGTCTCTCCAAAAATGACCTAGAAAGAAATCTGTTGTTAATCACATATCAACGAGGGAGGGATGATTAGTTAATAAAAACCATGCCTTGTGTCTGTGGACCAAATGGCTAACTCTGGTTCTCAGTACGCACAGGGTCTCGAAAGGCTGTTCCCATCCCTCAGTGATGTAGCTGCAGCTCTCCCCGAGGAATGAGAAGTTCACTATTCACTCTCTGCTTGCATCACCCTTTCCAACATGTTCCCACTGATACATTAAAGGAATTAATTGCTCATAATGATCTCACCATCTGTTAACAGAGGTTCATACCTACAGGCTGGTGGCATGTGGTGGTCCTATTCAGAAATCAATAGGCAATGCTGGGGTAACGCTTTCCCACATTGCCTTCCATTGCACTCTGAAAAGGGGAGGAGAGCTCAGTGTTGGCCATCTGCTCCTTGTCTTTCTGTGCGAGAGACCTTGATGCAGTCCAGCCTGGCTCTGATCTGACTCCAGTCTGATTGGAATGTGGCTGATCTGAGAGCCTCTCAAAGCTGTGAAAGTGAGTCAAAAGGAGATCCCCATTGTCCAGCGGGGCTGAAAGAAAATGATCACTTTAAAATTCATAACTCCCAGGTGCCCGCCATCTATTCATGGGAAAAACTCTCTGAACTTCTCTTCATTAAAAAGAGAGGGAGTCCAGCTAAAAAGAGAGAAAAGGAAGTAGTTTGTGGGAAATGTGCAAGGGATTTCAGGCTAAACAAATGAGGAATTTGAAATTTTTACTTGTATTAAAGGAGCCGTGTAAGGAAAGGGAAGCATTTGTAAAAGCAGGGCCTCTGCTTCAGGGGGCCCTTCCCTGGGGTCCTTTAGCAAANTTTTTCTCTTTCTTACCTGTTTAAATGAGGGTAGGAATAGTACGTGAATTAGGCTGTCCCTGCTTTATGTGATAAATTGGAATGCATTCAGGTTGCCCACCTCTCCTGCATGTATTTTATTGTTTAGGTTGCATAGAAATCTGACCTGGTAACAAATGTAAACTGAAGCTGAATATCCTCATGGAGAATTGGTGTAGCAAGGGGGTGGAAGGGTTGTTCTGTCAGCTTGCTGCCTAAACTCTTCCCTGCCCCCCTGTCTTGTAATCTGAGGATTTACCATATCACAGGAGGGATTTTGGGCTTCTTCCCCTCCCCCACTGCATCTTTTACCTCCTCTGAGGAATGAGGAAGGATTCAGCACTATCTCACATTCAAACACATTACATGTGCTTCCCAATTCTGTGATTTTGCACAGGGCCTCACAATATCTGGAGTGGATTTGTGCTTATTCCTACAATGTGAGGTGTCTTTTCTCTCTGCTGTTCATGTGGCCAGAGGTAAGGAGGATTGGAGGGAGCATGGGTAGATTTTAAGGCAAGAATGGACTGTTTTGACCACTCTTCATCCAACTACCTCTTCAACAAAGGCTGTTGAATTACTCCTGGCAATTCCAGTTAGGAGCCTGTAGCTGTAGGCTAACTATTGAGTATCTTTCAGAAATATCCAATTTCAGTTCAATGATTTCCAGAGGAGTCATCCATTGGTGAACTGCATAGGTAACTATCTGTGACCTTTTTCCAGTCTAGGGTACCCATTTCAAGTCTTGTCCTGTCCTTTGTGACTACTGAGGTTGGACACATTTGATGCCTGATAGCAAGAAGTAAGCCACACAGTGTGTCTGATGGCTGTCAGGATACAGTCACTTATCTCCCACCAAAAGTGTTTGTGTAGCTTTTGATGTGACACTTACCTGCCTTCCATTTTCCATGAGTCTCTTACCTTATGATGCACCAGTCTCCTTCATTTTCCCTTCTTATCATAGAGTTTGTTAAAGAGAGTGATGGTGTACAGCATCTTCTTGATTTGTTTTATTTCAATTCAAAGTGGTTAAAAACTTTCCCACTGGGATGTTGTTCTGTCCACTCCAACTTCCCTTTCAGATATCTTTGAGATGGAGCCAGCTGCCTCGGATCACTATTTCTCTTTTGTTTATTCAGCAGTCTGGGAGGATTTGTAAGCAATGTTCAGGTTCTCTTCTTACCCAGAAATTGCTGAAGAAGTAGTCAGCCCTCAACAAAAAACTGAGAAGCAATGTCACAACAGATAAGAATGCTTGTCCTGTAATTTCATAATAACCTGATGTACCTCTATTATCCACTTTTAATGTCTGCTCCAGCTCTTCCTTGGTATCATCATCAGTTTCAAAGATGTTTCTTATGTGTCTTCTCTTTATATCTTCAGTGTCATTGCATGCATATTCATCAGGTGAAGCACTCTCCTTACCACAACCAGAGTCACTCCTTGCACTGTGATTTCTGGAAACGACTGAGCAGCCCCTGACCCTGGCTTGCCTTGTGGTGTTGGGAGGTTATGTTGCAAGTCACATGTAACAGTTCACTTTAAAGCAAAGCATCAAAACCCCCAAGCCCCAGCCAGTGAAAAATGAGAGCTTCCAGCAATTTACACAATGTGTGAATGCTGTGTGTAAATAAATAGTGCCTACCCAACAGAGTTTTTAGTCAACAAGGCAGATGATCAGCATTTGGAAGAGGTATGGTCAGATTTCAGTAGACTTTTCAAACTGATCCTGGGTAACATAGAATCATTAAGGCTGGGAAAACCTCCAAGACCAAGTCCAACCTCCAACTGAGTTCCACCATACCCGATATACCATATCATGAAGTGCCACGTAGACTTGTTTTTTTAACGTTTCCAGGGATGGTGACAACTCCGTTTCTCTCAGCAACCTGTTCCAATGTTCAACCACTCTTTCGGTGGAGGAATTTTTCCTAATATCCATCCTGAATTTCCCAAAACATGTCAAATTCACAAAAAAAAAAGTTATTTACTACTTCAGTTATTTGATGTGCACGAAAACTGTGCATGAATTAATGTTTGAAAAGTGGTATATTAAAGAGCTGTATGAGAACTGGCATGTTCAAACACCAGTGCAAAAGCTAGGAGAGGGATCCACTGTTCCTGTAGGGAGGAATTTGGCAGGCAAGAGTGCATGATGATCAGAGATGGGGAGCAGAAAGCAAGTGGCTTATAGTATCACAGCTATGATTCTGTGCTCATGACTTTGAGGAGCAGATATGATAAAAAGATTGCACAACATGATACTGCTTATCTTTATTCACTTCCAGAATTTGCTTTCTCTGTTGCACAATTCAAATGTTTGCACTGTAATACTTCAAGGAAGACCTATTAAAATCATCTGTAGGGTTTTGGGTTTGGGTAAATACTTTGCAAATTTTTGTGTTTTTTAAGTTTTTTTTTTGTTGTTGTTTTTAAAAAATGTTATTAATATTGACAGAATACTATCAAGAATACAGTTTGGTAAACACTAGAGTCAGCACAACTGAAGGATAGTGGCCCACAGTAGGAGTACAAACCTCAAAAGTAAATGATATAAAGACTTGAATCAGAACTATCATTGGTGGAATAGTAACGTGCAGTCACAGCTAAAGATCATGCATCTGCTATGAGATGTAGGGGCATATGCTGTTGGGTCTGGTAACTTAAGTTTCTGCTTACATGTTTGTAGCTTGCTTTGGTTTTGTTGGGGTTTTTTGGTGTTTTGTTTGTTTGGGGTTTTTTTTGTGTTTTGGTGGGGGGTGTTGTTTTTTGTTTCTAATGAGGTGGTTCTTCTTTGGGGTATAACTATCATCTCATCTTGCCATTAATTATTTTTTCATAGTAAGCCTTTAATTTAAGAGGCAGAATAATCCTGTGATTGTGGCATAAAATTTGAGAAGTAAATGTGCCATGCAACTGCTTTAACATAAAATCTTATGTATGGAGTTCCATACCACTGTTCAAAGGAGCAGGCATGGGAAGAATTCCCAGGAATGTCATTCCCAGAATCTGAGACACCTACCACTTTGAGAAAATGCCATGTGGTGATGCTTTAGTGTCAGTAAACACTGTACAGGTTGCCTTGGAGAATCTGCTTACTGTCTTCTCTACTTTGCCTGTAAAGCGCATCTCTGTCTCTTGTTTATAGAACCTATATGAAGCACTTGGGCACAGTTCTCAAGTGTAGAAAGACACATAAGGATCAACACTTCTGGGGATTTCTCAAGGACACTGAAGTGGGTGAAGTGCTGTTGAATTCTGTCTGACTTTTTGCTCTTGCTTGTAAAACCAGCAGGACTGCTACCTGCATCAGTGGGCCTCCACCTCTCTGCCCTGAATGTGCTGAACTTTTGTATCTAATTCTTCCACCTGGGGTAGGATGGAGGGAGCACAACTTTGCAGAGGAGTCTGTGGTCAGGATAATGTCTTAGGATACATAACTTGTGTTTATTGCCTTCCATAACCCCAGAGAAGTGGCCAAGATGACTGCTTCTTTCCTTTTTTTATTTTTTATTTTTTTTGGTACTATATATCCTGTTACTAGTACAAGCTGTAACAAGAACACTTGAAAGAATTTATACCTGGTGGCTGGATGGTCTTGTTGCTGTGAAACAGCCAGCTAGGCTGGGCTCTTGAATCTGGAGATGTACCCCAACTCAGTTTCCTAATTACTAGGCTTTAATAAGATTGGGGTGGGCAGAAAGATCACCAGTGAGGAATGGCATCTGGACATGTGATACCTTCTGAGTAGCTGGGTGTGTTGAATGAAAAATGTGAGTTTAGTGGGAAAAATTCACACAAGCTCTGTTCCAAGTCAGTTCGCAGTTAAACTCTGTGTACATAACATACAACTTAAAGTGTGAATAGCAGTCAGGCTTGAGTTCCTTTCCATTCTTCTCTTCTTCCTTAGCTGTGCACTTTGAATGGCAGGGCGGGGGGGAATGATGATAATGTGTGGCTCTGTATTTGATAATTCAAAGGCTGTTAAGTTACTCAAAACAAATTTCTTTTGGAATGTATAAAAAATATTTAATTTCATCTTTAAATTTTTGCCATGTTCTGTGCTTCTCATTTTATTTTGGTCTTTATAATGAATATGAGAACTAGTACCTTTCCTCTCTTTCCCTTGTTCTTGAAGTGTCAACACTTGGGTGACTGAGCCCAAGCTTTTTGCTTTAAAATAAAAAAGAAAATTTTATTGTGTTAAAGCTTTAAGTGTGGAGAAAACTTGTAGTAATTAAAATGTATTACTAATTAAAAAACTTTAGAGTTCTTTACATTAGTTTCCATGGATTTTGATGTCCAAGGGTGTATTTTGCATGTGTTCTTCATTCTGGATGTATACAGGAAATGACCAGTATTGCCTCAATCTGAAATATAGTTTGATTGGCAGGTGTCAGTAAATTTGTGAAAGCATTGAGGTGTTTATGATAACTTGATAATTGTAGCAGTTTGTTAGGTTAGTTCAGAGTCAGAACTATTATTTGGGAGAAGAGAGGCTATAGGCTGAATTGTTCTGTAAGAAAGCATTTAGAGTAATGAAACAAGGTGGTAAAATGTTTGAGATTTTTCTTTTTCCTCAAACCCCATCTGTGGCAGGGACTGATTTTATAAACTTGTGTATAATACTGTCGCAGAAGAGAAGTATAAAACACATACAAATGTAAATAAATTGTGTAAACTTGCATTTATTTTACATATATATATAAATTTAAATAATGTTTTCAAGGCAATAAGTAGTTATTTTTATTCAGTTTTATTCATGTTCAAAAGCAGCTCACCTGATTTTGCTTGCAGTTGGGAGGAAATGTTTTCTGTGGTGTCACATCTGCATTGAATCCACCTAAACCAGGGTCAAAGTTTTAGTATGATTTTTGACAAACGAGAAGATTACAGAATCACATCCCACATGACCTCTGCTGGGTATGGAGTTGTTGATTGTATTCATGTGTTAGAGGAATTTCAACCATGCTCTAACCTCAGAACTGTGGTGCCCTAAAAACTCCTGTGGTGTTTTGGAGAACTTGCAAAATTGCTCTGTGCCTCAGTTCCCCACTTGTAAAACCACATCACATTTCTTCAGCTTACATGAGTACAGGACGTTTGGATGGCGCTGTGCTCTATAATCCAAATATGCTCTATAGCATGAGTGGTGGTTTCTCTGCTGCAGAGTTCTGACACAAGAGTGTCTGAACACCCACTTCATTTCTCTCTGACAGTGACCAGCAGCAGTTCTCCAGGGAGAGCAGGATAGGCATGCAGCCATACTTTCCCAGAATATTCCCTTAGTCTTCCAAGCCACTTTTCTGCTCTTAGGTAGTGCTGAGATACAAGTGATATCTTTCTGTTTAATCAGCATTGCCAGATCTTTCTTTCAGAGGCAACCTGAAGTCGTGTGCTGCTGTTGATCCTTTTATTTTGGGAAAGGTGCGATGAAGTGAGTTATTCCATGTGGAAAAAATATGGAAGGTTATTAGACATTAAAAGGCATTTTTATGTGGAGATTGTTGGCGGGTTGGTTGTGGTTAATTATAAATCCAGTTATTTAACTTCCATTTCATGTCCTTGCTTATACATAATTTTTATTGTGATGGTTCTTGGCATTATTCAAACATATAGTCAGATTTACAGCCTGTTTATGCCACAGGCAGCCCCAGGTCCATTGAATGGTACCTTTATTTTTGTGCTTCTGCCTGAGTAGCCAGAGCATGTGGGACAGCACCCCTTTGCTGCACTGCTGCTGCTCACCCTCTCTAGGCATGGAAGAAATTCTGAAGATTATTTTTTTTGTTCTCAACAGTTCACTGCTACTTAACAGTTTGACACAGTGTAGAAAGCAATTCGTGCCAAGTGTGAAGCTGAAATGAATCAGTTTTCTACTTCTCTTCAAATTCCAGAAGTACAGATAAAGCATCTGAATTCCAGGCTTCCAATCTTGCCCTTTTGGCAGGCCATGGCCAGCTCATCTGTAAATATGGAGAAAGTTGCAACTAGAACCTCAAAGATTCTGGAGTCTTTAGGCCACAGTCACTTTCAAACAGTTGTTTGCCAGGGTCTGCCTTTGATCTCCAAAAGGAAAGGTGATAGGAACTGTGTAAACTTAACATCAGCAGATTTTGATTGTGGATGGTTTGGGAACCTTCCTCATTCTGGGAAGGTTCAGCACTGGATAGAGAATGTACTCATCCAGCTGGGATGCTTTGCTTTGCATGGAGTACCAGTAGATCCTGTTACTTGTTTTCAAAAGTGGGTACTAATACGAGGATGAAACCAGTGTAAAGCAGGAATATGTGAAGATGCTTGTGAAATTTAGGAAGGTCTGAACTGGACTTGATGCAGCTCACTCAGTCAAATAGGTTAAAGAAGAAGAATAGTTTTGTACGGGGAGGACACTACTTGTTAAATGAAGGGGCAATTTGGAATAAAGTGAGAAAATAATTATGGAAGCAGTGGACAAGAGGGATGTAGCTGCTGGAAAATGGCAGAGTAGGTATATTTCAGGTGCATTAAATAGCAAACTTTCTCATTAGAGTGAAAAATTAAGGCTGAATTTACAAGGGAAAATTTTCAGCTGTTGTTTTGAGCTGCTCAGAATTGGGACTGAGTGTGAAATGGTGTCTCCTGCTTGCCTACAGACTCTTCCTTCACTGCAGTGATATTTTTGATTGGACAGTAAGAAAAAAATTGTTCAGTGAAAGGGTGTTCAGACATTGGAACAGACTGCCCAGGGAAGTGGTGGAACCACCATCCCTGGAAGTGTTCAAAAGATGTGTAAGTGTGGCACTTGAGGCCATGGTTTAGTGGTGAACGTGAGAGTGTGAGGTCACTGGTTGGACTTGACCATCTTAGAGGTTTTTCCAGCCTTAAGGATTTGATGACTCTGTGATATGGCACGATCCACTGCCTGGCTGGGGCTGACCAAATGCAAAGGCACAAGAAAGTAAAAGTAGGTTTGTTCCATAGTGTGATTATATCCAATGATTTTGGGGATATAAACATCGACAGAAAGCAGTTTGACTTCATTTTCCTGGGAAAATAACAGGGCCTTGTAATAAAACCAGGCAGCAAAGTTTCTTCCCTTGGCTGTGTAGAATAGACTTGGCAAATCAGAAAGGTAAGCACGCTGTAGCCTGTCAGGAAAATGATCAGAAGTTAGTTCATAATAATTCCCTGCTTTCTAAACAAATAAGATACTTCATAAAGATTTTTAGTACTAAAGGAAAAACAATAATAACTTGCCTTGATGTTTCTGGGGGAAAAGTATAACCAAGTCCCTACTTTAGCTTTTCATAATAAATGCTTTACTTGTTTCTAGTGTGATATTTTAGCATCTCAATTATAAAAATGAGGATGGTAGTATTCTTTCTTGACTACACCCTCTGTTTTATTAATAATGCCAGATTAATTTTATACTTCAGTGGTATGCCTCTTCTTTCTTGCATATGGACGTCCTAAATGTTGGGAAGATGCTCAAGAATTTCCATCCATACTCCATTTGTTTATACATTTGTGCAATATGTTGTAGAAGAAAAAAAAAACCAAAAAAAACCAAACCACTGACCAAAAACCCAAAAAATATCCATCCCCAAAAAACTCCAAACAATAAAAAAACCTACTGGAAAAACCCAGCCATTTTAAGAGGCTTGTCAGAACTGATTTTCGGAGATAAAAGTGAGAGGGAAAGAACTGAAATGCAATAGACTATTCTGACTCCAATAATAGGTGTATGGAAGCCTCAGTGTTATGTTTAGGACACTGGGGATAATATCAGGCATTTCTTCAGAATCTCATTCTGTCTCTGACAGTAAAGCCTTAGTGCTCACAGCAACAGCCACCTAGGTCTGCAGCAAAAAGAGAAGTCTGTCTTACCACTAGACTATACCTTCATAACTGAGAAAAGCTGATTTTTGTGGTATTTTCAGGTGCTCAGTAAGGCTAGATTATTTTGATCTGGTAGAAGGAACAGATTCCTCAATTGAAGAACATCTCTTAATAGTTTCCTTTCTAATGCTCTTTATTACTCTGTGTGTATGCATGTGTGCTAATTAGCTGGCAAGACCTAAATGCATTGGAATACCTGGGTCTGCTCTATAAAACATAGTTTATAAATGGGCTTACTTTGGAGGGAGATCTGAGAGGGTTCCAGTGGCATAACAAGGCACATTTGCTGGTTGCTAAATGTATATCAGTTTTGAGTCTAACTTGTGGATATGTTGTTCTTGAGTGATTTGGAATTTCCTTAAATCAAGCATATTTCTGCTCCAAATGAACAAAGAGCACACTTCTCCCCACAGATACTCAGTGATGGAACTTGATCATCCAGGTTTATTGTTCTCTTTGCTTGATAAACTGTATTTTAAAAATGTTCATCCAAGAACTTTATTTGTAAGAATGTATATATAATTGTTAGCTCTATATTTATTGGCATGTGCACAGTGCTGTATTTCTCTACTGAGCAGTGACTGTGTTTTAGTATCAAAAACCTAGCATAAAGGCTTATTTTCAATAGTGGGGTTTTTTTTGGAGTAATTCTTCATCCTTTATGACATGCAAAAAAGGTGAGGAATTATTAAATAACCTATTTCAAATGTCTGTTTTTAATTTCAGTGCAGTCTGGAATGGCTTGTATTTTCAAAGACAAGGAAATAATCATCAGTATCTTAGCTAGGATTTGAGTTAACATTTGCACCAGGCATAGATTTTTTTTTTTTTTTTCAATTAGCACTCCCTTAGAAAACCCATTCCCCCAGCTTTTGTCAATGTGCTGTAGGAGAAGAAGAGCAAATAGATTGGAAATGCTCTGCAGCTCAGGCTCCTGGGAAAATGTAACAGGTGTTACAGCTCAGCTGGGTATGAGCTTTATGAAAAAGACCCTCTCAGACTTTACCCATAGAATTCTCTTTCCTAGCCACAGCTTCAAGTAGGAAGAAACTAATGACTTCATTACCATCTCAATTCTGGGAAATGCTTGGTCCAGACCTGAATCATTAAAGGAAAGGTATAGCACTCTGCATGACCTTACAAGATCAAAATGTTATTTAGAGCAATTCCATTAGTCAAGGCTATAAACCTGAAAGAACACACCCTTTTGCGTTGGCTCTTAGGCCATAAAATGTGTGTGTATGTCTTGAGGAGGAGGGTAGGAGGTGGAGGCTGGGGGGGGTGGAAAGGAAAAAAACATATTCTGCACTCATTGTGCGGCGCAATTTCCTATGCTTACTTTGAAAAGCCTCCACTTCCAGCACTTCTTCCCTTCACCCTGTGTTGTGACACGTTTAATGGCTCTTGTCGTTCTCACTCTTCTAGGGGTTTCTAATTGGGTATGATACTGAAGCCAAGAATGATGTCAAAATTTCAAGCCATACAAAGTGAAATATATTTCTGTAATACGGTAGTAATTATCAGCAAGTCCTTTTTTAAATTATTGAATTTATTGAATCTTTTGCTAGCTTGAAAAAAAAGAAGAGAATAGCATGGCATACAGAAGGCTGACTGACTTTGGGGTTATTTTCATTTTCTCCATTGTTGCTTTTGTAGCCATGAGTAAAAGAAACCTTGCTTGGTTAAGCTATGTTTTTGCTAGCTGTCTGGAATTTCTTTTCATAATGATACTGGATTGCAACAATCTTTTGGAAGTAGTACAGAATGTTCACCTTTGGGATAACTTTAATGAATTTGTTTAATGAGGAAAAGCTAAATGTCTTTTTGCACACAAGCTGCCATGAAGTCTTTTCTCTCCCTGCACAAACATACCTCCACAGGTAAAGGTGAGCATGAGCTAACACAAAGAAATGCATTGTGCCTGCTTTAGGAAAAGAATTGCCAAGGGGAAATAGAGGCATGCTGCAATGTTTTGGAGGTTTGAAGCCTCAGCGATGCCTTCATGTTTGCAATACCTGAATCTTGTGTGCAGAGGGAAACTGTGCCTGTCTCGTACGCCAGCCCAGTGATACGAGTAGTCAGTCTGGTATTAATGTGCATGCAGAGAGTGCTTGTTTTAGTGACCAAGTGTCTGTGTTGGTATTTCTTGAAAGTGAAGCCTTTAGAAGACAAGGCTTGTCCATGCAGTGCAGGACAGTTTACTGGTGGTCTCATAGCTGGACTTCATCTGGGTGTGTCTCTTCAAGGTTGCTCCAGTGGTTATCCATGCATTCTGGCCTCTTCCCCAAGGAATCCTTACCCTTAGCAGTCCATTTCTACACTAGAAGTTTTACACCCCGTTACCACAGCTGTTTCAACAATCCTTTCTTTAATGGGTGAAATTGGAGATTGGCATTTGAGAGAGATCTCACAGATTTATTTTTTTTTTTAAATTAAAACCCCATAGGATTTCCGTTCCTTCTTGTTGCCCTATGGCACTGGTTGCTCATTTTCATCCAGTGATCACCTGGTTTTCCCAGGTTGTTGTCCTTGTCCTTTTCTAATGATAAACTTGTAGTCTCAAGAATGGCAGTAGCCCTGAACCATATGGCCTTGGGTTTCATACCATTGATGTTCAAAGCTATTTTGTCCCCTCAGTGGATCCCAGTTAGTCCACCCCAATGAGCAAATGCCACAGACACCTGTTACCGTGAGAGTACTGCATGTGGTGGTTTTGTAACTTCATGCTTATGCATTTTTTTCGGTGACAGTTCCTAGGTAGTTAAGTTGGAAAACACTGTATACTTACTAATGATAGTTTTAAGGAAGTGGGTCTTTAAGCCTGAGCCTTCTACAGCAAGCCTGAGAACTGCTGTGCTACATAGGTTAGGTTAACATGGCTGCAGGAGCAGGACAGTTGTGTTACCAGGATGTTGTTTTCTGCGTTATTACCTGCTATGATATTGCACTTCGATGCTCACCTACAGTCTCATTGTGTATGTGTGTGTGTCTTTTAAATTTGGCTTTGCTTCCAAAGCCCCTCATTCTGTAAGTGAAGTTCTGTGTTTTATCTCTTAGGTTACTGTGGTGGGTGGCAGGCTGTTGTGTTGAGTTCTCAGAGAAGGATGAGAAGGCATATGAGCTAACATCTATGGTCTCCCCGAAATATGCTGATGTGACAGCTTCTTGGACTGAAAATGCATGCTTCTGGTAGAATTCTTCTGACAGGAAAAGCGAGCAGTTCTGTCACTTAAAAACAGCACAAAACAAAACCCCCTCTGAATATTGATTTGTGATGTTAATTTGTTTTATGAAGAGAGTAGGTGGGTTATTATGCAGAAATGCTGAATGGACTGTATGCTGCTGTTTGCAACCAAGAACAAAAAAAAATTCCTGCTTAGTTTAACCTCTAAAAGCCAGAAAAACCCTTTGAAAATCCACACTGCAAATATTTGCTGTTTGGAGCACTGCTGAAACAAAATATTCAAGAAGAGAAATAGAAAATTGCTAAGTACCCATTAAGAAGAAATACTGGTGGAGCCTTAATAATGGAACATCACTGTCCTAGTTTGTACCTCACAGTGCCCTCTATCCAGGCACCCAGGAGGACTATTCTCGTAAGAATTACTGAACCCTTTTGGTGCCTCTCTGTGGCAGAACAGTTCTTCAGGTAGTTCAGTTGCTCTCATCCAGGCATTTTCCAGTGAATTTATTTTGCAGACCTAAAGGAAAGTAACTTGCTCTTCTGGAGCTTCAGCACGGTTCTGTTTTCAATATATCCATTTATGCAGCCTTGTTGTGCTGAGTCCATTTTGAGGATGATGTGCCTTACAGGGGAAGATACAATTTTAGATTTTTGATGTTGTTTCCTTACCTGTCCTTTCAAGGCATGGTGAACTGGAACTACTCAGTAACTGCTTAGTGATCAGTTTGCACAGAGCAATCCATAAGATAAGTTGTTCTTTAATTACCACCCTGGATTTGATTATTCCTCTTGAAAGAACTTTTCTCTTGATATCAATAAATGCATTGCTAATCGTCTTGTGCTGCTTGTTTGCAGCTCACATATTTTTGATCTGTTTCTCACAAATTATATAAAAGCACCATTTGCTTGGTCTAGGTGTTGCTTGTTAAAAATATTGGTACAGCATGTCTCAGATCATATCACTGCTGGAAAGGTCTAGAACATCAGCATAGAATGCTAGAGTGCTTTAAAGAATTGTTCTTCATTTCAGTATTGGTTGAAAGGCAGGACTTGCATAATAGCTTCTTTTTCCACTTGTGAAAAGATGACAACAATATTTTCTTTAGCAGTTTACTGTGATGTGTGTTTAAAAAAAATTACAAACTAACAACCTCATTTAGAAGAGTCTAAGTATTGACTGGGGTTTTTTTCTAATCAGGATAAATTTATGTATCTGTGTGTAGGATCATTAAAGTAGCCATTTTCCCTTCACCTGATGATGCTTGCACTTTGTATTTCCTGACACCAGAAGTTCATTGTATTTAATAAACAACTTCCTATTGCATTAGCAAATTTCCATCTGGTTGGAAAGGTACCTGATTCTATTACTATATTTGTCTTCACGGCTATGATGCAAAACATAATTTGCTTATAGCTTAGTAAATATGGCTAATGCAATGATATGTACATCACATTACCCACAAAAGGATTTTGTGTTGTGCAGGGTACTTCTGAATTTATGAATGAACAGAGAGCAGGAGCAAAGAGGGGAGAGAGCATCTGCTTCCATAAGCCTGGTGATGACCCAAAACTTTACAGAGGCTTTAGCAGAAAAATTAAATGAAAGGGTAAAAAGAGGAAATAATATTACTTTCTGAAAATGCCAATGCTGTCTGTGTGTGAGGGAGAGGAGTAGCACCTACATTTTACAGGTGAGCAGGATTTTTGAGAGGTATCTGCCCTTTGGAAAATCCAAGAATGCATGAGATGATGATAGGATATCACCCTGACATCCTACTCTATTACAGCTTGGCAAAACAGCCTATCAAGTAAAAATCTGTAAGTGAGTAGCATCATAAAATTCTGTTTTGAAGCTTTAGAAAGGGCCAGGGAGGAACTACTGAGTGAAGTGTTAATAAGAATGGGATTTTAGCACCTGAGTTTTATCAGTCACCAAGAAACCTCATGAACAGGTTATCTTCATGAACTGTATAACATAGGACAATAAGTATCATGCTTCTCTCTGACCCTTTTAGACACAGTCTAAATGAACTGTGGATACCTTTACTGACCTGCCTGTTGTCACATATGAAGTCTGCGGCAGACAGGAAAGGAAATTGTGTCACAAGTCCAGAGCTGAGTCCCTGAGACATTTACAACAAAATCCTGTGTGGGAAGTGTCACAGAGAAACATTCCTACTCCAAAGAATATACAAACAAAATTTGTAAGGAGAAGGGGATAAAAGTTGTTTCCCCAGGAAAAAGGAAAGTCAGTAGCAGAGTTTGGGTCTCCATGTTTTAAAAAAGCAACCAAAAGCCCCAGGCTGTATGAAATCATGTTGGGCCTTTCTAACACATGATGTGGTAATAGCTGGCTCATGGCTTCCCCAGTGTATGGAAAGACTGCAGAAAAGCTGATAAATTATTTGCTATGTGTTTTGCCACCACAAATTAGTGCATTGATGAGGCATCTTGCAAAAAGCAGTGTTTGCCTTCGTGAAGATATGCAAGTATATTTACCAGAGTACTAATGAAGGGTGCTTGTGAAGGAAATGAAGCCTCAAGTGTGTATAATTATGTCCCTTTACTTCTATGATAGCTGCCAAGTGCTAGACAGCAAGAGTCCGTCACCTATAATAGCAACGGGGATTCTGATTGTTGTCTGTGATTTGCTCTGTATATTAAGAACCCTGTAGGAACCTTTCCTGTAAAAGATGATGGGTGTCAGGCTTAAATTCAAAAACACACCCATGTTGTTTTCAGAAATGCATTAGTTGAAAGGTCTAAGTTCCACTGGGTGTGTTATGCCACTCTGAGTATTTAGCATCAAGCATGTCTTAAAAAAATTTCATGTGAGAACTCTAAATGCATTCCAAAGTCTGTTGTTGAATTCATTCTTAATTAGGATCTATGCAAAACTAGCATACTCTGTTTGCTTAAAGCTGGGACTTCAAAGGAAGTGTATGGTAGGGTCACTCTCTGGAAAAGGAATGCCTGCTTTAGTTGTCAAGATAAAGAGCTTGGAGCCTATCTTGGAGCAGCAATGTTTGGCAGCTTTGACTGGAGTTTCCTTGTTTCGTCATATGTTTCACAGAACAACCTAACTCTATATAAAGTCTATACACTAATGAAATCTGTAGGATGTCAGGTTGCAACTGTACAACTCTACATACTGAGAAAGGAAATTGTTACATGGGAAAGCATATGATGCTTCAGTTCAGAATTTGTCCAAACAGATGCATGTGTTGGCTGCATCACTGAAACTTTGAAATTAAATCAGCCCCCGAAATGGAGTAATGTTCTTTCACTCTTTGTTAGCAACAAGGTACTATATGAAGGGTATAGTCATGCAGTAAAAAATCAACTATCTCTATGAAAGAACTCTACTGACAATCTTTCTTTCCTGATGAGGACAGTGTTTTTTTTCCTATGAAGGAGACAATCCTTATCTTGCTAATGGGAGAAAGAGGGTGAAACAGTTTGGGAATAAAGACAACTTAAGGCCTGTTGCAAATTCTGGTTTCAACCATTCGTCGTCCTGTGTGTTCAGCATCAGTGTTTATCTAAGAGTAATTATGTTCAACTATCTTGTTAAAATTTTTATTCTTTGGTCTTTATGTTAAACTGCCACTAATTATATCTTTTGGGTTAAAACCAGTCAAACTGAGCATCTGTTATGTTTTTGAGCAGCTGGCTAATGCATCTGGGAAAAGCTATCCCTGAATGTGGAGAGGTGGAGGATGGTATAGTTAATTGCCTGAGGATCAGCTCACTGCCACTGGGGAGGCTGGTCTGTGCCTAAAGCAGTACCATGGTGGGCTGGGTAAGAAGCCTGGTGGGCTCAATAGGACAATGTGAAGTGTCACAGACTGCCAAAGTTATTGTAGGAATATATTTTAGGAAGCAATGGTTTGCCTTTGGGTCAGTGACCATAGTTTCTGTATATGTGTGGCCATGAGTTCATTCCAGTACATCCAGTGAAAGAGTACTGCTGGTTTGGTGCAAAAAATAAAGAATTTCCCATTTTGCCTGGAATTATACATTAACAAATACTGCAAAGACTTTATTAATGACCACGTGAGTGATGAACTGTCAGTATCTTGATCTAGAACTGGCAAGAACTAAAGAACTATCAGAAACAGAGTTGGGAAGAAATGGGAACTAAGAACAAATGAGAAGCGAGTTTTAGCTTACTCCTTCTTGGGCTTGTGATGGTTTAGCAATTTGGGAACCAAAATGTCAATCATTCAGCTGGCAAATATTGAGTTAATTTCAACTAATTTCTAAGCCATTCTGAAAAAAAAAAAAGGGAAAATTTCTTAGCTTTTTGTAGAAAGTTTGCCTTTTTGGAGGCATTGACAGCATTTGTGTCAGTCTGAGAGAAAAGAGGCCCTTTGCATGGAAAGGGAAACTCACATCATCCCTATAAACTCTGAACTTCAGGTGTATCAGAATTAGATATTGGTGTGTGGTAGATCCCAACTGTTATGATATGCATTTATTGCCTCCCCTCCCTGCTTCCCCTGAAAATAAGTTGGTGAAACATGAATGAGACAGAGCTGACTTTACATCCTTGACATATCCAATGAAATGGGACATCCACAGCTGATAGCACAACTGAAAAAAATGGTAGCTTGATTGCATTTATACTGCTTAGTACAGGCAAAAAGCAATTTCCGTAGACACAGGTACAGTTGTTCATTCTGCTATTAATCTCAGAACAAAATAAGTACAAAAATCAGGGTTTAAATGTTTGGTTGGTTTTTGTTGGGTTTTTCTTTTTTTTCATGAATTGTGAAATTCGTTGCTGGAGTCCAATGTGTTCAGTAAAAGGTGTTATACTCTAACCCCCAGTACAGTCTGGAGCCTGTAAGACACTCTTCAGTGTGTTGGTAGGGAAAACATACGTGGCAATTAAATCTAATCCAATACCACTTCTTTTTTTCCATTTTGTTGTTCTTTTTACTGTGAGGGAAGCGAGGCATAATTTACTTTTTGGTTAACAAAAAGGAGAACTTTTCCCAAGGCCTGGTGACAATTATGGGCACATTTTTTTTAGGATATATACTTAGTTTTCCTCACATCTGTCCACTTTCTTGCTGAGTAAAATTTTGGGAGACTTGAAGTACACATCCTGTGCTTGTGCAGGTGAAGGCAAGGCTTGATCTTGCCTACTTTTTGTCTCTTGTTTGACCTCTCTAGTTAGAATTGCAGTGCATTTAAATCCATGAATGGGATGAATTTCCCATACACTTTGTGGGATGAATTTTATGGCATGAATTTCCTATACCCTTTGGGTACACGAGCATGAAGATTATGCTTATGAATGCAGGGCTACTGTTCTGGTGACTCTGGACTTCCTCCTGGGCTAAACCCATGTTCATAATCACATTTACAAGGATTCCAGGTGGTTTCAGGAAGTTTCTGTGGAATCTTCCTGGTAGCTACATCTCTTGCTTGGCACTGTACAGCTCTGGAATGAAACACAACAATTCCTCTATCTTATGAGGAAAATGTGCAAGTAGTATTTAATTATTGTCCTCCCTTTAGAAACCGGAACCTTTACTGAAATTCAATCCTGAATGTCAATGTAACAGAAAATATCAAGGGAATTCTATTTCTCATGTTTTATATGACCAAGATGCAGCAAATCTCGCTTGCTGATTCAACCATTGGCTTGCTTCTGATGCTAACAGAAAATTCAGTGAGAATGTGGATCCAGTGCTCTGCAAGGAAATGGGTGAAAAATAGACAGAAACTAGTAACACAGCTAGCACAAACTTGGACATTCTGGTGTGCGATAATCTACTAATCCTTGCTCAATTTCTTTCCAGTACAATTAATTGTTTTTGTTTTTGTCATGAGAAAATGTGTTGTGATAACTTCCTTTAGCAGCTCAAAATGTAATACCAAACTCCCTGCTGGCATGACTTCAAGAGCAGAGTTGTGCCAGCAGATAATTTGGCCTAGATTATTTTTAAGAACGTTGTCAGTCTTGTTTTTCTCTATTACATGCTTACTGTGGCAATATCAAATATTTATTCTTCTGATTACAGCTTTAACTCTAAACAGTTAGTGGAGTAATCTCTTGACCTGTGCAGTGACAGAGATGACCCCTCACACAAAGCTATTTGAAAAGGAGAATGATTCCTCTTGTGAAAATTTTTTATTTAAACTGTATTACTAGAAATCTCAGAACTGTGGGGTTTTCATTCAAGTTTTACCCTTTTTGCCCTTGCTGAAATACTCAATGAAATTCTCGTATCATAAAACTGGGGCTGAAACCTGTGTCTGCTCTCTTTTCTTTCTCTTTATTTCTTTTTTTTTCTTTTTTTTCCCTCCACATAGTCATTCTCTCACCTGAATACATATGCACATATGAGTATGCATGCACATGCAGTCAAAGACTCCTCTCAGCTTCAGACCGGTGAAAGAGGAAACATTAACATCCCATTAGCTGCAGGGTTCACACGCACGGTCTACAAAGAAATCTGGCTCTGGGTTCCAGAACATGTTGCAAGAAAACCATAATAAAACATAGGTGCTTCTTACATCACTCACTAGCTCACTGATGTATTTGTGTCCCTGCTCCCTCCCCCCTGCCTACAACCTCTCACATCTCTTTGGAACACAGACTCCCCTCCCCTATAGGAAGTCTCATTCATTCATGTTTTGAAGGAATTTCTTAATTCTCTTTCAGCAAGATTACCACCATCCGTGCCCCTTTTCCTTCTCTCTGCCTTTGCCAGAGAGAGAGAGAGGAGCAGGGCCTGCCCAGATGGTTGAGGACCAAAAAGAAGGAACATTTTCTCATGCTTTTAAAAAGACCACTTTCTTTCCTGCCTAATATTTAGCTCCTTCAAATGCAAATGGAGAGGTTTCGCTCCAAGGTTAGCATAACAATTATGGGAAAGCTTTAAATCTGAAGCATTTGTTTACACGATGAAAGGAGTCCACAGTCCAAAAGCTCTGAGGCCAGGGCTTTTCAGTAGCTATTTTCTGACTGAGTAGTGAACTGCAAGTCAATTTTAGACCACAAAGAAAACCAATTTATATCAGTGTGTAAGCTAATTTTGGAGGGAGTTCTACATTATAAACGATGGTGGGATTTTTTTGGTGTGTTTTTTTTTTTTTTTTTTAAGTGACTGTTACTGAAATAAACTGCTGATTTTCCCCTCCCCCAACTTTTTGCATCTTGCTGTTCAGCAAGCCCCCAGATGTCTTGGATGTTAATGACTGTTCCCCTTGCCCTCAGCAGATGAGACATATAGGATCTGAGGAATCCATTTCAGAAATGCCCAGCTGTGTGCTAGTCCAAAATCTTACTGATGCTCAGGAATGAATTTCAAGTGGTCAGAATGTTTTTTCAATATGTATTTTCCTGTCCTGGTTTCTGTTTAATTTGCTTTCCTGGTCTCTCACTGTCTGAGTGCAAGTTCTTCTTAGCAAACTCTTCATTGGTAAAATGCTTTGGAGTGACAGCTCCAGGGATGGGGTTATTCCATGGATGCTGCAAGACACTTCTGTTGGGAGGAGATTTATATTTCTCCATTCCTGTGCCTTTAGGATGCCACAACTCCGAAAAAATATTAATGCCATATAATATTACTTGACAACTAGCTTCCATTTCTTTTGTTGATTAGAACCTTCCTCCAAAAAAACCTCTTTTCTCACTGTTCACACTGACTTTCAGTAGCATCAAAGCAGCTGTAAATCTGAGTGTTTTGATTAATTTCTTTTTTATAAGGCTGGTCTAGCAGCAGTGTGAGGCCCTTGACCATCCTTGTGGCACTCCTTTGCATGCTCTCTGGTAGCTTTATATCTCTCTTACATGGTGTCACCCAAAGCTGTCCCCAGCACTCGAGGTGAGGCTGCCCCAGCACAGAGCAGAGCAGGACAATCCCCTCCCTTGCCCCGCTGGTGATGCTCTGCCTGATGTTCCCCAGGACATGCTTGGCCCTCCTGGCTGCCAGGGCACTGCTGGCTCATGTTCAACTTGCCATTGACCAGAACCCGCAGGTCCCTTTCCACAGCAGTGCTTTCCAGTGTCTCTTTCCCCAGTCTATGCACACAACCAGGGTTGCCCCGCCTCAGATGCAGAATCTGGCACTTGCCCTTGTGAAACTTCATATGGTTGGTGATCATCCAGTCCTCTGATCTGCTGAGGTCTCTCTGCCAGGCCTCTCTGACAGAGAGCTGACAGCTTACTCCTAATTTGGTGTTGTTGGCAAACTTACCTGGTACTCCTTTGAGTCCTGTGTCCAAGTAATTTATGAAGATGTTGGAAAGAACTGGGCTGAGGATGGAGCCCTGCAAAACCTCACTAGTGACCAGTTGCCAGCCTGATGGCACCCCATTCCCTATCGCCCTTTGTGCCCAGCCTGTGCGCCAAGCCGCTCACTCATCACCTAACCTAGCTGCTCAGCTGTGTGCTGGACATTTTGTGCAGAAGGATCCTGTGACAGACAGTATCAAATCTTTGCTGAATTCCAAAAATATTATCTCAACTGGGTTTCCTCTATCAATCTATTGGGTTGAATGCAGCTGTTCACTGAACAAGGTGGCTGCTTTCTCTCACAAGAACCTTTGTACAAACGGCACAACATCCTGCAGTGCTGGTCTTACTGCCATGAGCTGTATATTGAGAAGCAAGCACTTGTTGGTTTATTCCCCCTAAGTTTTCAAGAGTTTAGAGAACAGAGAACCTTAGAAAAGATAGCTGGGGGGGCCTTCAGTAGTCTCTCGAGTCCATCTCCCTGCTCTCTGTCAAGATCGCCTGTAGAAATTATTTTCCTGACAAATGCTTGTCAAACCCATTGTCTGAAGCCATGAAATATTTTATAGCTGTCAAATCTGGCTCCTAAATTATCAACTAACTTGTCTGCTTCTGTGGAAATAGAAATGAGTTGTTCCCTTGATTGTTAACTATAATTAATGCATTTGTATTTGTTGACTTCATATATTGCTTTGAAAACTTTATTTGAAGCTGCAGGAAATACTGCAAAACTCACTGGTAGAAACAAAGTGAAAGGAACAAATGTGAAGAAGCAAACAGCACTGAGTGAATCTCAGTGAAATCTCTCACTGATAAAAACCTGCAGAGTATGGAATTAATGCTGGGGTATGAGAAGCCTTGGGTTTTTGCCATTTCTGTATGGTTAATATCTGTATTTAGTTTAATTAATCTGCTAATTCACTAAATGGATCGCAGATTGCAGATTGTTGATTAGCTGGGGCACTTGTATTTGGCTTCCAATATTGGTTGATTGAAAAACTGTGATGATATACTTTAGTGTAGGCGATGACTGATTGGTATTAGAATGGCTGTTAGTGGATTGCTAAGAACCTTTTTGTTGTCCAGAAAATTGTCTTCTGTTGTTAGTTACATGTAACTGGTATCCCTGTTGTTCATCCTTTGGGGCTGGTTAACTACTTTAAGGAAGAAATTTATTTTCTCTTCTGATGGCCCTTGCCATAAGACCACAGTAGTGTGTGTCAAGGAGTGCCTTGACTCTACAGGAGTAAAGATCTAGCTCTACAGGTAAAGCACAGTAATCCAGCTATATCACTGTTCTTTTAGCAGCAGAAGTGGTGTGAGATGTCCAAGTGTATCCAGTTTTTCATTGCTCACAACATGTGTGGTGCAATATTGAGTATTGCAGTATTGAGCTCCACTGCTGGAAGTGTTTCCTTTTTTAACAAGTAAATTGTTTTGGTTGATCCTGTAGAGCAAAGAATGGAACCAGCTCAGCTGCTGGCTCCAAAGCTTATAGCTCTGACACATTCCTTTTTTCTTGCACCTGGAAACCCCTGAAATTCACTCTGCCCACTGTGTGAACTGGTCATATGCGAGTGAATTAGAATTTGAAAATTATAAATCTTAGTTAATACAGTGCTATGCTGAAGCTTTTTTTCTAAAGGATTTTCTTTGAAGTGATTAAAGTTCACTGGAAAAAAATAGATAAATTGTTCTCAGAAAAGACATGTGACTCAAGTTATTTTATATGAGTGCTATGTAATACACTGCTTATAACTGGCACTCTCTAAGAATGATTGGATTAACAACACAATCTCTCATGCAACTAACAACAGCTAATAATATACATGACACTGACTCATTTGTAAAAGAGTCACTGTCTTTTCCCTTGCTTTTCATTTCTTTTATTGCATTTATTGGAAATCCAAGCTCCTAATACAGGTGAGTTAATGCATAAATCCACTATGGAAATATTCACTACTTAGGTTCCTGGTTGGAATGCTTGGGGTACATTTATGCTTTTAATGGCAAGAGAAGTTCTGCAGGAAGTGTATTAAGGTCTTAAGCTTTCTTAACACTGCTTATCCCACTTATTGCTGTAGGCAAGATCCTCTTTCCTTTTAAAATGTGTTCAGTGGATCTTCTCCAAGATTTGCAAATTGCAATGACCTTACAGGAGTCATTGTAACTTGTCATTTTGACAATTTCTGGTGTGAAGTTAGGACATAGGCTAGCCTGCTGTAGATTTGGAGGTTGTATAAAGTTTTGTGATTTTTATTTTGAGCTCAGCAGTGACAGCTTCAAAAACAAAACAAAACAAAAAACCCTCCCCCCCTCAAAGCTGGGGTTGCTAGCCCACTGAATGTGATTTAAAGAAATGCTTACAAAAACAGATAGCCTTCCTGTTATTGTCATGCTGAAAGCCTGGATCTTTTAGACCTTTCTTTGCAGCAATGGATAGGTCGTACAGCTATTTTTTAACCTCTTAACCTTCTGAGATGGAATGTAAAACTGCTATGAAATCCTCATCTACGAAAGTAGCTATAAGCCAATTTCTACTGCTTTAATAGAGGTTTTGTATGTTAATTCTCTGGTAATGTAATCAAAAAAGTGCTGGCATTCAGAACCAGCAAGTACCTAGTTCTCACTTCACCCCCTGACCATAATGAATGTAAAATGCTAGTAGTAATAGATTGAAATGAAAAACTTCTTCATCTTGGCATGCAAGAAATTTGCAATCACATTTTTGATTTTCAGAGTGCTGCTTGATTGGGGGTTAATGCGTGGGTAGATTGACCTCTCCTGCAGGAGCAGTTGTTATTTTACTTACTGTGTGAAAAACAAATTTCAAATAGACGGCCTGTTGCATGTTTCTTGCAATTCATGTTATCTATCACCCCTTTGGTGTCTCAGTAGTGATACCTGCTCTGAACTCTTCAGGGGTTTTCATTCTTTTTACATCTTGCAGGGAGGAAGGTGAATTTTATTATCAGCTGAAAGATCATCTTCCTTTTGTTTCCTTTATTACCTTCAAATATGACATTCCCGATTGACTTGGTTAATTTTCAAATTGATACTTTTTGCTTTTCAAAGCAAAATGAAGCTGTTGCTATATTTCCAAGCTACCTGAGAAATAACTTATGCTGTATGCATTGTAGGCAAATCCACTTCTGTTCAGGTTAGATTTATATCCATTTTTCTTGTTTTAACATATCAACTACCTTCAGTATCTGGTTTTGGTTTTGTAGTGAGAATCTTGCTTGGGCTGTATTTTCTAGGACTGTTTAAACAATAGTAATGTGAGCTTACGTACTGTAACATTTGCCTGAGATCAGATTATGAGCCAAATTCTAAGCTTATCCTGGTTTATTAAGCAAAATTAAGCAAAGGTCAACATGCTTGGCCTGCTCAGTTTCTTCTTTTCTCATCATGGTCACTACTAAGTGACCAAACAAAAGGGGAAAGAAAGGAACAGCAATTTTAGACCCATGTTTTGGCTCCATCTAGAAATTTCATGTTAGATTTTTGAATTTTCACCTCTACAATCTTAGGCAAAGTGTAAATAATGTTCCCAGAGATCGCAAACCCAGTTTATTTTTCACCATTTGAGGATTACAAATGAACTGGGAAAATGTATTGTCCTTCTTTATTGCCTTACATCTTCTTGTGATCTCTGTGGATACCAAGTATGTGATACTAACTGTTATACTAGCTAAGCCATCTTTTATGGCCCTCCTTTCATTTCCCTTTGTTTTAGAGCTATTAGTTTTGGAAAATTGTGTAGCCAAAGAGGTGAGCTTGTTATACTTTGAAAGCCAGGTAATGTGCGTTTAAGATTATAAGTGGTGATTCTGGTTTTAGATCAACTTTGTGCAAGGCAAAATTATTTTAATGTGCTTAAGATAAACTGTAAACTGGGAGGGGAAAGAGGAACTTTCAGTGTCCTACTTGTCTTGCAACAGGTGGGGTTTATCAAACTGACCTCAAAGACGTTCTCCTAATGCAGGAAAACATTTCACAAAATAACTGCTATTGAAGACAAATCCTATTGGGAATCATGTAAAACTGGAGTTTGATTTGTGATGAGAAAAATTACAGTCAGCTTTTCATTTTACATCTTTTCTAATGTCAAAATAGTGGGAAATGGCTGTGTACTCCCTAATCAATGGATGAAAACCACATAGACCTCACTGTCACACTGCAGTCTTTGGGTCACATTTCCTGCAATACCAGCAGCTACTGTTGGGATACAATGATAGGCAGTGCGTATCTTGGTAGCAGAAAAGTACTGTTTAGGAGTTTTTAGCTGTCTGTATTGAAGGGTCTCTAAAACTCTGCTTGTTTAGTGAAGTACGGAGTCACAAACATTACTATGTTTGGTCTTTTTTTTACTTTAATGTATTTCTGGAATTATCTGTGAGTCTTCAATTATGGGAACTTGATATTTATTTTAATTTAGGACATCTAGTGCTAAAATGCCTTGAAGCAGTGGTCCACAAGTCTTGTCTGTGGTAGCTCTAATGCAGCCATTAAAAGCCATGTTCTGCAGTAGTCCACATTTCCTGGGACAGAGGGGTCAGAAGTTGCTGGATCTGAACCCCTGAGTGGCATAACAGGTTTGTCTTAGTAAGGATAGCTCAACAAACTCTGTCTGGAGCCCTGTGGTTGTGCCAGTCCTTCTGTCTGCTCTACTGCCTTGTGGCAGAGGCTGTTCCAAGACTGTAAATAGGGGAATAAAGGTGCTGACTCTTGAGATGCGTCTGGAGGGCAGCTAGAAGCAAAATGAGGTCTCTGAGTCCCATGCCAAGAGCAGCTACGGAGATCAGAAAACTGACTCCCATAAATTTGTCTGTTTCCTATTACAGGAAGCACTGAGAGCAAATTGTCAATTTATGGCGCCTAACATACTGATATCAGCATTAAGAAGAACAGTCTCTTTTGCTTAGTAGCCTTGAAGACTTTGAGAGATGTCTGTTGCAATTTTGGTAGCTAAATATCAGGGCTGTTCTATGGTAAATTTTTGCTTCTTCATGTGTTTCCAAACTAATGCATTTTCAGAGAGCTGTAAATAGTGACTACAAATAAAACCTTTGCATTCTGCCAGCTAGTTAATGCTACAGAAAATATTAATCCCTCATCATCTCCCACCTTTTCCCACACACAGAATGGTTGCCCATTTCCCCCAGATCCTAGTGCTGTTATTCAATTTGTTCAAATACCAAAATATACTCTGTGAGTAGCAAAGTGAATTCTAATGAGGAAAGATTTGGGTGACAAATTCTATGTTAAAAGTTTTTAAGGATACGGGAAATGTTAGCTCACAGACCACCAGCTGATATTAGTATGTTGGAAAAAGGAAAAAAACAATATGAAATGCTTCAAAGGGGAAAAATCTACCACTGAAGGGGATTTCTCTTCACTTACACTAAGTTTTTAGTGATGATCTGGCCAAATCTATGGTAACATGAAACTTGAATTATTTGAGATGCCCACTAACAAAATATGGAAATGAGATAACAAGTATTAATATTGGTGCAAAAAATACACCCCTTGCTTCAGATCTTGATGATTTAAAGCAGGTCCCTTTTTGTTGGACCTTTAAGTATGAGGTGGGTGACTGCTGTCATTCCTGTCATCTGTAACTTTGTTCATTCAGTCAGAGCTGCATTGCTGACATTCAAAATATGTTTTGTTTTGGTCAGTTGAATGATGAAAAGTTGCTTCTCATCCTGGATGATGTGTAGATTGGCCAAAGAAAAGCATTTTGTGGGGAAGAGCAAATATTTCTTTCTCCATATGCAGTGTAGATCTCTTATTACTAAAATCCAGGAAGAAAGGAGGGATGGAGGGTGAAGGAGGGTTGCTGGTGGATGAGAGGCTGGATGTGACCCAGCCATGAGCACTCTCAGCCCAGAGAGCCAAACATGTCCTGGGCTGCATCCAAAGCAGTACGGGCTGAAGAGTGAGGGAGGGGATCCTGCTCCTCTGCCCCACTCTGGTGAGACCCCACCTGCAGTGCTGCATCCAGCTCTGGGGTCCTCAGCACAGGAAGGACATCAACCTCTTGGAGCAAGTCCAGAAGAGGCCACCAAGACAATTAGAGGGATGAAGAACCTCTCCTATGAGGAAAGGCTGGGAGAATTTGGTTTGTTCAGCTGGCAAAAGGAAGGCTTGGGGGTGACCTAATTGTAGCCTTCCAGTATCTGGAGGGAGCCTACAAGAAAGACAAGAGGGATTTTATATAAGAGCATGTAGTGACAGGACAAGGGAGAATGGATTCGAACTAGAAGAGAGAAGGTCTAGATGAGATATTAGGTAGAAATTCTTTACTGTGAGGGTGGTGAGGCAGTGGAGCAGGTTGCCCAAGGAAGTTGTGGATTCCATCCCTGGAATTGTTCAAGACCAGGCTGGATGGAGCTTTGCACAACCTGATCTAGTGTCCTAGATAAGGTGTCCCTGTCCAGAGCAGGCAGGTTGTAACTACATGATCTTTAAGGTCCCTTCCAAACCAAGCCATTCTATGATTCTAAATCTACTGCGGGGTGGCTTTGTACAGATTTAAATCCTTGTTTTGAACATAGTCAACTTGACAATATCCCTGTGGAGACCCAGAGCAAATACGGGGCTTTGACTCGAGTTGTGAGAGCCTGAGGTCTGGCTTCGTATATTTGCCTGAAGAGAGGCAGTGTGAAAATTCAGCCATCACACTCAAGTCCCGTAACAAATAGTCTCCCATCAAAGTTGCTGAATGCTTATGCTCCACCAGTAATCAAGGTAGCTACTTAATGAATGAGTTCTGATAGCAAAATGAAAAGTTTATGTGCTCCCAAATATTTTTCATGACTCATGAAAATGGACAGTATTCTAGTTTAAGGACTTCTGTACACAAAATGCAGGTGAAAACACCAGGGAATTGAACACTGCAACTGGTAGACCATCCATGTGCTGAACTCTGTTATGAGAGAATTTCAGCTTTTAATCCTGAAATCTAAGTTTACCTGTGAGATTTATCTTCCAAAAACAAGTTCTGAATGAGCGAACCTTTGTAACAGGTTTTTAGTATTTTATTACCACACGTTATCATTTATTGTGACTTACTAGAAGTTTGTAGAGTGTGGTGCTAGAGCTAAATTGGCATCTGTTCAGAGTGATTGTATGATAGATCAGGGAAGAGTAAGTGAAGTACAGCTAGCTTAAGAGGTTAACTTTGCATACCAAGCAAGCTATCCTGGATAACTTTCCTTTCAGGGCTTCTTCATGTTCTCAGATAATCATTTGTCAAACACTGGGCTGTACTGTTAATCCTCTGCTCTAATATTAAGTTTTTTTAATTTTAAGTATGATTTTTGCTACTTGTATTAGTTTTTTTAAAATCTTTTCAATGCATTGCAACCTCGTTTCCCCTTTGTAGCATCTTATAGTCTCAGGAATTTCAGTATTGTCTCTTACTTTATGTCTGGAGGTGAAAATTAAGAACTTGAGGGACTTGGGATGACTGAGTTGCCATCAGAGGAGGAATTCAACTTCAAGTCTAACATTTTAAACAGGAGAGTGGGATGAAATTTACCTTGTTGCTCTGTGTGTAATTTAGCAATATACTGAGCATTATCTACTCTGGTGGGAGAAGTGAATTTCAGTATCTTGGAGTATGATGTTATTTCTATATTTTAACGCTTTGTGAAGATTCTCAAACATGTATGTAAAAAGAAACCTTTTTGATAAAGTTACATCTATTTGTGCCATACTAAAGGTGAGGATAAGGAAAGAAAGTAAAGCAATCCCAGCATTTGTGTAATGTGGATTCCCACGGTGGTATTCAAAGCAGTGTGAGGATCTTCCTCTGCTCTCATTTGATACTGTTATTGCTTGTTAAAGGTGAATCTGGCAGGTTGTCTGCATTCCAAGAGAGAGAGAGCCCCTGGAGACAAGTGGCTTGTTTTGAGTGTGGAACTCCATGAAAGACCTAGTTCCTTTCATAGCATTGCATCTTGCCTACAGCTTACTTCTCTAAATAGCAACTTGTGTATTAAAAATAAAAATTAAAAAAAACACACTGAAACAAAACCAAAGAAACCAAAAAATTCTGCTAGAGCAGAAGGGAAGGCAGGAAGTTTATTCCTTGTTTCCATTGTGGAGAGATATTCTGATGTCTATCTCCTTGTCCTTTGCCCTCTTTTCTCAGCCCCCCC